>OX467713.1:24560153-25105153 GCA_950111635.1 Agelastica alni | reverse complement strand
ACACACAAACAAACACACACACAAACAAACACACACACAAACAAACACACACACAAACAAACACACACACAAACAAACACACACACAAACAAACACACACACAAACAAACACACACACAAACAAACACACACACAAACAAACACACACACAAACAAACACACACACAAACAAACACACACACAAACAAACACACACACAAACAAACACACACACAAACAAACACACACACAAACAAACACACACACAAACAAACACACACACAAACAAACACACACACACACACACACACACACACACACACACACACACACACACACACACACACACACACACACACACACACACACACACACACACACACACACACACACACACACACACACACACACACACACACACACACACACACACACACACACACACACACACACACACACACACACACACACACACACACACACACACACACACACACACACACACACACACACACACACACACACACACACACACACACACACACACACACACACACACACACACACACACACACACACACACACACACACACACACACACACACACACACACACACACACACACACACACACACACACACACACACACACACACACACACACACACACACACACACACACACACACACACACACACACACACACACACACACACACACACACACACACACACACACACACACACACACACACACACACACACACACACACACACACACACACACACACACACACACACACACACACACACACACACACACACACACACACACACACACACACACACACACACACACACACACACACACACACACACACACACACACACACACACACACACACACACACACACACACACACACACACACACACACACACACACACATACACACACACACACACACACACACACACACACACACACACACACACACACACACACACACACACACACACACACACACACACACACACACACACACACACACACACACACACACACACACACACACACACACACACACACACACACACACACACACACACACACACACACACACACACACACACACACACACACACACACACACACACACACACACACACACACACACACACACACACACACACACACACACACACACACACACACACACACACACACACACACACACACACACACACACACACACACACACACACACACACACACACACACACACACACACACACACACACACACACACACACACACACACACACACACACACACACACACACACACACACACACACACACACACACACACACACACACACACACACACACACACACACACACACACACACACACACACACACACACACACACACACACACACACACACACACACACACACACACACACACACACACACACACACACACACACATCCACTTAAAAACTATTCGATTCGATTTTGGGGACCTTGAAATGTGGAGATATGTCAAAATTCGGGATTCGCAAAATCGGACTCATTACTATAACATCCACTGGGAAGTTAAAAATAGTTAAATTTTATCCGAAAACTATCAAAATAGGATATAATCCGTGCTGGATGTATGGTGGTGGTGGCAGCACCGTGTGTGTGTGCGTCCTCGGGATGAGAAAACTTCTCTCAAGAAAACGCGCAGCAGATCTGGGACAAGCTCTTTGTCATTCAGAGTGCTGCCGATGGTGTAGGAGTCCATGTCGAAAGATGCGGACCTAATTTTTCCAGCTGCTCTTATGATACGCACCTTGTCATTGTCTTCAGCCTTCCTTGATGCATGCCACGTGTCATACACAAATTCATCACTTTCTTCGAAAACAGAGGACACTGTTCCGTTAAATTTGGTAAATATCACTCTGCCTCCAAAATGTTCTATTAACAGTTCTTTCAAATATTTAGGGCAATATGCCACCTCATTATTTATACGGTCAGCAAGCTCCTGCACGGAAAGGCTGACCTCTTCTGTGGATCCACTGGTCTTCCCTTTAAAGAGATTTTGCTAGTCCTATCTCTACTTGGTCCACCAGTAAATGAAAAGTAGCACTTCCGGTGGTAGAGCGACAGCGCGTAGAAGTGAGAGCATTCGACAGTGGCACACCTCTTGAAAACCACCATGAACCCTATTTACAGTTTCACAGACGACAGTACACTTGTCTCAACTTTCACATCCTATCGATCACTTTCGGTGAATGACACAAATAAACTCGGGCAGGAACAGGTTGCAGTGCTTATTACGGGGGAAAGTGAAAGGAAAAAGAAGCGCCGGAAGGAGAATCTCATGGCTAAAAAATTTAAGAACTTGGCTTTCCATGACAACCACTGAACTATTCCGAGCAGCTGTAAATAAAGTTGGATTAGCCAATATGGTAGCCAACGTCTGGAACAGATCGGCACCTGAAGAAAAAGAAAAAGGAACAGGTTGACTCCATCAATAGAGATCTTGAAGCAATCGTCGACTGGGGAACCAACAATCTTGTTCAGTTCAACGCCCAGAAAACACAAAGCACCACGTTTTCCAAGAAAGTAAATTCCTCAAATCACTCCATCACAATGTCCGGAAATACCCTTGAATCAAGATTTTGGGAGTCACGGTGTCTAATAATACGTCTTGACATGACCATGTTGCTAACTTCGCAAAGTCAGCAATCCAGAGGCTAGATTTTCTGTGGAAACCTAGAAAGTTTTTTACTCCTGATCAATTGTTTACGACGTACAAGGCTCAAATCCGACCTCTACTGGAGTATTGCTCGCACATTTGGGGTTCAGCACCAAGGCATTCTCTTCGTCTTCTAGATTCCATTCAGAAAAGGGCCATTCGGTTGATAAACAGCTCAACTCTCACAGATACCCTCCACCCACTAGAACATAATAAAAGAGTTGCAGACCAGACATAACTTTACAGATATTTCCATGGCAGATGCTCCAGAGAAATAAAAACTCTTGTACCACCACTGGTCACATTTGGCCGAAGAGCTCGGCACGCTGAACAGTCTCACCCATTTACTCTCAAGATTGACACTACAAGGACCAATCTCCATTAAGAATTCTTCTTTTACAGGGCTGCTACGGAATGAATGGAACAAGCTTTTAAAATCAGTTTTTCCAGAAAACTATGACCTGCAACTTTTCAAAAAGCGGGTTTACAATCATTTCCTTTCTATAACGTCTCCCTCTTATAATAGTCGAAGTGCGGCCCACACGATAGGTTTACCCTTTTTGCGACTATTTTCAGTACAAAAAAGGCATCTTTGTAAACAAATGATATTTGACAAAAATACGTCTCATCCTGGTTATCAGATGGGTAAAACAATTATTTTGCAAAGACGCAGAGCACCATTTGGACGGGTTAAAGAGATGGGAACATTGATAGAAGAAGTCTGTAGACTTACAAAAAGAATGTGTAGGAAAATAAAATTTAAATTTAATTGCCCATCAAAAAAGTTTATTTTCTCATACATAGTACGCTTTTAATCTATTGTTTCTCGTTCGCTTTTCATCGTGATTCTCGTTCATAAGGGTATAGAGGTGAAATCGGCACTGCAACATTGAATTGCAATGGCCTGTAAAATGATGTATTATGATGTATGAACACATTTCTCGTACGTATTTTATCAGAATTTCTTAAAAAAGTCATTTACGTAGGTGTGTTATACGAAAGTTTCTCCTAAGTAAACATACAAATATTCTACAAAAACATGCAGATATACATAAAATAGTGGGTTTAAAGGCTACCCACGGTGACACACATTTACCCATACATGCAACACTCTTTCGTTAATTATACATGATGTTTCATTACTAATTGTAAATATTTTAACTATAAAATTCTGAACTCAAAATATGAAGATTCAACCCAAATCACCTAAATAAAATGTGTCTGCTGTCCGCGTTACAGGGTGTTTTATTTGAAAATTTAAAAATTATTTGTGCCCAGTACTTTAACACTATTCGAAGTATTATTGTCATATGTAGTGGGGAGTGTAAGTACTATACACAATTTTTCGATTCTCAAATTCTTTCTACCTGAATATTGTACTTATTCTCCGTGGAGATAAAGTTATTATTTTTCGAGATATTTCGGGTTAAACATGAAGCTGCACAATTATTTTGATTTCAATGTGTATTAATAATTTCGGTGTTTTGGGTCATTTAATTGCATTTATTACGAGAATGAAACTTTAATCTTTATTACCACAAAATATAATTTTATTTATCGAAATTTTTTCAACGAATAGATGCATCAACAATTAAAAACAAATTGTGGTTTTGAAAATATTATAATCTCAATAAAAGAACAATTTTATTAAGAAGAAAATATTAAAAAGCACATAAACAAAATTTAGAAACCTTTTATAACAAATGTTTAATGTGACCCCCGTTTACCTTAATGAGTTTATTTATTCTTTCTCTAAACGTTCCTTTAGTTTTAAAAAATATGTTTGGCTGATTGACAATAAAATTAGCGGAATTTACAATTTATCTAAATACAATGGAGAAATAATTCAAATCGCATTTATTTATTTAATTTTTATATTGTAAATGCATCTATTTATTAAAATAATTTCGCATAATAAATGCAATCAAATTACCCAAAACACCGACATAATTAATTCACATTGAAATCAAAATAATTGTGCAGCTTCATGTTTAACTCGAAATATCTCAAAAAATAATAACTTTATCGCCATGAAGAAGAAGTACAATATTCACGTAGAAAGTAATTGAGAATCGAAATATGGTGATAAAATTGCAATTTCGCCAGTGGCGTAGAATTTGGGAGGGATCAACCAGACATATGCCCCTGTCGTACGCCTCTGGTGGTAGCCAAAAACGTTTATTTAACATAATTTAGTAGGGTGTATAGTACTTACACTTCCAATCAAATATGGCAATAATACTTTAAATAGTTTTAAAGTACTGGGCACAAATAATTATTAAATTTTCAAATAAAACGCCCTTTAACTCAGACAGGAGACACATTTTATCTAGGTGATTTGGGATGAATCTTCATATTTTGAGTTCAGGATTCTATAGTTGAAATATTTTCAATTAGTAATGAAACACCCTGTATTTAGATAAAAAATGTTATATATCCGCTTTGACTGATGACGTCAAAAACCATGTGCTGTGACTGAATAAAAATAATGCACATTTTTACTTCGGAACATTATTACCGTTCGGAAGATTTATTTGAAAATTTTGATATCAAAGAGCACTCAAATTGTAAAATGTTTTTTAAATAATTAAAATCATTATTTTATTAAATATATTTTAAAATTACTCAAAAACATGACTACATATTTTTAGAAACAATTTTGTTGATTTGTTTATTATGTTCGAAGTTTAATTGTTTGTTGTGACACATTATTAAACAATTGCCCAGGCTCTCCTAAATAACGGATTTTAATTTTTCAAAATGCATTTGAAAATGTTGGTGCTCTTTTATATGTCATAAAATATTTAAGTATTTAAAGGCTTTAGTTTCGGCTCAGCACAATTTTACATCTTTTTATTGCAAAGTTTAGGTCGCAAAATTATTATGTAACGTCCGTATGTACGTCCGATTTAAAATTAATAAAATATTTTTGTAGTATGTGCAAATAAGTTATTAAAATTAGCAGAGCGCTTTCAACTTAAAAGGTCATCTTCAGTGTTTTCCTAAAAAGTAAGTGAGTGAGTGGAAAATAAGTTATTTTGTGTGAACGTTATTTGTGTGAACGATATTTTTATGATAACACTTACTCGTCAAGTTAGCACAAGAAATATAGACTTTATTAACGGCTGTTTTAAGGCAACCAAGTTCGGACGAGTCGAAAAATATTTTTGCAATCTTCACAAAACAACAATAATTTATCTCTATTCATTTTGACCACTACAGCTAAAATGCGCACTTATCGACAGATTAAGAAACAAAACTGCAAGGTTACCAAAATAATAATATTAAATAATGAAAGTTTACTAAAAGAGTTCACACTTTATCAAAAATTCCTATTCTCACACGCTCACAGTCATGCTGATTATTAAAAAAGGTTTAGTAATGTTTAAGTTTAATTTAGAGCACCGGTTCCTAACCTTTTCAGTCTTGTTACCACTATGACCTATCAGGTAAATTAATTTTATCCCTCTCTATAAAGTTTTATCTAAGAAAACAATACAAAGTTATGGAAAAAGCGATTAACATAGAACTCATCATATATCTGGAGAAATTTGAGATAATTCATGACAGACAATATGGATTTCGACAACTTCGGTCTACTGAAGATTTACTGGCTTATGTCACTCAGCTCTGGACAAACACTATTGAGAAGTTTGGTGAATGCCGTGCAATAGCCTTGGATATATCTAAAGCCTTTGACCGCGTTTGGCACCAGGCATTGTTAATCAAATTATCTGCCTACGGTCTCCCAACCAAACTGCGCCAATGGCTCATGAGCTTCATGCAAGATCGCTCCTTACATGTGGCAGTTGACGGTATTTCTTCTGATGCGTTAAAAACCAATGCTGGGGTCCCCCAGGGTTTCATCCTGTCTCCCACCCTATTTCTTTTACACATCTTTTACAGTTTCACAGACGATAGCACACTTGTCTCAACTTTCACATCCTATCGATCACTTTCGGTAAATGATACAAATAGACTTAGGCAGGAACATGTTAACTCCATCAATAGAGATCTTGACGCAATCGTCGAGTGGGGAACCAACAATCTTGTTCAGTTCAACGCCCAGAAAACACGAAGCGCCACGTTTTCCATGAAAGTAAATTCCTCAAATCATTCCATTACAATGTCGGCAAATACCCATGAATCAAGTCCCTCTATCTCAATTTTGGGAATCACGCTGCTAATAATATGTCTTGGCATGACCATGTTGCTAACATCGCAAAGTCAGCAAGCCAGAGGCTAGGCTAGAAAAGGACCATTCGGTTGATAAACAGCTTAACTTTCACAAATACCCTTCACCCACCAGAACATAGAAGAAGAGTTGCAGACCAGACATTACTCTACAGATATTTCCATGGCAGATACTCCAGAGAAATAAAAACTCTTATACAACCACTGGCCTCATTCGGCCGAAGAACTCGGCACGCTGAACAGTCTCACCCATTTACTCTTAAGATTGACACTACAAGGACCAATCTCCATTAAGAATCCTTTACAGGGCTGTTACAGAATTGAACAAGCTTCCAAAATCAGTTTTTCCACAGAACTATGACCTGCAACTTTTTAAAAAGCGGGTTCACAATCATCTTCTTTCTATAATCCCTTCCCCTTCTAATAGTCGCAGTGCGGGCCGTCCGCGGCCCACACAATAGGCCTACCCTTTTTGCGACTATTTTCAGTAAAAAAAAACATGTTAATACAAAATATGGTCTTTATTTATCACAAAAAAAAGCACAAAAAATTACATACAACTTCATAATACTTCAATTACAGACAGTTAGTGTGAAGGTTAGAATTTTAGAGTTTAGAGAGCATCACAACCCTTGATCGCAGTGCGCCAAACACTTGAAGCCAAGTGGTATCGAATGCTGTAATAGATACGAAAGAATTATGGAAGTAAAATTTCCGAGATAATTTCATTTTATAAACAAAATCCATAGGTAATACAAAGAATATAAACAGTCCAAATAGTTTTTTTTTTTAAAAAAGTTGTTTGTGATTACAGACATAATTTGAATCATTATTTAACAAGTACTCCATTTCAGTTGTTATATAAACAAAATCCATACTATTAAGAAGGGTAGTAGAAATGTATTACTATTAAATGGAACTAATTTCGGGTAAATTAATCGTGTGGGGTGAAACGTCAATAAAAAACTACGGTTGCCAAATAACCTTGCTTGACGATAAACAAAAAAGATCGCGCAAATATTTTTAAGCGAAAATATGTAAACATGTATAAGTAAAGGTGTGGTTGTGTGGTAACCAATTCTGTTTGAATCGGCACTCGACATTGGGAATAAAGTTATCAATTTATCTCTATCGAAATTTCATCTTCAACGTAGAGTAAGGAAGATGACTCACTGCATCCGTATATTGAACATTTCCCACAATTCCCCAACAAAAAAAAACATAAGACAACTTCTTCGTAAAATATATATTATTCAATGAAAGTCTTTTCGACCCACCTGTGGATTCGCAACCACGGTGGGCGCTGTTGTTACATAAGTAGGCGTCTAATCAACATATTTTCAATGGCTATATTTACATTGCGGTTTGAATATAGGGTTAGGAAGATATCGTGATTTATTTTTGATGGTAATTATAGGTTCAAGTTATGATTCATAATGAGAAAAGGAAGTGTGTAGGATGATGAGAAACTGTAGGGTTAAAACGGTTACCGGTCTAGATGAAAAAAGAAGAAACGAAATCTTGTCATACCTTGCAGATTTTTCCAATTTTATATTGTTCGACGCTTCCATAATCTCTTTCGTACTAATTTCACTTTCATTGCAACTTTCACTCATGTCCCCGAATTGGGCTAGCGCTTGTGTATCCTCTTTCTTAAATAAACTATTTCTTCCATATCTTTAAAACGCATTCCTCTTCTCTCACCATAGTACCATCTTGGTTTCCAGTTTCTAGTTTTTTCCAATTGTGAGGTCATATTTTTACCTCTGGCTGTTCTTATGAACTTCCAGAAGGATTTAATGTTATTCCGGTATGTATTATGCTGCTCTTGTAACATAGAGATTGTTCTCCATAATCTCTACTCTACCCTCCATAATCTCTACATACATTGGATCATTTGGAAACTGTAGAAGCTGCAAATGTAGTTATTTTTAATTAGAGTGACGGAATTGTCACGAGAGCTCCTTGACAAGATAAATAATAAAACATACAACAGCGATAAGAAGGTATAATTATCATGATCAACATTATTGCGGTCAGTTTTTTAAACTCACCGTTTCCTTTCTAATGATTTTTAAACGGTGATGACTACTTCTCAGTAAATGTTATCATTATTTCACAAAGAAACAAAGTTTTTACCAATAATAAATCGTCATGCATAAAAATATTACTACCATTATTTAAAACTAAGATAAGCAAGACGAAAATGAAGGCGATGGTCATTATTTTTTTCTACGTAAAGGGCATAATTCACTGCATGAAAAGCAGATTGTTAATCAAACTTTTAGTTTTAGGAAAGCTGTGTTAGGCGATGTCTAGCCGATTTTTGACAAGGGAAAACTTGGATTCTTTATCGGGACATTTACCAGCTCAAAATGCCATTTGCCATCACTCTTATTCACCTGATTTAGCTCCCTGTGACTTATTATTGTTTCCAAAAATAAGGAAATCTTTGTGAAAGGATCTCATTTTCAATCTCTAAAAAAGGTAAGGAAACAATGCCACGATTACTTAACACCCTAACAACGTCTGAAAACTTTTCTCGCTGTTATAAATAAATGGGACAAACGGTGTATAGATAGGTAGCGAGACTATATTGAAGGGGGGCATAGTTAGATTGTACTGTTTGGAAAATAGATTTCTTAATTGCTTTAAATGGTTTTTTGATGTGAAACATCTAATGGCGCGCTTGGAGAGTAAGAACGACTGTTGGTGCCGCGATGCCGAAATGCGAAAGCTTCGGGTAGCCCCATAAATACTCGGCTCGCTCCGTCGCTTAACTCCGTCTACGATACATGTAACACTTTCATTGCTTATTTTAGTTATCATCGGACTATTGTAACTTTATTTGGATTATTATTGTTTTTATGTCTATTGTATTTATGTACCATTGTCTTAATAACATAAAACTAAAATGTGATTTTTTTTAAATTTTAAATAAGAAAATGTATTTGAAAGTAATAACTACAATAAAATATGAATGACAGTAATGGTTTAGAACATGACAGTGAGCGGCCCTTTGCAAAAAACGTAAAATTGTTAAGTGATTTAAGTCATGAGTAAGTTAATTATATTTTCATAATTAAGGTGTGCATTTATGTGTGTAGATGTAGTCCAGACAGTAGCGGTATTTAGGTCCGAATTCTTTCAAACAGCACCGATTTTAATGAAAATTTGTAAACAAGCTCATTTTACCCTCCTAATCAAAAGTTATATTGTGCCGAGGTGTGCTTTTTCCTTGGTGGTGAATGCCACCCCTTATCGGGGGTAGAAATTTTAAGATTAAAAGTAACCCAATAGGTCGATACAGGGATCTATTCTAAGCATAAAATGTCATATGACGTTTTTTGATAGTTTTTCAGTTATTCATGATTTAAGATGTTGATTTTTCGACCTAAAAAATGCATGTTTTTGAACTATTTTTTACAAATAACTCGAAAACCTCACGTTTTATAAAAAAAAACATTTCGAGCCAAAGTAAAGGTTATAAATTTACAAAACGATCGGTTTTTTTAAATTTCTGTAGCTGTTATACGAACCGAGTAATGACTCGTTAAAGATGACGGCAACTGAATTGCAACATTTCAACGTTGAATAACGGGTAAACGGACGATTTTCCGAGGAAAACTCAGAATATAATTTTCAAAGTACTTGAAAAGAGATTTAAAGAGAATTTTTGTTTAAGTTAATAGGTCAAAAATTAACGGAGTTATAATGAAAATAAACTGGAAACATCTGTTTTCAGACAAAAAAATCGACAATAAAACCAAAGAATCAAAATTAAACCTTATCCATGGGCAGTGTACTTTATTTAGGTACTGTTCAAGAAGTTTAAGCGATCTGAGATGTATATATTTCGAAAAAAAGTTCGATTTACATGGGAAATTGTTTTAAAAATTTTTAACCGGATATCAAAAGAAAAAACCATGATCAGAAATGTGTTCAAAGGACTTGGAGCCAGAGAACAAAATACAAATGTTAGTAAGGTAGTTACATTATGCAGTATTTTGAAAAAAGTTTCAATAAGCATGCTAAGAAAAATATTAAATACAATGAATCAATTTTGAAAATCGAATTTCTAAATTTAGCACGATGTCATAAAGATAAATATATCAAATTTGCAGTAGATGAAATGGCGCGAGAACACTACCACTGTGAGTTAAATCCAATAGAACTTGTATGGGCTCAAATAAAACATGAAGTAGCAAGGAACAATGTTACTTTCAAATTAAATGACGTAAAAAATCTGCTTAGTAGTGCCGTCAACAAAGTAATCTCACAGTCGTGGATAAAATGTATCAAACATGTAGTGAAAGAAGTGCAGATACTACTAATGAATCTGAAGATGACATAGACGACTCAGATTGGAATAAAGTTAACTTTTATCTGCTCATATTTTTTATATTTAATAAAAAAAAGTATTCAATTATTTTTAACTATTTATTACTATTACTGTCATCTCAAAAGACTATTAAAGTTTATAACAGGGATATAAAAAAATATATTAAATATTTGATTCTACCTTACTTAAAACTAACATTAATAATAGGAAGACATAATAATATGTAACATTTTTTTCGTATTAAACTTATTCGATAATTATTATTGCCAGTTTTCTTTACCTTGGTCATTTTTAAAATAATAATTTTTGTAACATCTAATTCGTTCTAATTGCTGAAGATTATTTTTAATAATATAATTATAACCACACGCCTATGACTCGTCGATTTCCTTTCCCCTTGGACCCGCAAAGGTCTACGTTAAAAATATAAGTCACTCTATACATTTGTGGTATCCTACTATAGATATCTATTGGATAAATACTTAAATAGTGGCGAAGAAAACGAAATTTAACTTAACCACCACTCCATAAAATCTCATAGATAACTGGAAGTAAAGAAATCGGCCATTAGTTTTGAAAATTATCATTAACTAGTTGTGGATTCTTTGTAGGAAT
Source organism: Agelastica alni (assembly GCA_950111635.1). Lineage (NCBI taxonomy): Eukaryota > Metazoa > Arthropoda > Insecta > Coleoptera > Chrysomelidae > Agelastica > Agelastica alni. The sequence goes on along the minus strand of OX467713.1, from coordinate 25,093,276 downwards.
AAACCCTAGGGGATGCAAGTGTTATTTTAGGGTTCCATTAACGTTTTCTAATGTTGAGGTGTTCACCAGCTGTTGTTTTAATTGCGAAAACGATGTCGGCGCCTGGGGATTTGTCAATGTTGAATTTTTTAATTTTTGTACCGAACATCATCATTCGCATTAAAAAAAACCATTTGGTCGCGCGCGAGAGGACGTAAAATTCCGCACGTCCGCGACCCGAAAATAAACCCAAGGACAATTTAATGTAGTGGACGAGTCGATTCAACAATTTTATAAACGCGTCAGACATAATATGGAAAACTATCGATTCATTCATTTCACCGACATCTATTCGATGTCTTTGTGGCCTATTTATATTTTACTAGCGCATCTCGCTTTAGTGCTCGACCTATTTTGCCTGATCGCTTTACGAAAATATAACGGGAAATTCCTCGAACGTTTCCGTCTGCCTTCACATAGGTAGTTGTCGAAGACGTCGTTAACAATGTATTGTAATACTTATATAAAGGATTTTAACGAAATAGGGGCGTCGTGAGGAATACCACATAATTGAGCACAATAAAATACGAGGATAGTTCACGAATTGTTGTCCCTAACAGAAACTAACACATGAGAAGAATGAAAATAATTTATATTTTAACATCTTCTAGCAGTTCCTATTCGTTCCGGATGCAGGCAACCATATTAGCCATCATTTTATTAACTGCGGTTCTGAACAACTGTGTGGTGGTCACTGCAAACCAGGTTCTCAGGTTCTTTAACCTACACCTACACCTCTTTTTCCATCCACTTTGCCCTGTAAGATATTTTGAAGTAATCGATATCTGTCTGCGTTTCTCATCACATGACCGAGGTATTGGGAGTTTTCGTATTTTGACGGTGTTAGAATTTCTTTCTGTTTATTCATTCTCTTTAAAACCGTCTTATTTTTAACAAGGTCTGTCCACGACACCCTGAGTATCCGACGATAGAGCCACATCTCAAACGCTTCCAATATTTTGCTCGTTGCCTTAGTAAGTGTCCACTCCGTACAACAAGACTGAAAACACATAGCAGCGCAGGAATCTTACCTTTGTTGCTAACGCCAAGTCGTGGTTCTTAAATATTTTGCTCATATTTCCGAACACTGCTCTGGCTTTCTCAATACGGATCTTTATCTCTTGCGCGTGGTCCCATTGGTCATTGATATTGGTGCCAAGATACGTGAATCTACTCACTCGTTCAATAGGCTTGCCGTTACTCTTGACGTTACAATTGGGCACATTGGCCTTACTTACAACCATAATTTTTGTTTTGTTCGTATCAATATCAAGTCCGTACTTGTTGCTACTCATTGTCACTCTATCTACCAAAAACTGCAAACCTTCCGGGGTATTAGCAAACAGGACAGTGTCATCTGCATGTCGAATAATATTTAACCTTACTCCATTAAATAATATTTGCTCGGCATACAAGTTAAAGATCAATGTATGCATCCCTGTCTTACACCTCGTAGGATCCTAACCTCATCTGTATTTTCTTCCCCTAACCTCACCGAAGCAGACTGATTCCATTATAGATTTGCAATAATTCTTAAATTTTTATCATCCAATCCTATATTTTTTAAGACGTCTATCATTTTCTGATGTTGTACTCTATCGAACGCTTTTTGATAATCGATAAAACAAGCGTATATGTCAACATTTGTATTTCTACATCTCTGAAAGAGTACCTGAATGCTAAACAGAACTTCACGTGTACCCAGTGCATTTCTAAACCCGAACTGAGTTGGTGTTATATGTTCCTCACACAGTCTATATATTCTTCTATGTATTATTTTAAGAAACAGTTTCAGCATGTGGCTCATTAGGCTTATTGTTCTGTAATCTCCACATGATTTAGCTCCTGGTTTCTTGGGCTATGTGATAAACTCGGCTTTAAGCCATTGGGAGGTAATATCACCAGAGTAGTCACTAAGGGCCAAATCTGGAGAATAAGGGGGTCGTTTAAATATTTCAATGGCAGCCATTGCAACACAACTTTTGTGGGCCGGAGCGTTGTCTTGGTGGAAAAGCACACTCCGACTCAGTTTTTTTCTTCTCTTTTCTCTGATCGCTTCGCGTACTTTTGGTATTAAATTCGCATAATATTCACCTGTTAGGGTGCGCCCACGCGGTAAATAATCTACGAAAATAAATAATAAAATAAATCTCAAAAAACTGTAGCCACGATCTTACCAGCTGATGGGACCACACGAAATTTTCGAGGACGAGGGGAACCCCCATGCCGCTATTCCATGCTTTGTTTTTTGGGTTCTGGATCAAAGTGATGAACCCATGAACCGTAAGTAATTTTCGCTTAGATTCATCGTTAATGATCTCCAAATTTGTCTCGCTGCAATCTGGCGAACACGCTTCTGGTCTGCCGTCAGCATTCTTGGAACCCAACGTTTTTTGAGACCTAATTCCTGATGTAAAAATTTTTTTTAACGCTTTTAACAGAAAACCTATGTATGTCTCTGCTGTAATTCTTCTGTAATTTAATACCATGCCATGGACTAAATTCACATTTTCTTTGGTCACCACAGTTTTGGGGGCTCCCGCACCTGGAACATGTTCTCAGTTTGAAATCTCGTGACCAGTTCTTGATTATCTGGTACGAAGGGGCAGAGTCACCCAATACTTCTACCATGTTCTTATAAAGTTCTTGCGGTGATAACCCCTTTTTACAAAGGTACTTTATCGCACCTCTTATCTCAATTTTGTCCATTTTTATAAAATCACGCACACCTCAATGAAAAAAAAATTATATTTAACATACCAGAACTGATGCGCTGATGCTAATTGGCACGCACACAATAAGCTTTTGCCTGACACTTTATTTGCATTTGTCATTTAACGCCAACTATGTTAGGGACAACAATTCGTGAATCACCCTCGTATATGCATCTGCAATGTTCGGGGATATTTTAAAAATATGCCTATAATTTCTTTAAAACTTAAGCCAAACAGTTTTTTCGGTAGTTATTCTTCTGACCTACATAGTAACTGATGAAAAATCTGGGCCGCGTGTCAAGAAAATAGATTACTGCAATATTTCAGGTCGTCGAACCGGTCGAATTTGAAAAGTCAATCCGATTGCAATGAAAACGTCTTGTAATATCTCATCAAACTATTTCCTCATGCAAATGTATTTATGATAGCTATAAATATAAATCGGGAGTACGTAATTGGCAGCTATAAAATATTTTTTTATCGTGTAATAAATAATGGGGCATTATATAACCAAAATATTGGTTGTTACCGATCGAGTTTTATCTAATTTCTTCTTAGTTTTAAAACTAGGAGTGCGATTTAAACTTTGAGGATCCCTGTTGAAATTTTGATTTTTGAGCTCACCCTTTTAATCCAAAAACAACCACTTATCAATGAAACTAAAGAAAATACCTGTAAAAAAATTAAAATACATAGTACATAATAAAAAAAGAACGAAGATAGTGGACATAATACAGCGAATCGCCGAGATGTTGCCAGACTAAGTGTGGACAGATGGGTATTAAGGCTTGTACAGTGGAGACCACGGAAAACGAAGAGGAGTGCCGGCATGCCACAGAGGAGATGGTTGGATAATGTTAAAAAAATAGCAGGCGGAAGATGGTACCATACAGCGAAAGACAGAACAGCATGGAAGCAAATGAAAAAGGCCTTTGTTCAGGAGTGGACAGATAATGGCTGACAAAGAAGAAAAAAGAATACATAGCATTGCAAATGTGACGTATAAATGTTAATAACAAACTATTAAATCACACGCATTTTATTATAAAATTAATACAACCCCTACGGGTAAAAGGCGTGACTATTATGTATCTATTTATGTACACGTTTTAAAAATGAACTGTGACACCTAGTAAATTTTTGAGAAACTAAATTTTTAAATGATGCCGGTCAGGTGGATTGTTGTAAAAATTTCTATAATGCTTTCTAAAAATAAACAGCGCCACCGATTGATTTTTTAGGTACTATACTATAATACTAAATAAAATCTATCCGAATTTGTTTTGTTTTTTTCTTTTCAACGTTACTGTTCGTTCGTGTTGTGGCGTCAATAGAACTTCGACGTTAGCAATTATCACTTGCCTTGTAACTTCTCAGGCTAGAAAGATATTTAAATAATTTTTTTTAACATCCTATTTAAATAAAATAAAGTCTATATTCTGCTTCTTGCCAAGCTCTATCTACCCGTGAAAACCACATTAAAACCCGTTCAGTAATATCAGAGATATGCCCGGACAAACAGACAGACACAAAATTGAAAGCGTGTTTATGTTTTGGTAACGTACGAATAATCATTCTCCAGCCATTTGCGTCCGCTGTCGGACATAGGCCTCCTCAAGTTACTTCCAAGTTTTTCGGTCCTGTGCCGCTGCAATCCAGTTGGTGTTGATCTTTTTTAAATCATCTGTCGTCCATCTGGTGGGTGGTCTTCCGTGGTTTCGTTTATCTGACCATGGCCTCCATTCCAGAAGTTTTTTCGTCCATCTCCGATCTGTTTGTCGTGCTACATGACCGGCCCATCTCCATTTCGACTTTGAGATCTTTTTTAATTATGTCTTCTACCTTTGTTCTTCTACAAATCTCTCCATTTCTTACTCTGTCTTTAAGTGATATCCCCAGCATAGATATTTCCATCTTTTTTTGTGTGACACTCAATTTCCTTGCTGAAGCCTTAGTGAGCGTTACGATTTCTGCCCCAAATGTGAAAACCGGTAGGATACACGTGTTAAAAGTCTTCCTTTTTAGACTTATAGGAATTTTGTCCTTAAATATGTGTCTCAATATATAATCATATAAGCTTAGAAAAATGGACACGATCGGCTCTAACACATTGTAAAATTCCGTCTTATTCGTTAAAATGAACAAGAAAAATGTCCAAAATAAAAATAAATAAAAAAAATAAAAATTAAATTATTGACGCAAGTATAAAAATTCAATGGGATGTGCTTTCAAAAGTTGGAATGTCTGCGATATTTGTTTAAAAAATATATAGAAAGAGTGAAAAGGGGAGTTCTTCTAGTAAACTGTTCTAAAAGAAGAAAGAGTATGCATATTATGACCGAAATCGGTCGCTTCGTAGTTTATTTAGTCGGATGCATGTGCTGACTGCTCTACATAAAACAACAAACTCTATTTACTTTTCTCGAGCGTACTTCTCACAATCAGTATACAAACTGGGTACTTAACTTTATGAAGTAAATAACCATTAACACTCCATAAAGTCGAACAACAGCTTCACAGTTCAAAGATGGTCCTTTGTTATGTAAGTGTTTTATAGTACTAAAGAAAACTCCATGAAATTTTTCATTATTTTTTACCTCGTTTTTTACCGTATGTTTTTTCGGAAAATATTTGTTTAAAAAGTTATATTATAACGTTATATTGTCTGTATAATTTTACAAAGGAAATATTTATTTTAATAACTGTAACTTGCAAAAGTTATAGCGTTCTAAAAAGTACATCGTTTATTGAAACAATTAGTTCGTGAATTATCTTTTCAATAAAAACAATGAATTTGGAGGTTAATACGAGAATAATTTAACAGAATAGTTAAGATTTTTCAAGAAAAACGTATGTTTTATTAATATAATGCAACAATAATATTTTTTTCTAATTTATTATTCATTAACAATTTTTTATGGTATTTTTATTAAATAAACTAATATTTAATTTAAAATTATTTTCGTTTTGATAACGGTTGGTTTTTCATTAATTTTATTTTCTAATAAAGATTTGGTCGTTTCAATACCTTCACTATTTAAAATTACTATTTTATCATATACCTAATTCCAAGGCTTATTAACTTCCCATTGGAAAGTTTTAGTACTGGGTCCGATTTTGCGAACCCCGAATTTTGACATATCCCCACTTTTCAAGGACCCCAGAGTCGAATACAATAGTTTTTAGGTGTCTGAGTGTATGTACGTATGTTTGTATGTGCGTTAGGAATTATTTTTCCTCTCGAGAACAAAAAATGATATCGACGTGGGATCAATTGCATTCGACGCATAATTACGCAACTACCCGAATTTTGCAATTTATGAACTATACTATTTTTAATACTTTTAAACTTGTGTCAGTATTGGAAGAATAGCATTGAAGAAGCTATAACAGTGAAAAATTATTATGAGTAATAATCAAGCATTGTTTATAACAATTGAATATTATTACTAACAAATGATTATTGATCATAATAATTAAAAAAAAAATTCAATTGTTTTAAACAGACATAAAGAGTATATGTTAATGACAATTATAATTTGTTTTAAACAAATTGAAATCGTTATTTATAATAATTTTAATAATAATAATTATAAAAACAAAACATATGGTATTTTTTCATTCTTATCACTGAGAAGTTAGTCGTGTGGACCTCTCGGGTCGCACCCAGACCACTGATACGGTTACACGTCAGTACTTGTAAAGGTGCGATTTCATGGTGACGCTGGCTTTTAGCGTCAAATTCGCTCACGTGATAGATTTTACTTGTTTAGATTTGACGCTTTAGTTTTTCGAGTTGGCATTCATGTCAAAACTCTATCACGTGACCGCATTTGACGCTAAAAGCCAGCTTATTAGCGTACGTCAACTATAAGCAAAAAGTTTTGTCAACATTGAAATGCTTGCGCTGCTGTCACATTTATTTACGAAACGATTTAATAAATAAATTTCAATAAATTTTTTTGGAATGTTTTTTAAATAAATGTTTGTACTGGTCTATGTCAAAGCATAGAGTACTCCCTAAAAGTACCATTGAACATCCTAAAGGATCCTTTTACCACTTTTATTACGATATTTTTACTGATTTTACTGATACTACAACAAAAATTTTATCCATTATGGAAAATTGGTAAAAATAAATTACTAATGCAAGGGACACGTTTAACGACCCCAATTTGACTTACTGTACGTTTTGGTACCCATAGCATCTGCCTTTGGTTTGGGGGAGTTTACGAACCACTTCTTGCAAGTTCGTCTGCTTTCCCATTACCTGCAATTCTCTGGTGTCCTCGCACCGAGAGACAGATTTAAATGTGCGTTTTAATGTGGATAAACTCTGAAGATCCAAGACGTTTAGCATCGCAGGTTAACTTCCGATGGTAAATGCCTAAATTAAATAATTTCGCGGAACCCTAGTGACTTTTTCACGGAACCCTTAGGTTCCGCGGAACCTACTTTAGCAATCGCTGCGAGATAATGCTCCCTCAAGTCTTCTATATTTACTGTAAAAATAACGGCCCCGATTTATTTTAAAATGTAAAGCCTTCGCATCATTTTATGAAATTTAACAAATTGGCGCTTAATTTCAGAAAATGATTGCTCCATTAGGATATTAACAAAAAATATATCTTTACTTTTGTTGCATCAAATTTATTACGAGTACAGATGTACAATGTTCTATTTGGAATGCGCAGGGCAATGGCAACATTAAGATTTTTTATAGTAAACATTCCACGAAGGTTACCTGGTGAGTTGCAAGTCGCGTATTCGTTAGCGTTACTTCTTGTGAATAAGCAAGTTGATTTTGCTTAATTTATAAAGTACAACTAAAACTCGAGCAATTTTAACAAAATTATTCGCAACAATTATTATACGAGGGCGGTTTGATAAGTCAGTGACTTTTTGAATAAAACAAATTTTTTTCCGCAAATAAACATTTTATTTTTCTACATAATCACCTTTTAGCTCGATACATTTAGTCCGGCGTTTTTCTAATTTTTTTATTCCCTCCAAATAATAGGTTTTTTCAAAGCTCTCAGAACACGCGTTTGTTTCGGTAATGACTTCTTCATTCGACTCAAATCTCTTACCGCCCAGCCATTTCTTTAGGTTTGGAAACAGAAAATAGTCGCAGGGGGCTAAATCTGGAGAATATGCTGGATGGGGTAGCAGTTCGTATCCCAATTCGTGGATTTTGGCCATCGTGACTAGACAAGTGTGCACACGTGCATTGTCTTGATGGAACAGCACTTTCTTCTTCTTAGCCAAATGCGGCCGTTTTTGCTTCAAATCAACGTCGAATCTGTTCAAAAGCTTTGAATAATATTCGCCGGTGATCGTTTTACCTTTCTTGAGGTAATCGATGTGAATGACACCGCGTACATCCCAAAAAACTGTGGCCATAACCTTGTTGGCTGACAGACTCTGTTTCGCCTTCTTTGGCCCACGTTCACCCCGAGCAACCCACTGTTTCGATTGTTCCTTGGTCTCTGGCGTGTTGTGATGGATCCATGTTTCATCCACAGTAACAAAACGGCGCAAAAATTCGTCCGGATTACGGCTGAACATCGCTAAACACTCTTTTGAAGTGGTCACACGATTGCGCTTATGGTCGAGTGTGAGCAATCGCGGCACCCATCTTTTTCATGTCCAAATATTCGTGTAAAATATGATGTACCCGTTCAGTTGAGATACACCTACAGCATGAGCCAACTCACGCACTTTCATTCTCCGATCATCCAATATCATTTCATGGATTTTATCGACGATTTACGGCGTGATCACTTCTTTTGGGCGACCTGGACTTTCGGCGCCACTAGTGCTGGTACTACCATAACGGAACTCTGTAAACCACTTCTTAACCATTTAAATTGATGGTGCCGAGTCCCCGTAGTATTTATCAAGTCTTTCCTTAATTTCAGTGATGGATTTTTTACGTAAAAAGTAATGCTTAATCAGCACACGAAATTCACTTTTTTCCATTTTCGTAAAAATTCACGAGGTTGTCTGCTTTGAACGGCTATCGAACACCAACTGCACGACGTAGCTTGCTCAAAATTAGAAAGTTGCTCACTGATAGATTATAGTTGACGGCAGCACTGTTGCATTTGAAGTAACTGCGCGGGAAATTCAAAAAGTCACTGACTTATCAAACTGCCCTCGTAAACGTAAAGAGTATCTATAGAACATCAAGAGATTAATAAAAATGTATCATAGCTTTTAAAAATTTAACTCAAAGGCGACGGTGGAAAGGCTAATTGGACTAAGCGATGTATTTTTCGAAAAAAAAAAATATTGTTAAAAAACTACTGACTAGATTTTGATCTAATTAATACAATAAGTGTATACCTACGAGTTATCTATGTGAATAAATTAGTATTATTTTATGATATTTATGTCGCCGTTATGTTATCTCTTTATATATTTCAAACAGGCATTTGATAAGGTACACAGGAAGAAAATGCTACAAAGTTTAACCCTCCTAGGAATACCCCAAAAATTAGTAAAAATGGTGGAAGTTACCATGACCTTGGAGCTTTGAAAAATAATAACATATTTTTGACATTTTGTGCAGCATTAGTACATTGACAGTCGAGCAGTATTTACTGGCTCAATTTTTGATCAGCTCTACCACCGTATGAAAACAACACCAAACACTCTGATGGATTTTTTAATAAAAAGAACTGGACTGGTTTAAAAGCATTCAATTTATTCCCATTGAGTTATTTTGAAAATACCTATGGATAAGAACTTGTTACAGTGCAACAGAAGTAGCTTGGCAGGCGAGAGATCACAAAATCTGCGCACAACGAAAACATTAGAATAACGATCTGATCAGCGACGACGAAATTTTCAGTAATCGCGAGTCTCAAGTACAATCGGAGGAAGAAGTTTACGAATGTGAAGTATATTCAGCCGAATATTTGTTATTTTAGAGGCTAGTCGCCCGCCAAGCTACTTCTGTTGCACTGTAATTAATTTAGCGTTCTAATTTTTGTGAATGCCAGTTTGAGAAATTTAAAGGTTGAATGATAAAAAATGCGGATTTAATGAAAGACTTTTAAAGCAAAAAAAACCTTTAAACAACGTTAAAATATTAATCGGTATAATAATAAACTTTTAATTACAGGTACCTACATTTAATTGCATCTATATACAACTCCATAGAATAAATAAGATTAAAAACAAGCACATCGATAAAATTAGCCCGAAGAATTTCATGCATCTATTTTTAACCTCAAAATAAATAAAACACATTAGCATACCTCTCTAGGAACATTCCAAAAAGATAACATCGTATCGGAAAAGGATGGACGCTGTTTAATATCAGCTAGTGAATAATTTTCAATAAAAAATTTATCTCAAATATGTATCTGGTTTGTGTTAAAATATCGCTTTAAAAGGAAGTTAAATTGTTGGGCATACAATGTTGCCTAATAAAGAAGCACTACGTTCATTCAAATGAATATTTCAATTATTTTCATCAATGGGCCATGGATGGAGTAGATTGTAGGAGGGGTCGTGAAGGCTAAGTATCCTCTCAAGCACCTTGACCTATCAGATCTTTTGTGCATCATGGATGGAGTGATAAATTATATATTTTTTAAAACACATTTCACGAAGATATTTACATTACATTACAATCTTGCGGTTGGGCCATTGGTAAAGGCACCTATGTCACATAGATCTTTTGATCCTTCGTGACTACCGCTGTCACTTCAGAATTCCAGTTCGCTGGTTTTGGGAAATCGCAGGATTTCTGTTGGGCCCGTCTCATTTAGATCGCTTGGATCCATTATCATGCGGCCCCAGGTTTGATACCTGTATACCGCTAGCATCGGGCAGTAACACAGAATGTGTATGCTGCTCTCTTCCTCTTCGCCGCATAGTCGGCAGTTTTTCTCAGCCGCCAGCTTAAGTTTAAAGAGGTGCGCTCCTAGCACGATGTGGCCAGTGAGCAGGCAAAGCGTGCTGCTTAGCCTGCTCCGGTTCATCGTCCAGAGTGCGTCTGCCCTCTTATGGAGAGGTTTTTCATCAGCTGTCTTGATGTTTTATAGCCAGTATTTGCATTCCATTGAGCGATATGTTTTTGCTCAAGGATTGGTTTCAATTCATGTTTAGCTTCGGCAATTGGCAATCCGACTAACTGGCCACTTGGTTCCATCAAGGTCCCATTTCTTGCCAGCTCATCGGCTACCTCGTTGCCATTTATCCCTGTATGCCTAGGAACATATGTAAGAGTGACCTTGTTCGCAGAAGATGTTGCTTGAACGCACAATAATTCCATAGGTGTCAAAATAGCAGTAAGTGTAAGTTTGTTAAAGCGGGGTTTAAAAAAAATTATATTGGGAAAGATGACAACCTTAACATGAAAGTCCTTAGCCTACAAGTGACCTGTTTACAATCGACTTTTCCAGTTGAAAAATTCGAGTAAAGGAACCGAAGACTTCCTTCATGGAAATATCTGAAAAACGAATGATCTAACTTAGTTTTAAGATTCTTTAGCGTGCATGGCTTGGACAAGTAAAAAGTCTTCTTCTGGATTAATTTTAGATTAAGAGATATTGGAGACACGATATTTGGAAGCAGTACTCCATTTTAATTTGGGCAGTGCTGATTAACTGGTAGCTCTAAACTACGTCCAAAATATTAAAATACTCCCAAAACCTGTAATGGGAATTTTGCTATCCATTTTTTTATTTATTCGGTTGTCGGTTAGCATTGTTAAAGCTAACTCTGAAATTTTGGTATTGTTTTTATGAATAGATTAACTAAAAATCAATTTAGTTTCATCTCTTTATGGCTTTATGTTTTGAAAATATCTGCCATTCTAATTTAAGACAACAGCAAGTTCGCTGGTTCGCAGTTGTAAATGGTTGCAGAGATATTCAAAATTAATCTGTATATTTTGGAAATTTTGGTTTTTATTGATTTTAAATAAATCTGGTAAGTGTTTTAATGTTTTAATTGAATGCAAGTGATAGTTAAGATCTGGAGGCACTGCAGTGACTCCGCCAAGTCGAGCAAAAAATCGAATCAGTTCAGGCCATTTTCGACCCCCCTATGACTTCGTTGTGGATAGAAGTAGAAGCCTGAATTTTCAGTTACCAATGTTACCATAGTATAAACACGGTATATTACAAATTTCATTCAATTTAAACAAGTAGTTTACGAATTATAATTAGTCAAAGCTTCTTAACTTTGTCACTCACTCACTGACTGACCGATCATCAAAACTCTAAGGCACTTCTTGCAGACATAGAAGCTGCAAATTTAGAATACACATAGTGTTTAGTGTATAAATCAAGGAAAAACTAAAATACTTTACAAAAACATAACTTGTAAAAAACACCAAGTCTCGCAACTCAGTTCTTCTACCGTAAATTTTTTTGAGATTCATGTAATACCAAGTCGGTTAATTTATTCAGTCCCTACTTAACGGTCCTTCTGTCTTAAGTTATTACGTAATTAGCTAACCTAACAACATCTTATATTGACCATATCAATATTAAAAATCTTTCTATTTTAAATAAATAGATTGACTAGGCAATCGCACTAAACAATCCAATTTAATATAATATGTATTACTTGTGAGATACATTGTGTTTTCATAATTATTATGAAAGTTTTTTCAGGAAAAAAAACATGTTTTATTAATGGTTTTTTTTTTATGTCATTAATTATACAGGGTGGTTCTTTGGGAGTTCTAATAAGACGTTTTAGAGAAATTTGACATAATTAAAATCTGAAAATTTGAGGTGAAATGTTTTCGAATATGCCGAATTGATCTAAAATATTTAGAGCCTGCAACTACTTTTGATTATACCAGAAGTTAACTAACCGGAAGTTAAGTAACCGGAAGTGGTTAAAGGCTCTAAATATTTTAGATCATTTCGGCATATCCGAAAACCTTTCACCTTAAATTTTCAGATTTTAATTATGTCAAGTTTCTCTAAAACGTCTAATTAGAACTCCCAAAGAATCACCCTGTACATAATGCCCTAAAAATGAAAGGGATAAAAATGAATGTAAGCAAGACTAGTTTTGAATAAACTTCAATTACTTCTATTTATTTTTGAAAATTGTTATCTTTCCTAATTAATGATCTAACAAACTTTTTAGTAAACAGTTGGGAAAAGTTTTACTTGTGATGATAAGTTGAACGTTGTGATATTTACGTCGGTTTTAAAAAGTGTCATTTTATATGTCGAAGTTATAAATAAAGTATTCTATGCATCTGTATGATTCATTGTGTATAATGGTACAGAAGCGATATATTTGTTGAAAATTATCACTTAGTTTTGTTATTATTTATTACAAAACATGATTTTCATGGAAAAAATTTGTACAAACCAATAGTTATGTTATGTAAATAAAGTCAGACCGCAAAAATTGCGATTGTGTAAAATTAGAAAAACCAGACGACCCCTTATTGATCACTTATATACATTAAGTTGAGCTCACCCTACATCCAGTTGTATATTTTCAATAACATCCATTAGTCCCTATCAGAGTTAATTCAGATATAAATAGACCGCTCTTTCATTATGCGATAAAGGAACCAAACCCTATATGTGCTGGAGTAATTCTCTTTTGACGTTCAAGCTGATGCTAGGGAGCGACATTTAATTAAAATGAGAATAATATTGACATATTTCGTGTTAAAGTGCTGGATCTCGAAGAATGGTGCGGGAAAAACATAAAGTGTTAAGCCAAGTTCAAGCTAACAGAATGGCGAGCGGTAACGTGTGTAATATTACACGAACCATTTGAAGCCACTTTTGACCCTCTCATGACTTAAAAACTATTTCACATAAACATGTGAAATTTGGCTCATATATTGAGACTTGCGAGATACATATGTGCTCCAAATTTCATAAACACACCTCAAACAGTTATTTAGATAATAACGTCCAATAATCGTCATTTTTATCACTGACTGACCTATAGATCAAAACTCTAACCCAGTTCCAGATGACCTAGAAAATTCAAATTTGGCATCCAGATAGGTAGTTGGGTAAATTACAAAGGAATAAATCAGAAACTTGTATATTTTTATCATTTTATTATAATTTTTCAATTAATTGATTCTATTAGGAAGACTTACTTATAGTGCCTGTAATGTAAGAAACAGCAATCAAAATTGATGACAGTCGGTCTTTATGTGGATTTTAAGGTCTTTGCGTGAATATTTAACAAGTGGATTTAATTTTTTTTAATCCAAACATATCAGTTTTAGTACTTATAACTAAGAGTATAGTCAAACTTTCGTATTTATTACGTTATTAACTGGGATTTAGTAGAAATTATACAAGAAAATATAGAAAATAACACAGAAAAGACAATTATACCCCTTAAACGTAGGAAAATACAGTAGGATAACAAAAACTCTTTGGTATAAATTTTATTATGAATAAGTATCTACTAATAATTTCTATACAAAAAGTAATGATATCCCATCAAAAACATAAATGTGAAATGAGAGCCAAGTTCAATGGTCATACCTGAAATTTATTTATAACATAAAATATTTTATAACATTTATCATTTCTTCTAATAACTTAGGATAATATATTAAAGCCTAAAGTCTGACTTGGCTAGTACGAATATACTAATTATTATTATGTACCTACTAGATTGTAGATTGTAGGGTGGGTCGTGAAGGCCATGCTGCCTCTCAAGCATTTCGACCTATCAGATCTTTTGTGCATGACCCTTAATCTATTCAAGGCCCGGGATTCCGAGACTTCGAGTAAAGTTTATCAGTTTCCTGGGGGCCAAGTTTTTGATATCGAAGGGCTTTAGGAAGGCCCCTTCCAGAAACTTGAGCCTCTTGCAGAAAAGCGCTGGGCATTCGCAAAGCAAATGTTCTGCAAGTACTTACTAAAACAGTCACGGAAGAACCTATGTTTGATGGCTAGTTTCTACCAGCAAGCCAAATAAGAACTTAAAGCTTTAGAATTTGCGAAGGCTGTAATATAATTCGTATATTCGAACTAGCCTAGTCAAACCTTAGGCTTCAATATATTATCCTAAGTTTTGTTATAAAATATTTTATGTTGTTATAAATAATAAAATAATAATAATAATAAATTTAAGGACTGACCATTGAACTTGGCACCCATTTATATCTCACTTCTTTTGTCGTTAAAGTCAACCAAGCCATATATCATAATATTGAACTTGGCTCTCATTTATTACATTTATGTTTTTGATGGGATACATACTGGAAACGCTATAGGGAAAGTCGCGAAGTGGGCGACATCTATTATTGATCGTATGAACTTCTCGAGGGGTAAACAATAAACTAACCTCCATTAGCTGTTGCACCCGCAGCGACATCACTGTTCCTAGCATGAATTTTAATAACTGCGCGGTTTTAATAATTGTACAATCAAATAAAAATGCGTTTATTTTTGATGTTTCATAAATAAAGTTTACATTGATATGTTTCTAAATGTTTCATTCATTAAATTGTCCTGCCGAATTACACGCGTAGTTTGTATTGATATCAGGTAAATTTGTCAAAAAAAGTTATTATATTTAGTTAATTTTCGGTAATCGTAAGTCTTGAGTACAATCGGAGGAAGAAGTTTACGAATGTGTATATTCAGCCGAATATTTGTTGTTTTAGAGGCTAGTCGCCCGCCAAGCTACTTCTGTTGCACTGTACAAAAAGGTCAATACATGATCAAAATATTTTACAATTATTAATTGGAATTCATTTATATACCATTATTAATTGTAAATTATTGATAACTTGCCCCTCTCAAATTTATTTATTCATTAAAATCTCATAATATTGAATGAAATTCTCATTTTTGTTCTTACTTAGGCCAAAGAAGTGTAACTTCTAACGCGCGTACCTACATAATTACACACACCTTATAAGTTGGAGACACACTGTATGCATGTCGTTTAATTTCATTGTTTATGTTGACTCTTTAATGAAGAGTAATGGATACGCTTTCAGCCTGCAGAGATGTCAATGAATACAAAGTAGTTTAAATCGAGCGGAATTTTTTATCAAGACTTATGGTAAGCAATCATATTAATTGATGATGAAGTTGATCGTCTGTTATGCATATATTTATCGTGATTGTACTCAGAGAAGTGTCAACTTTTTAATTGTACACTATTCCTTACATTTTTTAATTTTAAAAATATTATTATCTTCATTAGCAAGTATTCACAGAAATATGCAATGCATTTGTCGATGATGTAAATATTGTTACGATATTTATTCTTGGGTTCGATAATTTAAAACACTCTGTACAAAAGCTAAAAAATTTATTCTTATCTTACTAAACAATAAATTTTTATTTTTATAAATCACTTAGATATTTCACGAAACCTTAACTTTTTACACCAATCTTTTCATAGCTATACAATCACTATTTAATTAAATTTAAACTAAACTCTTTCTTAAATCCTTAAATATACCCGACAAATTATTACCCGAAAGAACGAGAATTATTTATCGTTCTTTCTGACATTAACATGAATATTCTTTCCGCCCGCGGCTATAAATGTGGGGCCTTTAATACCGCCGAAAGAAACAATCATCCATTTGAACAGCGCACCGCGCCTTCAGGCCGGACAATGTGATAGGGGCGTATCCGTTATTCTAAATCCGTAACAATATTAATTAAAACCACTTTTCATCAATGAAAAAAAAATCGACTACCGAATGTCGATGGTTTAATTTTAAGACAAATACTCGACTTTTCGACGTATGCTGCTGCTCCAGAATCCTCGATTCAATAACATCATCTACGTATAACTGTTTACGAAGTTGATGGCCTCCTCATTTGATGGAAATCTCTGTCCTCCGAGCGCAATTTTTAGGCAAGGGAACAAAAAGAAGTCGCTTGGGGTTAGATCTGGTGAATAAGATGGGTGATTAAGCTGTTTGAATCGTAATTCGTAGATTTTCGCTATGGAAACCGCTGAGGTATAAGATAGCGCATTGTCATTATTTATTTATTCACGGGAAAGCCCTTTTAAATTACATATATTAAAAACAACAGTAAGAAAAATATGCGCAATGTACACAAATTCAGACATAAACACTAAAATGAATATACATAGTTTTTAAAACAAGATATACAAAAATCATGGAAAGGTAAAATATAAATTATTGAACATTCAAATCACCAATATATCTTTTAAATTTACTGATTGAGACATCAAAAAGTGGAAGGTCCTCCAGTGAATTAGCTAGTCTCATAGATTTAGGAAGAAATGTGTGGAATGCATAATAATATCTATGGATAGATATGTGAAATGTTCGACTCTGCCTTGTAGTCCCCGTTGAAACAAAAAAACTAATTTTACTCAAGAGTTGAGGACAGTTACATGTACCATTTATGATTTTAAAAACTAATGTAAGATCTCTCTGTTTCCTACGGTTCTCAAGAGAGCAGATTCGCAGCTGTTGCAGCCACACAGCATAGTCTTGATAGACAAGCAGCTTAAATGCAATATAGCGCATAAAGTTATTTTGAACGTGTTCGAGAACTTATCAAATATCTGGAGAAATCCATGACAGACAATATGGATTTCGACAACTTCGGTCTACTGGAGATTTGCTGGCTTATGTCACTCAGCTCTGGACAAACACTATTGAAAAGTTTGGTGAATCTCGTGCAATAGCCTTGGATATATCTAAAGCCTTTGACCGCGTTTGGCACCATGCATTGTTAAGTAAATTATCTGCCTACGGTCTCCCAACCAAACTGCGCCAATGGCTCTTGAGCTTCATGCAAGATCGCTCCTTACATGTGGCAGTTGACGGTATTTCTTCTGATGCGTTTAAAACTAATGCCGGGGTCCCCCAGGGTTCCATCCTGTCCCCCACCTTATTTCTTTTACACATCAACGACCTCTTGAAAACCACCACGAACCCCATTTACAGTTTCACAGACGACACTTGTCTCAACTTTCACATCCTATCGATCACTTTCGGTGAATGATACAAATAGACTCAGGCAGGAACAGGTTGATCCCATCAATAGAGATCTTGAAGCAATCGTCGAGTGGGGAACCAACAATCTTGTTCAGTTCAACGCCCAAAAAACACAAAGTGCCACGTTTTCCAAGAAAGTGAATTCCTCAAATCATCCCATCACAATATTCGGAAATACCCTTGAACCAAGTCCCTCCATCTCGATTTTGGGAGTCACGGTGTCCAATAATATGTCTTGGCATGACCATGTTGCTAACATCGCAAAGTCGGCAAGCCAGAGGCTAGGTTTTCTGTGGAAAGCTAGAAAGTTTTTTACTCCTGATCAACTGTTGACGACGTACGAGGCTCAAATCCGACCTCTACTGGAGTATTGCTCGCACATTTGGGGTTCAGCACCAAGGCATTCTCTTCGTCTTCTAGATTCCATTCAGAAAAGAGCCATTCGCTTGATAAACAGCTCAACTCTCACAGATACCCTTCACCCTCTAGAACATAGAAGAAGAGTTGCAGACCAGTCATTGCTCTACAGATATTTCCATGGCAGATGCTCCAGAGAAATAAAAACTTTTGTACCACCATTGGCCACATTCGGCCGAAGAGCTCGGCACGCTGAACAGTCTCACCCATTTACTCTCAAGATTGACACTACAAGGACCAATCTCCATCAAGAATCCTTCTTTTACAGGGCTGCTACGGAATGGAATAAGATTCCAAAATCAGTTTTTCCAGAGAACTATGACCTGCAACTTTTTAAAAAGCGTGTCCACAATCATTTCCTTTCTATAATCCCTTCCCCTTCTTATAGTCGCAGTGCGGGCCGTCCGCGGCCCACACGATAGGTCTACCCTTTTTGCGACTATTTTCATAAAAAAAAAAAAGAAAAGTTTCCTAATGTAAACTAAGTAATGAGGTGAGCATACAGAAGAACGGTAATCAAGGTGAGATCGAACTAAGCAAAAATACACAAATTTAAGTGAACTAACACCATTAAAATCACGAGTAGTTCTTCTAACGAAACCCAACATTTTCATGGACTTTTGTAGTGATGTGGTGGTTAAAGGTGAGTGATCTGTCAAAAATTACTCCTTAAATTGATTGACTGTATCTAGCAATTGACCAATTAATGTTGTAATTGAGTGTGATTAAGTGTTGGGTACGACAAACGCGAATTATGTGACATTTACAGGCATTAAGATCCATGCCGTTAAGAGTGCACCATTCGGACAGGTTATTTAATTCTGATTGCAATACTCCAACATTCTCATGACCTTTAATAATTTTAAAAGACTTTAAATCATTTGCAAATAGTAAAGCATCAGTATGACGAAAACTACTAACAATATCATTGGTAAAGAGATTGAATAATAATGGACCTAAGTGTGAACCCTGTGGAACACCCGATGTCACTGAAAATTTATGGAAATGGTATGGTGAAACAGATTTTTTTGTCTGCAAATGTGGCCGTTTTTCCGCTCATGGAGAGAGAGTATAGGGAGGGACGGCAAAATGGACTCAAAGTTTAATTGCCTATGCGGGGAAATCTACCACGACCGCACCCTTAACCATATAAAATAAAATAAATAAAATTTTATTTAAATTTCGTTATTTCATTTGTTTTTAAGAAAAAAAAAATAGACAAATTATTAAACAATTTCCTTGGCTCTCCTAATAAAGGCTCAAATAAAATTTGTGTCTAAATGCTTTAGTTTCGGCATAATTTTTAAAAATTAGAATTTTTTTTTGCATGGTTTAGGATGCAAAATTATTGCGCAAAAAACTTATTTTGATTAAATTTGGTACGGTGATTCATCACATTAAACAGTTTTCCTGCGTCAAATATGAAGGTCATAGGTATAATTGAAAAATCCGAAAAAAAAATTGTAAAATAACTTGTTTTTTAATTTTTACTATTTTTTCAATAATACCGTTACGGATTGTGATCGATGAATACGCCCCTTTTCTATTATATGGCCGAGGCGGTGTATCGTCCACATAAAGATGTGTGATTCTTTTTCGGCGGTATCAAAACACCCGACATTTATAGTCGCGGGCGGTAATTGGAGGCCGAGATATATCTAGAATTGTTCGCAAATCGTGACAATTCCTAGAAATATTTGTTGGGTATATTTAAGAATCGCGGGCCGTGAAGAGGAAGTTAATTTAGAAAGGGTTATAGTTATGAAAAGACGGTAAAGAAAGTTATGTAAATATCCAAATTTATAAAATAAGATTTTGTACTGAGTGTTTTGAAATTACGAACCCATTTACAATAACAATAGAAATACATTTTTCGATTCGGAACGGTAATATTTGAAAATAAATTTAATTTAGAGGTAAAGTCTATTGGAGAAAAATATTGAGAGTTAGGAGCAGATTTCGAAAATGAAATAATATATAGGGTGTTCTATTTGAAAAAGTAATTCAAGATGGGCTCAGCCACCATCTCGAAACTTTTAGTTGTCATTTTTTATAAAAAAATAGGTTTTTATCCCCTATAAATTTCGTTGCGATATACCAGGTGGTTCTTCTACTTTAATCAGCGCTTTCATACATGCTCGTCGGTTGCTGGCACACTTGATCTGGCCTTTCTTTAGAACAATTTATTTTTGATCGAGATACGTTCGACCAGGTCGACCTCCAACGACTTGCTCATTCACACTCGCTTATAAATCTGTTTCGTTAATCTTCTTTTTAAATAAAAATTTTTGCCGCCTTTTCTTATACACATCAAAATTATTATTTTCAGTAATATATTGGAGCCATTACTCCAATTATATGTGATTCACCCAAATACAGTCATTTTGGTCTAACAACAAATCAGCGAAACTCAATTCTGGCTTGTAATAAACGATATTTAAAAAAATATTAATTGCAAAGAAAGTACCAGTTGGCCCAGAATTTTTTTGTTTGTTACAATGTAACGTTAATAAAATATATATGTATCAATAATAATAATTAAGTGACACTGGAGGCTATCGCACATTTTTTTCTGGCCCTTCTCACTTTGAGAACCAAATTACATGTAGCCATCTAACCTTAAAAAAACCATTAAAAAATTACATACCTTTTCGTATTAGTTATAACTCGATGTATTTTTTAAAAACATTTTCAAGTTAGTTAGTAAATGTGCTACTGTCGGCGATGCTAATGTTAAAGAAACACAAAGTCGAAGCACTGAAATAACAGTGATGCCCTTTAAAGGGAAGTAGGTGTTTTGCATAAACAGCACTAGAAAATATCGGCCAAAGTAGATATCCGTTATTTGATATTCTACAGATAGCATACAAGAAAGGACGTGAATAAACATATGAAATATCCGTTGACTGTATTTGCTTTATTCCAACGCATGACGATCCCATACAATGCTAATTTAACTGCTACTTTTTTGTCACTGGAGCAAAAGACTCAACAAAAATATCAGTCTTTTCGGTGATTTTTGATTGCGTAAGCGGGTCATTTCCAGATCATGGATCGAAAACAGGGAAAAGGGAACAGTGGAATGGCCCGCTAAATCCCCCCATCTTATCTCATTAATGGGGTTATTTAAAATCTAAAGTCTAAACTAACAAACCTGACAATATCCGTGACCTAAAAGCCCGAATCAGGCAGGAAATGCAGAACGTATCACCATAATGCTACATAATGTTAAAGACCAGGTTAAGTTATTGTTTAGTAGTCGATGGAGAGCAATTTAAACATTTACTATAAATTTTCCTTGGTTTGTTTTTGTTAGAGTGTACGTTTAGTCTTTAATCATTTTTTTTTGTAAACAATAAATTGTCATAAACAACTTTTGCATTTTTGTCCACCCTGTATCAATTTTAATCAACTTGTGATACATTTTTGGAATTAGCTCAGCAAGAAAAATCCGCAAATTAAAGAAAGGGGGTGTTTTATTTAAAAAATTGGTGCTGATGTCATAAGTCAAAGAGTATTTACCCAGTATGATAGATAATTCTTTTAAAAAATTGTAAATTAAAATTAAAAAATGACCTGTTTAAGGATTTTTTCTTATTGCCGTTTATTTAGCTAATAATGAAATTATGCGTTACTTTATGGACGCACTGTATAGTACATATATTTGGTAACAATTTTTTTAATTTTGTTACTGGCGTTAGAAGCAACTCTTAGTGATAGCAAAAATTTATAATTATTTTATTTACTTTAACTTCCAATATATTTTCTTATAGAAAAATATCTGGTTACTGTTACAAAATATTTAAGAAACGCCATTGGTAAACAATATGGTTTAAATCGGCACTTGAAGTGGCGCTGCTATTTTGAAGTAGGGATGTTGTATCTCTACGACAATGTTACGTTATCAAGCACCGGCCGATCTTCAAGTTTGCTATTTTGATTAATTTAATTGCTTACTAGCGGACACGGCTGACGTTGTCCTGCCCGAACGTAAGTTTCCTGCTTTTAGTATATCACTATCAAACTCAGCGACCCCAAAAACTATGAATTCGACACTAAATCGGCATTTTTACTAATTTTATATATTGTATGCCCTTCCCACGTCTTTCGTAGGGGTGCTAACACCCTAAAAAACCTATTAATAAAAGATAGGTTAGCTTGACGTCTTTCAACACAATAAATTTTATTTTATTTGCGAAAAATTGCTTATAAAATGTTTCGCAAATCACTCGCGAAAAACTCTCTCGATGAAAGATAGGTTAGCTTGACGTCCTTTAAAAATGTATACCTACACTTTTTCGCGAACAAAATTCCATCCCCTTCTCATCCCCCATCATAGGGGTGCTAACAACACTAAAACCACCCTTGGTATGTATAAAACAACTCCTGAAAATTTCATCCCAATCGGTCTAGCCGTGAAGGCATTTGACGATCAAATCATTCATTTTTAATCCATACGCACTCTCTTTTAGATATTTTAAACAATTGTCTATGTATAAGTTAAACAGCCATGGCGAAGCCACACATCCCTGTCTCACACCTTTTTCGATGTTAAACCAGTCCGTGCAAGCTCCGTTTATCCTTACACAAGCAGTGGAATCCTTGTAAAGTGATTTCAGTGCTCGTATTAAACTACCACTCACCCCATACACAGACAATGTAGACCACAATTCACTCCTCACCACTCTGTCATAGGCCTTTTCCAAGTCTATAAAAGAGCAATAGACCTTCTAAATTCTAGCCAAGAATTTTTCGACTATACCTCGTAAGGAAAAGACCTGATCCATACATCTCCTTCCTCTTCTAAATCCTGCTTGTACATCCCATATCATCTTCTCAGTTTCATTCGTTACTCTTTTGATCAATATTTTTGCATACAGTTTGCCGACTATGCTGAGTAAACTAATACCTCGGTAGTTCTTACAGTCCTGCTGCGAACCTTTTCCCTTGTAAAGCGGCACGATAACGGCCTTGCACCAGTCGTCTGGTACACTACCACTTCTCCAACAAAGGTTAAAAAGGCGGTCCAGTAGACTAGCTACCACGTTTTGTCCAGCCTTCAGCATTTCAACTGTTATCCTGTCGTACCCAGCAGCTTTACCCAATTTCATACTGTTCAACGCTTCCACAATTTCTGTCGTAGTAATTTCACTTTCATTGCAACTTTCACTCATGTTTTCGAATTGGGCCTGTACTTGTGTATCCTCTTTCTCAAATAAACTTTCGAAGTATTCCTTCCATCTCTTTAATACGCATTCCTCTCCTTTTACCATATTACCATCTTGGTTTCTGATTCTTTCCAATTGCGAGGTAGTTTTTTTACCTCTGGCTGTTCTTATGGACTTCCAGAAGAGTTTAATATTGTTTTGGAAATCGTCAGATAACCTTCTAACAAATTCATCTTTATCACTTTCCTTATTTTTTGCCACAACCTCTTTTGTCACACCTTTTAACCTTTTATACTCATTCTTTGCCTTGTTTACATCCTCAATCGTTGCCTTTTGCGTTCTTTGATTGGCTTTTGTAGCTAGCCAATCCAGCCAGGCTTTCTTTTTTGCTGACACTGCTTTTTGAACCTCTACGCACGTTTTCTGTAACTTGCATCCTTTCCTTCTTTTACTTACACCGCATACTTCTATAGCAATATCCACGATTCCTTTCTTGAATGGCTTCCACAATTCTTCAACCTCACATGCTTCATCTAAACTGTCAAATTTTCCGGTCAATTTACTAACGAACTCCTCTTTTATACCTTCTTCTTGCAAATTCTCAACTTTTATACGCTCTAGTACACTACTTGATTCCTGCACACGATGGATGATTTCACGAATTCGCTACATTACACTCAATACTTATTTCCCATTTAGCTCTTAATATTGAGAAAATAAGCAAAAACCATTAATGCGTTCCTTTTTACTGATATGAAATAAAAAAATACAAAAACAGTTTTCTTTATTTTCGTATAAAACTCATAGCCTTAGCAACTTGTTGTCTGTCTGCATGATGAGAGAGGAACATACGCAATATCCTAAAAGTTATTGTTTGGGCAGGAATTGTTGGAAATCATATCGGAGGTCCCTTTTTCATTAATGGCAACTTGAATGGAGATAAATATTTAGAACTGCTCCAAAATAATGTCGTGCCAACTTTGACAAACTTATATCCTGATCCAGCAAACCCACAAGTTCCTGCCAATATACGATGGTTTCAGCAAGATGGAGCATCGCCCCATTACCAAATCTATGTCCGGCAGTACCTGAACCAAAATTTTTCAAATCGGTGGATAGGGAGGCGCGGATCGATAAAATGGCCAGCACGATCTCCTGATCTGACGCCGTTAGACTTCTTTTTGTGGGGATATGTCAAAAGTATTGTATACAAAACTAAACCACTTAACTTACATGACTTAAAAAGACGAATCACGCTTGCGATTAGATCAGTCACGCCTGAGATGTTGAGTAACGTTAGAAGACATTTCTATACTAGATTAGCATGTTGCCAAGACGTTCGAGGCGAACATTTTGAACATCTCTTACATTGAAATTAATATTTTTTTTCACATTATTTGCGAAATAAAATAATTTTCTTTTTTTAATGTTAATTTTTGTAATACATCTGAAAACACTTAATATTTCCGAAACAGTTGAAGATAGGTATGGGACATTATATATGAATTATGTCTAGAATTTTCTGAAGAATCCAAAAAATAAATAATATACAGGGGGTTGTATTTAAAATAAGAAAGTTGATATTGGCCACTGTCACATGACACACCCTATATAATTATTTTTTTTTTGATTAAAATGCGCTTCTAAAAATACAAATCGACGTGTCCAAGCGTTTTTCCCAACACGCTCTCATTTATTCGTTATCGTATTTATTCCATTTGGCTGTTCCACACTGTATATAAATATATATATAAATATATATATATATATAGATAAATAATCAATATTAAATAGCTTTATTAATAATAATAATTAATCAACCCCAGTCCAGTCCTGTTGAGGCGAAACTTGTTCGGCACCAATTATTGTCGAATCCGTGTCCTTTAGAATCGGTTGGCGACCTTGAAGGTTACTCACCTCCCCCCTTTGCTGGAACCTCGAGAATCCGATGACCCTATCAACGACAGGCCGATGAAACAGAGGCATTACGTTGCAATCGCTTTTTGGCCATTGTTTCGCTGGTGAGTGGCTACCGATAATAGCTTTTTTTGCGTGGGAGACACAAAGGCGCTCTATAAGGACAAAACCTGTCGGAAAACTGGACGCAATCGGGTTTACGGAGAATCGTCGAACGATTAATTCTAATTGATGCCGTTTATTTTCCAGAAGTCTTCGAAGAAATGAGGAAAACGTTCCGGAGACGCCAGATCATTCTTCACCATGGCAATGCGAGTTCTTACACAACAGCAAATTATTTATTGACCAAGTCGTAACGTTATTAATAAATCCATCGTTTTAATAGTCTTGTGACGCTTCTAGGATCGCATCGAGCAGGCGCCGCTCTAGAATTTGAATAAAACAAAAATGAAACCTGCTGGCCTAGATATTTTATTTTTAAGAAACATTACGGTAAAGTAATTCGAATAAACAACTCGTGACCATGGAAATATCGTAAAATTTAGTTATTACGATTGTTGAGCAGTGCTTGACAATTAAAAATATTTTCGCCAATGTGACTCATTTAAATTGAAAATCCAGAAAAAAATATTTACACTCTTTAGGATGTCATGGGTTTACAGTTGTGAAACAGAATTTCATACTATAACCCCGTTGCGCAAAACGTATTTTCTTACTTAGTAACAACGTAACAACGTAACATAGCAGAATAATAGTAATATAGCTCGTATCATTTGCAATGCAATAAAATTGTTAGCAAATTATTCATGTATCAATCATCCATTGTAAAAGCTCTACGATTTTTTATTGGATGTTGTCCATGACGCCCATCAATTTTTTCATTATTTTTTACCGTACGTTTTTTCGAAAAATATTATTTTAAAAATAACTTTATTTAGCACGGTTTCTTATGACAATTTCCCGATTTTGGTGTTTCTCGGACAATTTTTGCTTATACCCTCTCTCTCTCTGTCAGTCGTACTCTCAAAGCTGAGTGGTAGCGATTCCATGATTTTCAATTTGTGTTGTTGATGATCTGCTTCCAAAGTATTCTATCTTCTGTGTTCTAATGGTTGTTTGTAAGGGTCTTCCCGTACCTGTCCAAGGGACGCATAGTAGTCTTCTCCAGCACCAGAGCTCAAAGGAGTCGATTCTTTTCCTGTCTGCTTCTTTGATCGTCCAGCTTTCTACACCATACATGAATATTGCGAATATTAGTGTTTGTACAAGTTTCATCTTTGTGTTTCGCGATATTTGTCTGTCTTCCCATATTATTTTTAGATTGGTCATCGCTGTTCGTCCCATTTGTATGCGTCGTCTAATTTTAGGTTCGCAGTTTCCCTGGTTATTTATCAAGGCTCCTAAAAATATGTTAGGCTGTCGGTTCTTTCGATGTCTGCTAAGTTGTTCCCATCTTGTAACTGTTGTAGCTTGTTTCCTCTGTCTACTATCATTATCTTGGTTTTGTTTAGATTTATCTCTAATCCCAGCGTTCGGCTTTCTTCTGTTAATCGTTGTAATAATTGTAACATTTCCTGTTCGTCGCCTGCTATTAGCGTGGTATCGTCAGCGTACCTGAGGTTGTTAATTCTCTTGCCTCCGATGGAAATTCCTCAATTTCTGTTGTTTTGCGCATAATGGTTTCGCCGTAAATATTTTAACCATACAGATTTTAAAAAAGTTTATACCCTTATACATATTATCTTTTAGGAACAATTTGGTAAGTTTGTGGAGTACCGCAAAATCGTTACAGTATTACCAGAAGAAAGATTAAAATAAGTTGTTTAGTTTTTATACTGAGTGTTTTAAATGAACGAACCCAAGACTAAATATTTAGGGTGTTATTATTTAAAAACGATTTAAATATGTTTTTTAACATGCTTATATTAGTTTCACCTGTATCGTGTTTGCCTGTATGTATGTTTGTAACTGATTATTTGGCCTCGATTTTGCCCTACTTTAAGCGATCAGATTTAATTTAAACTTTGCACACTTGTCAAAGACCGACGACAATGCAATATTCGATCGAAATATCCGATTATCTTAATTACTTTCGCCAGGATTCATAAATTTCTTCAGGGATCCTTTGCATGAGAGTAAGAGAGATAGAACTAGTGCGTGAACTACGCATGCGCGCAGAACACATAATAACATAGTTCATCGCATCGATGGTTCAGTGGTAGAATGCTCGCCTGCCACGCGGGCGGCTCGGGTTCGATGCATTCTTCTTGTGCTTTTACCATTTAATACATAATTTTTCTGGTGAGTAAAACAAATTGAACTAATTAGCGAAAAATAAATTATAGTTAAAAAAAACTAAAAAACACGCTTTTAGAGTCAATAAAATTACTGACGAGAAAATTAATGTCACTTAACATCATATCTTTTTGAATAGATTTTCTCACGATATTGCTACCTTTAAAATTTGGAATAGGTAGGGTCGACGTCCGTTTCGCATCCAACACAAGAATTATTTACTTTTCCTTGGCCCTAATTTAAGAACAAACAATCGGCTCCCTTAGTCCACACCCACGGTTTACTGCATTGCTACTTTCCAATCATAAATTCAAATATGTACACATACACAACACCGTGCAATTGACTTTAAAAAAATGCATAAACGCATTTACATACATAGACGCGTATTTGTTGTGCGATAGCTTTCCATTATTATGAATCAATTTTGTGATATCCAACATCTGTTGAGCATTAAACTCGTTTTCGATTAGTCGAAGATATGAAAGTGGAAATTGGTATCTAATAATACACGCCCATATGAATTAGAATGAACAAAAATTTAAATAACGGGTACTCA
Organism: Agelastica alni; assembly: GCA_950111635.1. NCBI lineage: Eukaryota > Metazoa > Arthropoda > Insecta > Coleoptera > Chrysomelidae > Agelastica > Agelastica alni. The sequence continues at coordinate 25,065,199 of OX467713.1, read as the reverse complement.
CTCGACCAACGTATTTTTTTAATTATTCCATTAAAATTAAATGCTGATATTCTCTATAATTTTAACTTTTAACTTTTAGTTATAATCCAGTTTTGGCGTGCGAAAAAGACGTTCAAGCGACAGCGAACGCGTTTAAAGAAATAAAATGAAAATATATCTAGGTATATACAGGGTGGTCCGTAAGTAACGTTCCGAAGTGAAATAGAAGATTCTTGGTCTCTAAATACTCGTATTACGATCAGAAAAGTCAATGTCAATAGAAGCAGCTTCAAACCCCGGACAACTCAATGTAAGAATGAGCGAGAAGAACTGATGTCCACAAATAAAGATGTCTTGAAAAGATGGGTAGAGTACTTTGGTCAACTCCTGAACAAAAATCAGGAAACGATAGACCGAGAAAACGCAAGTGAAGAGCACGTAATGGAAAATAATGAAGAACAGGTGCCACCCACGATAACAGAAGTGGAACAAGCTATAACAAATCTGGCAAACAACAAATCACCAGGGAGTTATAATACAGTTTTTGCGTGCGAAAAAGACGTTCAAGCGACAGCGAACGCGTTTAAAGAAATAAAATGAAAATCTATCTAGGTACATACAGGGTGGTCCGTAAGTAACGGTCCGAAGTGTAATAGAAGATTCTTGGTCTTTAAACGATCTGACGCAAGTTGCTTTAATAAAATATTACTAAAAAAATACAGGGTGGCAAAGTTGAAATATGAAAAAATATTTTTTGCAATAACTTGAAAATTTAAATTCAGTAGTTTAGCAGAGTCGTTACGGTCGTGGCGATCTATTTTTTTGAGTAGTTGGACGTAACAAAAAGGCAATCGATTTTTTTGAAATTTCAACAATGTTAAATGGGTTAAATAACCATCAAACAAAAGAAACTTTTCATTTCAATCACTGATCATATCCACCGCCTTAAAACTGGGGAATTGGTCAGTTGGACTCAAAAAAGAACTGGTTGTATTGATGTACGTAGTTACCTCAGTCGATTAATCACCAAAAGAAACGAAACTTTTCAATTTAGCGATTGATCATTTTCTCCGCCTTAAAACTTTATTCAACACCTCGTCAACTAATTGCACCAGAATAAATGATTCGGTAATTACGAGAAAAATATTACGATCAACTGTATAACCACTAATGCACAATTCGTTCAGGCGCAATTAGAAATTTAAATGAAATAAAAACCGTGTTCGTGAAGATAAAAATAGCACTTATGTAAACTTGATGCAATCGTATTATACAACACAACTTTTGTAGGTGTGTATATTTATTTACAGCGTATTAGATACCAAACAATAATTTAGAGTATTCCAGTAATAATAATTCCATTAAAAACATAACTCGTAAAAAACACCAAGTCTCGCAACTCAGTTCTTCTACCGTAAAAAATTGTGAGATCCATGTAATACACTCATATCAATACTAAAAATCTTTTATGTTTTAAATAAATAGATTGAGTTGGCAATCGCACTAAACAACCTAATTTAATATAATAGGTATTACTTGTGACATACATTGTGTTTTTATGCGATGGCCAAGTCAATATATTTATTTAAAACAAAAGATTTTTAATATTGATATGGTCACTAAAAGATGTTGTTAGGTTAGCTAATTACGTTTATTTATTTATTCGTATGGCATACATGCAATAATATAATTCCATAATAGTAGTAGTAATAAAAATAAAAAGAGAAAGAAAAAGAGAATACAAGCGAAACCAATTAAACAGAGCAAACAGACAAAGTCAAAATTAAATATTAATATCTAAGTTCACGATCCAGTCAAGCGCAAATTCTTCAGCCTTCATGAAATCACTCCAACTCCCCTGAAATGGACGCAGAGGGCACTCCTCTCTAATGTGCTTGATGGTTTGGCGAGGGGCTCCGCAGTCACAGCTTGGAGAGTCAGCTAAACCCTATTTGTGGAGGGAGTCAGCGCATCGGCCATATCCGGAACGGATTCTATACAGCTTGACCCATTTCTGTCTGTCGAGATTGGTACCTGTGGTATCGCAGTCATACCCTTCGAACCACCTTCGAGCCTCGGGATCCTCAATACGTTGACAGCTTTGTATCCATTGGTCTTTTCTACTTATGTTGTTATTGTCCAGTTGTTCAGCTTTCCGTAAAGGAGGTTTTCTGGAGCGAAGACGATTCCTCCGCAGAGCAGGTATGTCGTCGTGTAGAGGGAGCCCTTTCGGAATTCTTTGAGTAGAGCTTCAGTTCGGCGGAGTTCAGGTGGATACGTATTACTCGGCAGAGGAAGCCAGTACGTGGGTGTCGGACGCACTGCACCACTAATTAATCGCATGGTATGGTTTAATTGGGCGTCAATCAGATGGGTGTGACAGCTGTTTAGCCATACTGGGGCACAGTATTCTGCTGTTGAGTAGACCAAGGCCAAGGACGATGTACGCAGTGTTTCTGCAGATGCTCCCCATGTCGTGCCGCACAATTACGTAATAACTTAAGACAGAAGGACCGTTAAGTAGGGACTGAATAAATTAACCGACTTGGTATTACATGGATCTCACAACTTTTTACGGTAAAAGAACTGAGTTGCGAGACTTGTATTGGTGTTTTTTACAAGTTATGTTTTTATGGCATCTCATTTCTTTTTGTAGATAGTCCTACTTTTTTTCTTTATTATACATATACAGGTACACCGATTCATTCACTGCAAATGTAACTTTGTAATCCTATATATTTTATAAGATTATGACTGACAAAATAAATACTATAATGCAAACTTTTTATTCAATGTTTCCCACTTGGAACAAAAATTGACGCGTTTCAGAATTTCCTTAAATTCTAATGAATACTGCCAACTATCGAGGTGGGCTGTTTTTTGTGGCCTACTCTGTATTTTTTATCTCGCTACGATGACGAGAGTAGAAAATACGGATCTAAGTTTTGTGTCTGGCATGGGCTATGATATTTCTCAAGAAAAGTCTTCAGTCTAGTCCATCCGGGCGAAGTCTAGCAATTTAGAAATTTATTGCTTTTAAAAAAGTTGCTGACATTATCTTTACAGCTCGCGTCAGTGATATGCTGTAAGGTATTTGGCCAATTACCGTAGTTAAGTCTCAAATTAAACTTTAAAAATAGCAGGCTTGTTTGCATACCATTATTTTAAATTCCTGATAAAAAGAAATGTACGATAACAGTTTGTATATTTTAAGATTAAATTTTGATACCTAAATGTATTAGTAGATTTTACAATAGCAGACACTGGATAAACTAGGGAATCCAGTAGCTAAAGGAACGTTCATAAAATTTTAAAAGATCATTAAAAAATACGATAAAATCACTATACTGATAGAAATTTTAGTGCGGAAACGTTTGAAAAATACTTTTTTTAAGAAATGTTTGGTAAAACTTAAGTATTTATTATAGTGGCCACTTCAAGAGTATTTTTTTTTGTTGACACAATGACAGTTGAAAAATGACAACCTCTAACCACCAGATGTCTTTGTTAAACTTGGGATATTAGAAGGAACATTGCTTAACTAGGGCCAATTCCACAGGTCATCCTTAAATCATAAGCTTAATACAGCTTAAGACATAATGTCAGTTAAATCACAAACTGCATTCTACCAACTTCCAACTTTTACTAAAGTGTCATTTACGTTTTTGGGAACTGCTTACAAGCAATCCTCTACTTCATTCACGTTTATGGAAGAAGAATAACCTCAGAAAATTTAAATTTTTAAATAAGTATTGAAAAAATTAGTAATATAAAATAATAACAGCTGAATATATATATTAAATTGAGAAATTGGAATTTTTCAGTGTAAAATGGGAGATAATCAAGCAGTGAAGACAAGCAGGTCTGCTAATTTTACCCAAAATAAAAGCACGTTTCTACTGAATATAATAATCAAATATAAAATAAAATTTAGAATGTATAAACAAACGCAATAACGTGGATGGAGATCACAGAGAAGAAATCATCTTCAGAGGCTTCAACAACCAAATCGAAATCATATGAATATTAAAAAAATAAACATTCAAATGCTTTCCATCTCTCATGCTCTCTAGTGATTTGTGGAAATCTCTATAGGCTTAAATTTAGAGGGATTTAAGGGCAGCTTAACGTTCGGTGGAATGTGCTAAGTTAATACAGGTAATAGTCTCACAATGCATTTGGATTTAACACCATAATATTAATAAAAATAAAGTACGTTATATAAAATTGCAGCCCGAAAAAGTATCACAAAAACATGCACCTATACCTGTATGTATTAAAGATAACTATTTTGAAAATATTATAGTGTGCATTACATAAACAAAGTTTAAATATTAATACACCGGGGCACATGGCGTGCTGCTAAATGTAAATATTAGATAAACTAAATCTAAACAGGAAGTGTTAAAAAGTTATTGAAACTAAATAAATTTTAATAAAGATTGTAAAATTAAGTAGGTTTTTTCAACTACTGGTGATAAAGTTCACTTTGGGGAATTAAACTTTACATAGTAGCACATAACTCACGCAAACATGCGTTTGTAAAACGACAATACAAATTTAAATAAATATTTTTTGTGTTGTGTACATTCCGTGTCCTTAAAATTGAATTGAATATTAGTGAATTTCATAAAAATATAACGGCGACAAACTCCATATATTTAAGTAATGAAGACTATGTACCAACAAAAATCTATTTAAAAAGGTGAGTCATTCTGGACTGAATGGTCATGTTAATAAAATGAGAAATGTGTTTGCAATTTGATTATTTGTAGAAATTAAACAATAAATATTTAAGTTAGTGTTAAATTTGCAAGGAAACAACATAGATATAGTTTTGATGTTTTATTTTTGGGAACTATAAGATTATTTTAAAAAAATTAATAAAAACAAACTTCGAGCGGAATGCACCTGGACAAAACTTCCTGTGAGTCGTTTCGCATTTATTGATATACGTCAGAATAGTCCCGCCTACTAGAGATCACTTTACATTCCCTTTTGAGGTTATGATTACTTAAAAATCATTACATCATAAAATCAACAAAGAATAAACTAAAAGTGATTTTGTTACTGTGGTCAATCAACCATTTAGGAAAAATATTTGCACATACGTTATGTGATTTTTCAATGGTAATGTTTTTTTTTTATTAATAAACAAGGTAAATACAAACCTAGGTCCTCGACCAGCCTCAACATCACGCCGCCAATGTGGACATCTCCTTTTACGCGAATCAACCTTTCCGTTTGTAGATCTGTGACGAAAACACGAAGGTCCCACGTACCATCGCCTACTGCTTGTCCGTTCGCAAACATGTTTATTCTTTTTTAATTTTCACTTCACTATCTCAATGTCAATTAATATTTAAGGTTATAAATCACATATTTTTTATGCATCACAGAAACACGTAAAATGGGAAGACAGAATGACCACAACACTACCACCTCGCCAAGGTTTCGGAGTCATAATAATATCAGTGACAATCCCGGACTGAGAACTTGAGAAATGAGAACCTGTGTATAAAATTTACGCTTGCGCGCTTATGCCTGCTGCAGGACCGTAATTAAAATTTTATATTTCTCATCAAATTAATACTTGTTGATTATTTTTTAAACCTTTATTGGCCAACCCCCGTTTTATGTGAAAATTTATGTTGCTATTTTTAATTTTTTTAAAATTTTTGTCCTCCATTTTGATATTTCTTTTTAGTTAGGACATTTGAGCCCCGTCAGGAAATGAAAGACATACTTTTTTTTTTAAGTTACAAACATATTGTGTGTAATAAAAAATGAATATAAATAAAATATTTTATTTTTCTAAATAAAAAGTTTAGATATACAAATACATTTAACACCGAACATGAACATTTCATCGTACTCTATAAAACAATATTTATTAGCCTTACAGCAAAGATAAACATTACAAGTTCAACATTTTGAAATGGGTCGAATTTTTTTTCCTTTTGAGCTACATATTTCGCATCTTTCCCTAGTTGTTGTAAATACTGGCCAACGTTTTTCCAGTTTTCCTCATCGAATAACATCAGTCACAGTGTAAGTATATTTTCGACGTTTTACAGAACAAAAGCTAAGAATTTATGCCTTTTCAAATTCAAAGTTTTATTATGCTGGGTAGCATATAAGTTGCTTTGATATATTATGTTCTCAACATCTAGAAGAGTAATAAAAACATCGGTAGGAGTTTCACATGAAGCAAACATATATGTATTAGCACCCTTTTCAATATTGTAAGCAATATTTGTTTCCAATAAATCTCTTTTCTTCCACTTTTTATCCAGATCACCATTATTCGCAGCTACATTTACATTGAGGATGTTAACAAGACAAAGAATGAGTACAAGAGGTGTGGCAAAAGAGGTTCTGGCAAGAAAAAAAAGAGTGATAAAGATGAATACTAACTACCTCGCAACTGGAAAAAATCAGAAACCAAGATGGTGGTATGGTAAAAGGAGAGGAATGCGTATTAAAAAGATTGAAGAAATACTTCGAAAGTTTATTTGAGAAAGAGGATACACAAGTTGCAATGAAAGTGAAATAAGTACGACAGAAATTGTGGAAGCGTTAAACAGTATGAAATTGGGTAAAGCTGCTGGGTACGACAGTATAACAGTTAAAATACTAAAGGCTGGACAAAGCGTGGTAACTAGTCTGCTGTACCGCATCATGCTGTACCTTTGTTGGAGGAGTGGTAGTGTAGCAGACGACTGGTGCAAGGCCGTTATCGTGCCGCTTTACAAAGGAAAAGGTTCGCACAGGACTGTAAGAACTACCGAGGTATTAGTTTACTCAGCATAGTAGGCAAACTGTATGCAAAAATATTGATTAAAAGAGTGACGAATAAAACCGAGAAGAGGATATGGGATGTGCAAGCAGGATTTAGAAGAGGAAGGAGATATATGGATCAGGTCTTTTCATTACGAGTTATAGTCAAAAAATTCTTGGCTAGAAGTCAGAAGTTCTATTGCGCTTTTATAGACTTGAAAACGGCCTATGTCAGAGTGGTGAGGAGTGAATTGTAGTCGACATTGTCTATGTATGGGGTGAACGGTAGTTTAATACGAGCACTGAAATCACTTTACGAGGATTCCACTGTTGTGTCAGGATAAACGGAGCTCGCATAGAATGGTTAAACAACGAAAATGGTGTGAGACAGGGATTTGTGGCTTAGCCATGGCTGTTTAACTTTTACATAGACAATTGCTTAAAAGATTTGAAAGAGTGCGTACGGATTAAAAATGATTTGATCGTCGATGATCAAGTCATATTAGCGTCATCTGAAGAGGAGTTGCAGGCGATGATTAATGTTATGCATGATGCCCTGAAAATCAAAGGGATAAAAATAAATGTAAGCAAAACGAAAGTAATGGTTTTTGAAAGAGAAGAAAGCATGACAAACTGTGGAATTTCGATTGAGGGAGAAAAAGAGTGGAACGGAACAAGTAAATGAATTTGTGTACTTGGGTTCAAAGTTTACTAGAGATGGAAAGTATGACAGTGACATTTAGCGAAGGGTGTTGGCACTGCATTTTTTTATGAACATCCAGAAAGTGTCAAAAAATGCACGTTTGGCTGTGCATAAAGGTGTGTTGGTTCCTACACTTATGTATGGTAGTGGTTTGGCAGAAGAAGCATGAAAACATGATTAATGCTGCGGAGATGAGTAGTTTGAGAAGTATAGCCGGAGTTACTCGGTTGGATAAAGTAAAAAATAGTGAGATAAGAGAACGCTGTGGTGTAAAAGAAGATGTGGCTACAAAGATAGATAAAGGAATGCTTAGATGGTTTGGACACTTAAAAAGTATGGATGAAGGAAGATTGACGAAACAAATTTATAAGGCGAGTGTGAATGGACAAGTCGATAGAGGTCGACCTCGGAGAACATATCTTGATCAGATCAACATTGTTTTGAAGAAAGGCCAGGCCAAGAGGTCCAACAACCGACGAGCATGCATGAGAGCCCTGATGAGAGTAGAGGAAGCAAAAGATGTGTGTAAGAACCGTAGCAAGTGGAAGGAAGTGGTCTCTGCCTACCACTACGGGAAAAAGGCTATATGTATGTGTTGGAAAATTTTGTGGGCACGATATCTGACAGAGAGGCGGTAGGTCACTAAAACTTACAAGGTAGAAGTTTTGCCCGAAGGACAAGGCCAAAATCGAAATTGGGCCATAACGGTACATTCCTTCAGGTAGCTGCCTTACAAGGAGATCCTCAAATTTACCGCATTCTGTACTTTTTGCACGATAACTTCAGAAGGAGAGCTAGGGCGATTAAACTTTCAGGTATTTTTTTTTTGGAACTATATTAAATAGAAAAGAGCCCTCGGTTTGGAAAAGCTAGTTTTGCTACGGCAATACTGTTTAATTATTTACCAATGTTCGGTTGTTCGTCGAAATAAAACGGTCACAAAACCGTTCCAATATTCAAATTTTCTAGTAATAGGTGCTCGAGGGAATACAAAGAGGTATTAATAATAATAAATATACTTCCTCCGTACATCGACACCAATTAAACCACAATCTAGAGATTTAATCAACACGTGTTTATTATTCATACTATTATTCGGTTTTATATTTTAACATTAAAGAGATAAAAGAATAATATTTATGCTTAAGTTTCAATCGATAACGAGAGATCACGTTTATATTAGGAGAAAATGGTACAATTTTATTGATTTAAATTTAAACGATGATAATTATTTTAACAATAAATTTAATTGTTGATTTTACAACAATTAAAAATTTTGGCGTGATATTTGACCCTAAACTGTCCTTTATTCCTCGCATTGAAAACATCGTTTCCACTTCAAGTTGATCGTATCCATTTATTCGGAATTGATGTTTTGAAAAAAACATTGTAATACGCATTTGTTCGCTCAATATGCGAATATGCGCCTATAATTTGGAGTCCACACTATAAAATTCACGTTGATCAATTGACATTTTAACCTTCATTTTCCCTCGCTGTCATTCTGTCGAAAAACATGTTTTTAACGCCAAGTGTGATTGCATTTACTATAACCTATGTGTTTACTAAGAGAAGTATACAATTTAGTGAAAATTTCGATATTTGAACGTTATTAAATTCAATATTTTATATTGTAAGGAATTCAGATATGTTTCTACCATTGTCCTCAATTTTTGTTTGTCTGGCTGCTACTCCAAGTAGTCAATGTATCGTGGAGGGTGAAGCTGTTCTTTCAGCAAATCACATTATTGTTCAGATCTTATTGTTTGCAGACCGGTGCTATTTAAAGTGATACTTACAATCACTAGGAGTTATGAAATCTTTCTCAACAAAATGTTTAGAACAAACTCTTACGTTTTTGGTAACTCTCATTACTTTTGGTTCAGAATAGCAGTTGTATACTCAAGTAGCAATTTTTCAAACGGATCAAAAACAGTATAAGATTGACATTTGACACAATAATTAAAAAGAAATATGGATCAGTCAAATACTAACGGCGTCAGAAGTAAAACTTTATGGTATTTAAAAACTGTCAATAAGTGTACAAAAATTAACGATTCACAGATTTAATTATATTAATCTTCACTGTCGCTTTTAATTGGCAAATACTCCGAAAAATTTTGAACCAACCCGCAATCGTTTAAACAATTATCTTTTAAAAAATCTCTAACCTCACCAGTAATATTGAAAAACCAGTAATATGTTCTGCCATAAATAAACAATGCAAGGCGACTATTATCGGCGTCTCCTCTTTTTGCGGATCTTCGTCTGCTTTTGCGGTCTGTCTCACGCTATAGTCGAGAAAAATGGGACAACAGAATAACCCTGCTTGGCAATAAACAAAGTATATTTCTAAGCGAGAATATATAATAATGTTGAAGAAGGTGTGGTTGGGTGGTAACCAATTCGGTTTAAATCGGCAATCGACATCCGATTCGTTGGTAATAAAGGTCTCTTTCTTTAATAAATCAACTGTACTCCCGTTAAAATCAAAGGAACTATACAAAAAAGAATACTTCTCATTAAAAGCTTGAAATGAGACCTCAGTACATTTAGGGTGCGTTCCACTAGCCGCTCACAACGCTCAAAATATTCAGTCGTTTCACCTGACGACTACAGTTGTTATGGTTGCGGCGAAAACGTCACTAATGAGATGGTTTGGACACGTAGAAAGGATAGATAAAGGAAGATTGACGAAACATATTTATAAGACGAGTGTGAATGGACAAGTCAGTAGAGGTCGACCTCGGCGAACATATCTCGATCAGATCAACATTTTTTTGAAAAAAGGCCAGGTCAAGTGTACCAACAACCGACGAGCATGTATGAGAGCACTGATGAAAGTAGAGGAAGCAAAAGATGTGTCCAAGAACCGTCTGCCTACCCCTACGAGAAAAAGGCGTGAATATATGTATGTATGTGTGTATTTGGTAATTTTGTCCTCATGGACTCCAAAATAGCTGGATCGATTTTGATGAAATTTTCAGGCAATCTTTAGATTAGCCCAACTGGTGTTTCTGTGAAGTTTGGTAGCGATCGGATCAACGAAATTAGTGGGAAGGGGATGAAATATAAAAACTATCAACGGCTGATATATTAGTGTCAAATTCACTGTTTTTAATGAAATTTTGTAAATGTGTATTGATTGCTCCAACTTAAAAGATAGGATAGTTTTTATTCCGATAAGTCCCTACGAAAGAGGTGAGATGGGGTTGAAAAATAAAAACTATCAAAACTGGCCGATATTAGTGTCGAATTCATAGTTGTTGGAGTCGCTGAGTTTGATAGTGATATTCCCAAAGCAGACAGGCCAACGTTCGGGCAGAACAACGTCTTCCGGATCTGCTGGTAATAAATAAAATGAAGCATTAAAAAAAGAGAGAGCTAATAATCTTATCATTTAATCAAATTTAAGAATAATGTATCAGTGAATAATGTAACAATACAAGTGAGGTATATAAGGGTCTAAATTAACACTTTACTTAAGTTTAAACACAAGTTAAATTCAGTCATTTTATAAATCTAATTGAAAATCTAATGGCACACATAGTGCTGCTGTAATAAAATGGTACATGATGCAAAATAAAATTATTGCTAGATACTTAATGTATAAAAATTATTTTTTAAAAAGCTTTTCGGAAACCTTGAACAAATTTAAAATTGTTTTAAAAATTAAAAATAATTGGTAAATATTAGAACAGTAGTTTACGTTTCGTCAAGTTGTTTTATTATCTTCATTTGGTAATCCTAAATCGATAAAATACAAAAATGCTTTTCTGACAAGATCTGGTCTTATATTATACAAAGGATGTGTAGACATCTGCAAAAAAGCAAAAAAAATTTAATTGATTAGAATTAGGAATAAAAGGCACACATACATACATACATCAATAAAGTCACGCCTTTTTCCCATAGGGGTAGACAGAGACTACTTCCTTCCACTTGCTACGGTTCTTACATACATCTTTTGCTTTCTCTTCTTTCATCAGTGCTCTCATACATGCTCGTCGGTTGTTGGTACTCTTGACCTGGCCTTTCTTCAAAACAATGTTGATCTTATCAAGATATATTCTCCAAGGTCGACTTCTACTGATTTGTCAATTCACACTAGCCTTATAAATTTGTTTCGTCAATCTTCCTACGTCCATTCTTTCTACGTGTCCAAACCATCTAAGCATTCCTTTATCTATCTTTGTAACCACATCTTCTTTTACACCACAGCGTTCTCTTATCTCACTATTCTTTACTTTATCCAACCGAGTCACTCCAGCTATACTTCTCAAACTACTCATCTCCGCAGCATTAATCCTATTTTCATGCTTCTTCTGCCAAACCTACATTCACTACCATACATAAGTGTAGGAACTAACACACTTCTATACACCGCCAGACGTGCCTTTTTTTGACACTTTCTAGCTATTCATAAAGCTATGCAGTGCCCCATTCATTCGTTTTCCTGCCAACACACTTTAAAGAAGTTTGAACTTGAAAAAAGGAATAGATGAGCCTTAACGACAAGATTTTCTGGGCAAATCCGACAATTTTCCAAAACATTCTTTAGGATACAGTAAATTACTTTCACCCACACTTTTATCAACATTTAAAGGTACTATTGCTCAATCATGTACAGATAAAAAAATAACATTTTATGTAAAAAAGAATCTAGACTAAAGAAATATTTTTTTCTAACACGTGTACATATTCTTTGTTTTGTAGGACAAATAATAATACTTACTACTTCGTTACGTTTGGGTCCTAAAATATGTGTAGATTCAAAAAAACGTTGAGCTATCGAAAGGCCACTTATAGTATAACAAGTATGATAAAGATCCCTTTGTTTTCCAGGTTTGTCCAAGAGACCGCCGTTGGGATTTTGGCAACACACCAAAAGATATTCTTGCAATGCTTCGCTATCAAAAAGGTGAGATTTTGGGGTATTTCCTGCTGCAATTAAAAACATGTGGTTAAAAATTTCGTGAGTAAATACCTTTAAAATTTTTTTGACAGTTCTAACAACCATTCAAATTTTGTCATTTTGTGTTAATAGAAACAATTTCACGCAATCATGTCATCACACTGATAATAGCATTCAGTGCAATTATCAATCACTATGACAACACAATTGAGTTTGACAACTTCATTTCAAATAAATTTCAAAATGTCACGTTTTGGCAATGCGTATGTTCAAAGTATAAATGCGCTAATCAAAAAAAAAATTCCCAGAAATGCAACCTACAGTCACAAATATATTTGGGGATTATTTATAGAATTTTGCAGCGAACGAGAATATGAATTAAATGAACATAGAAGCTTAGAAGAATTGGCGTTGATACTAAAAGATTGGGCGGTCAATATGAGAAAGAAAGACGGGCCCGAATAAAAAAAAACAAAGGTGAAGACAATGTGGAACGTTTCGTAAAAACTTTTGCAATAAAAGTATTATAATGACTATATTATGATTGCCCCATTTAACAATATAGTAATTAAACCAGCCCGAGATGCCCCCGATGCAATCAGGAAGAAACTACAAGCAGATCCATGTAAACTTAAGTCCAGTTCAATTTCGTAATATTTGTTCGAAGTTAATAAAATAATATTGCTATGGGATGAAAATACTCCTGAAGGTCTTATTCAAAAATTTTACCATATTGCTTCTGTAGAATTAGCGTGGCGAAGAGGAGAGGCAGTTGCTTGCCTGGTGGATTTTTTTCATATCGAGAAAAATAACAAAGACTTTGCAACAAATCGCATCGAATACAATTAGGTGTTCAGAAAAATATGACAAGGTGGTTCTAAAAGCTGTACAAGTAGTAAATGGTTGGTTTCCAATAGTGAAAGACAAAGCTGCCCTGTACGACAAATGGTAAGATAATATACCTGTTGGAAGAAATACAATAAATGGATGGACTAAATCTGCTGCTGAGGCAATTGGCTTGAATGTTAAGGACAAAAAAAAATCACTCAATAGATCAACTGTTGTTAGAGAATTTTACTGTCATAAGAGCCACTTCTAAGTTTAGACCGATCAGACCACGATCAAAATTCCCAAGCCCCCTGATATATTTGGCCCATAAAGTTCCTACCAAATTACTATTTGGTATAAAAGCCTAATCACCGAAGTTACGCCACTGACTATGTGTTTAGATCATTAAGCTCGAAGGCTCCCGCATGATCGAGAGCGTAAAAGTAACTACGAGAACCGACTGGAAGAAGTGAGACAGAAATAACTACTATTTAAGGAGAAAGCTGCCGAAGTCGGACGATATAGATATTCTATCCTATGAAGTCACGAGCGCATGAAAAAATTTAAATAAATATTCTAATAAATAGTTAAAAATAGATTCATTAATAAATAGTTACTAGCTGTGATAACCTTTTTTTCTTGGCATCTGATTTAACATCAAAGAATTTGTTTATAGACCACCATATGCGTCTTAAAAATAAACCTGGACACAAAACATGCTGCAATTTCAAACCTAATAAAGCAAATGTCATGAAATTTATGTCAGCTGTTCACAACACTCATACCAACCCACCAAATAAATATACACATTGATATTCACAGCACGCGTCTTTTGAAAAAATACAGTTTAATTACTTTTTGTCCAGAGTAGTAAATATGTCACTGTCTTGTCATAACCGTTTTTCCGTTTTTCTGTCTATTCTGAAAAATTAATAAACTAAACTAAATTAGACTTCATAACTGTAATTACACTTATATAAAAAACGAAATAATAATCCAAACAAATATGCTTATAATTACCTGAATGAAGTAAAGAATAAATTAATGGAAAGGCTCCTCCTTGCCAAAACGAATAACAACCATCAACTAATTTGTTAGTCCTTCCCTGAAACCCACCTTCTAATTTCATTTGTTTTTGTACTAACCACCTCTGAAACAAAGGAAATTTATTTTGGCAATTTTTATTAGACTAATAAAAAAAATATTAATCCAAAAATCACTGTTAAAAAATCTTCCTTACCAATAAGGCCTTTTCGTCAACCAAATGACCTTTGTTTAGTATCACTAAAGCTGCTAATCCACAAAAAGCATATCCACCATGTGCCTCCATGCCTGGACATCCAGAGAAACCACCTTCATACGTTTGACAACTAAATAAATAGAGCAGTTGTTTTTATAAATATTGGAGTTAAGCAGAACATTATATGCACGTGACGTTTCAGCTTGATAATGGTAGAAAGAGTAATGTGCATGTAATATCACAGCTTGAGATTATATTTATCTGTCAAAGAGTGGCCTCCGCTGTAGGTAACATAAACCCTACTTTTTAACACTTAATATTTTGTCATTCAGCCAGACACAAAAATAGTATGTAGCTTCATATATCCAATAATCAAAAAATACATAAAAATATATAAAAAAATAATCTACAAAAGTAAAAACCAAAAAGAAATAAAGGAATTAGATTGAAAGGCTGTACAACAGGAATAAACAAGCACACACGCTTCACGTTCTGTCAGGACAACTTTTTTTATTACAAATGACAAATAGACCACGGAATAATAGGTATATGCAACACATCGATAGAACTACACATATGTAATAAGTCTAATAAAATCCTATAATTTGATATTTGTATTAATTAGGAATTCAATTAAATATTCAGGGGATCCGGCATATTTAAATTTTAGAGTTTGACATAAAGTTTATTTGACTGATCTGAATACTTGAAACATGCAAAATATATATGATCTAGGTCTCCTTCTTCATCACAGTGATCACATTTTTATTGAGGATAACATTTATTCAAAAGAGATGTTGTGGGTAGCGTGTACGTCCAAATTTTAATCTTTTGAGAGTTGTGAGGATTCTGACACTGGAATATTAATGTTTAGTCCTTAAAAATCACTAATAACACCACAATATTGTTCCTTAAACCTAAATAATTGTCAAAAGGTTCACTGTTAACTAAAAAAAAACCAAAACAAAACCAAAACCAAACCAAAAATAAAAGATATGTCATTTGCTGTACCATGTGCAGGTTACCTATCTCAAGCAGTGATGAGTTTAATTATATGTGGTAATATTAACCATATAACAATTTTAAATAAGAGAAACAGTATTACATTTAAACATTCCCTCATTACTTTTACGATAAATTTATTTTCAAATGGTGAATAAAATAATATTGGACATTGGGAAATATTAAATTCTTCAGAACATAAAAAAAAGAATTTTAAAATATACATAAATAATGATATTATTACCTTACTATCCATTCTGCAGTATTCATAAACAATTCAGGAGTCAATATTCCTGTAAGGCTGGCTATAGAAAGAGCACAATAAGCACCTCGTATATCAATTTCTCCATTTTTATGCATTTCAAAAGATCCATCAGGTTGTCTTAGGCTTGTCAAAAACTCTTGTAACTTTTTTCTTAAAAACAACAAGTTAATTATAAGTATGCCAAATAATGTTTCGCATAAATTATTAAAGAGTTTTATTTTTGTAACCAAAAATATGTGCATAAAAAAATTCTTTACCTATTTATAACATTAAAAGCTTCTTCAGTTCCTAGTATAACTAAGGCATTTACAGCAGCATATGTAGTTGCCAAATGTGGCATTTGACCTGGGCCACCACCAAAACCACCATTCTGGCTTTGACACCTACAACATTTCTATAATTAAAGATACATGAGTAGTAATGTTAACAATATACAGTAAGTAAAGAAATCTTTTTTTATATTTTAAGATAATAATAATTACAAACTTTGTTTTAGAATCCAAATTTGTAAAAATTTTTAAATTAATAAAATGGTTTACAGAACTTTGATGGTTTTTTAAAAAAAATAAAAAAAATGCAGTTATTGCAATTTAACTTTTTGTAATTTTTTGCCAGTATTGAAGCATTTGTATACAACTAAGTTTCTTTACTTAAAGAACGCGTTTTTTGTTAGAATGAATTCATACTTTGCTAAAAACCGTGCAATAGATCTTTTTCTCCTATTATCTAGTTGTATACCTATTAAGGATAAAGGATGTAAAATCCAGTAGCATAACCATGGTTGACTAGCATCTAAAACCTAAAATACATAATTTTACCAATTATCTGCAAAAAAATACATCCGTTGTTTGAATTACAACAAATAGTAATTCAAATTATGCATACCTCATAGGCAGATGATAGATAAGTAATATTCTCATACAAATAATCTCTATGTTTTTCTTTAAGAAGTTCTGGTAATTCCTTACTATTTTTTAACTTGGTACATAGATCATCGTATTTTTTTAAAACTAGTTTTTCTACATCAATCTGAAATATTGGAAATATTTCTGAAATATTTCATGTTTAGGTTATGTTTCACATTACCTGTTCGCTTGAAGTTTTCGTTGGACAGTCTTCTATGTTGAACGTTAATTTTTTTATTTCAGAAAAAGGACGCAAATTCAGTTCCATATTTTAAAGAAAAATCATTTATTAATTCGACAGTTTTGCACTAATGTAGATAGAAGGTTGACACAAAAATCTTAGGTTTAAATATGACTTATTCACTGACATTAGCGTTGGAGAATTTAAATTGACTGTCAACTATTTGCAGTCTTTAGTTCTTACTAATTAATAAGTTAAATACTTTAATTTAAATGTTACATTTTTTTTAAAGAAATTTATTTTCTTTTTTTATTCTGTTTAAATTTTTTATTGTTTTTTACAAAAACTTACACGTGATAAGTTCTTCCAGATAGATTACTTTCATTACACTTACATGTACTTAAAATTGCATATTCAAAAATTAGTGATACTTCATAATAAATAATTAGATTTACATGAAAAGGTCGACACCCGTGGGAAATGCTAGTCACCTACCGGGTGCCTCCTCAGGTGGCGGCTAGAGGAATGCCTCCCAGATATGGGTGGTACCGGGGAACCAACAATCTTGTTCAATTCAACGCCCAAAAAACTCAAAGTGCCACGTTTTCCAAGAAATTGAATTCCTCAAATCATCCCATCACAATGTCCGGAAATACCCTTGAACCAAGTCCCTCCATCTTGATTTTGGGAGTCACGGTGTCCAATAATATGTCTTGGCATGACCATGTTGCTAACATCGCAAAGTCGGCAAGCCAGAGGCTAGGTTTTTTGTGGAAAGCCAGCAAGTTTTTTACTCCTGATCAACTGTTGACGACGTACAAGGCTTAAATCTGACCTCTACTGGAGTATTGCTCGCATATTTGGGGTTCAGCACCAAGGCATTCTCTTCGTCTTCTAGATTCCATTCAGAAAAGAGCCATTCGCTTGATAAACAGCTCAACTCTCACAGATACCCTTCACCCTCTAGAACATAGCAGAAGAGTTGCAGACCAGTCATTGCTCTACAGATATTTTCATAGTAGATGCTCCAGAGAAATAAAAACTCTTGTACCACCATTGGCCACATTCGGCTGAAGAACTCGGCACGCTGATCAGTCTCACACATTTACTCTCAAGCTTGACACTACAAGGACCAATCTTCATCAAGAATCCTTTTTTTACAGGGCTGCTACGGAATGGAATAAGATTCCAAAATCAGTTTTTCCAGAGAACTATGACCTGCAACTTTTTAAAAAGCGTGTCCACAATCATTTCCTTTCTATAATCCCTTCCCCTTCTAATAGTCGCAGTGCGGGCCGTCCGCGGCCCACACGATAGGTCTTCCCTATTTGCGACTATTTTCATAAAAAAAAAAAAATACCCGGGGCGGACCATAACTAGCAAAGCAGCGTTTAACTCGAAACGAGCGGCTGTAAACAGCGTCGGACCCACAACGGGCGACTGACCTCAAACTCGCAAACACGCAAGACAAGCGCGGCATTTTATTTAGGCCAGAAAAACCCTCAAAAGAAATGTCAAGTTTTCAAAACGAAATGGAAATACTCCAGGCGAGTAGGACGAATAGCCCATAATCTCAAACTGAAATATCAGTCAGTCCTAAGGATTCTTTGTTGACAAAAATTTGACTAGAAAAATAAAACAAACAACACTAAAAGTTGCATCCTATAATGTAAGTACACTTCTGGCTGAAGCAAAATTTATAGAAATCGAAATGGAATTGTAAAACATAAAGTAGGACATAGTAGGAATAAGCGAGGTCAGAAGACATGGCGAGTGTCTGGAAACACTAACAACGGGACACAAACTCTACTATAAAGGACACGACACAAAATCAGCAGGTGAAGTAGGTTTATTCATCAACAAGAGACATTTAAAAACCATTAAATTAATACAAGCAATATCCATAAGAGTAATTTATATGATATTACGTTTAAACAATAGATACGGTATGAAAGTCATTCAGGTATATGCACCGACCCAAAACCATAGCGACGAAGAAATAGAAATATTTTATTAAGACTTATCCAAAGCCATGAAAGAAAATAAAACGCACTTTACAGTCATATGTGGAGATTTCAATGCCAAGGTTGGACTAAAAGTCGATCCAAGGAGATAATACTTGGAAAATATGGAAGCCCTGGCAGAAATGATCGAAATGAGATCGATTATTTTATTTTCGAAGACGTTACAGTTTTAAATCGTTTCTCAACTGGCAGCGACCATCGAATAATAAGAGCCACCTTTAAAATAAATCTGACAAAAGAAAAAAACAAAATGTTTAAAAAGAAAACTATAACACAGTGAAAAGAATCATAAGAATACTGAGACCAGATTAAGAAAGCTTTAAATGAAATAACAGAAGCAGATAGCATAAGCAACATAATTACGAAAATCATCAGAAAATGCTCAAAGACAATACTGTCCTAAAACTGCCAAAGAAGAAACACAAAATAAATCAATGAGGAGAGACTTAAGAAAATACAAATATGACAATGTGGTAAAAACCATTGAAGAAAATAAAAGCATGAAAGTCCTAGGAAACAAACTAGCCACTGGAAGAAAAAAAATTTAAACTCCAAGACAATGATGGAAATGTAACATCAAATAGAGATACAATAATACAAACAGTGGAAGATTTTTACAAAGAGTGCCACGTCTTTTAGTTCTCTAAAGAGTACTCTACCAGCGGTCTCTCTACTGTCAAATTATGCCCGAGCTCAGCCGTAGAGGGTAGAAAAAAAAATACAAAAGTGAGCCGCGCCACCGACTTAGACGGTACAAGCCGGAAACCACTAGGTCTTGTAGGCACTAGCAGAGCCACACGATAAACAACAAACAATTATGGTGAACTAGATAAATAAAACTATATTTACAATTCCTGCAATATATTAATTAAGTAAAAATGATGTTCTGATTTTTTTTTACAACAAATTCTGTATTTTTGTAAAGTGGATTAAACGAATTTAATACACTTTTCTTAAAATAACATTTAAATTAATTATAACAATCTTTCATACAATAATAAAAACCTAATGATGTACAAAAGAGAATTAAAAACAAAAAAAAAATGTTCACAATATTTAAAATTTCAAAAATAATTGGTTTTAGATAGAATTCTTGATAGCAAAAGATTAAAAAAAAATACAAAATAAATGGACTTGCAACAAAAATAATAATTTGAAACAATCACATAATTACATAATGTATATTCAGTAATGTATACGTTCAGATTCAACTTGGAGCAGGTACAAATTTAATGAAAATAATTTGTTACTTTTAAACTATTGAAAACACTTAGATCAAGCACATAATAACTGATAAGTTAATAAAATTAAACTCAATACTATGTAACCAATTGAAACTTCATTGAGACGTCACTGTTACATCGATGATCCAAGAAACAGAAACACCAAGTAGTATTATCATAATAATTTCTGCTAAAAACACCAAGCAAGTCTTTATAACACTGAAATTTATCGTCGATATGGATGATGGTTATGGAACAGCACGTGCTAATCAACAATGGCTTCCCTCAAATAAATCCCACATGTGGTTATTTTAACTCGACACCAAAAATATCAACAACGAAGGTAAGATAGAATGGTCAAGTTAAAAATCAAATGATTTTTCTTCAAAATCCAATTAAGGTGGCCCCAAATACAGCCAGATATGCAGATAAAACCGTAGAGGTTTTGCACACTTGTTAATATCACACGACGATACTAAAATCCTCACTACCGACTCCCAAGACTGACACCAAGCGACTGTCACAACTACTCACTCCCAGGCCGGATATCAGAAAAATGACACGGGAAACGCGTCAGCCAACCTTCGCAAATCTATGTTCCAAACTCATAATCGCGCTCGTCCGTGTTGATAGCCAGCCCATCCACATAGAAAACCAAACCAAACCTGACAACACACGACAATCGAGGCCAAAAATCAAGGCGAAATCTAATAACAAAGACCCCCACTCCATCTCCACCGATTAACAAAAATTTCACAGCCATTAATAATTAAATCCTATCACTACTAGGTATGCAACACTATTTACAACGAATGATATACTTAAGTTACAACAAAATACGGTATGCAAAACTATATATACGAGCACCAGACTATCAGATACACAATTAATAATGGAACTGTAGAAGGAAAAAAAAATAGGCACGTGGCAAGAGCTATATACGAACAAGAAAAGGTACCTAGATGTAAATCAACTAAATCAAGGGAAAAATGTTAATAGAGAAGACAATAGAATATAATAGACCATTAGTTCTAGTTTTCGTAGACTTCCAAAAGGCTTTTGACATAATGGAAATGTATGCTCTCCTCCAGGCTCTCAAAGAATGCAGAATAGATCACAGGTACACCCAAGTTGTATATATGATATATATAAACATGCAACAACGACTGTAAGACTGCATAAAACTACGCAGAAAATAGATATAAAACGAGGGGTACGACAAGGAGACACTTTATCACCAAAACTATTCACAGCGGTTTTAGAATACGATTTCAAAAGACTAAAGAGATAAGCTGCAACAACTCCAGAACGAAATGAAAACGGTTGGTCCGAACATAAACTATGCCAAAACTAAGGCAATGACAAACCTAGTACCAACAGGAAATATATGCATAGAGGGAGCGCAAGTAGAATATGTAGAAAAGTATACCTATCTGGGACACGAATTAAAAATAAGCAGGGGCAACCAAACTTGTGAACTTTTAAGGCGCATAGACCTTAAGGCAGCATACGGCAAATTAAGATACATATTTAAGGACGAAATTCCTTTAAGTCTAAAAAGGAAGACTTTTAACACGTGTATCCTACCGGTTGTCACATATGGGGCAGAAACCCTAACGCTCACTAAGGCTTCAGCAAGGAAATTGGGTGTCACACAAAGAAAGATGGAAAGATCTATGCTGGGGATACCACTCAGAGACAGAGTAAGAAATGAAGAGATTCGTAGAAGAACAAAGGTAGAAGATATAATTGAAAACATCTCAAAGTCGAAATGGAGGTGGGCCGGTCATGTAGCACGACAAACAGATCAGAGATGGACCAAAAAACTTCTGGAATGGAGGCCATGGTCAGACAAACGAAACCCCGGAAGACCACCCACCAGATGGACAGATGATTTAAAAAAGATCAACACCAACTGGATTGCAGCGGCACAGGACCGAGAAACTTGGAAATAACTTGAGGAGGCCTATGTCCGACAGCAGACGCAAATGGCTGGAGAATGATGAATTAAGGAGAGGGGGCCTCTTGGAAATTGATGATGCAGAAAATTGAATAAAAAATATTATTTTTGTGTTATAGATGTGAAGTTAAGATTATTATTAACATAACCTTCTCCCTTCTCTTTCTTAATGAACTTTTACGAAGAAATAACATTTTATCAGAATAAAAATTGAGCAACAACTTTTTAATTTGATTTGTACCCCACGACAACCTAAACGAATACCACAAAATAACGTCCTGATTTCCAACCTAAAAAGTTTCACTTCTGTCGCGTGGGTTTCCACGCACCCCTTTTTTTCATTAGATAAAAAAATATGACGTGAACAAAAAAATTAAATAAACCTTTTATTTATAAGAAAATATAAAAAAAATTATTTTGTATTACATAAAGCAATATTTATGTATAGTATACTTTATGCATTTTTATCCACTTGAATGATCACATCCGTTTATATTTCAATGGTCAGTCGACGATGAAACTAATTCTCTCATTGGGTTATTAGCAAACTGCAGTTTTTTATATTTCGAATACAACAAATCTCTTAATTCCACTGTGTGTGCATAATCTCTGGTTTCACAAACTACTTTAACCTAAAAAATAAAACATTTCATATAAATAATATTTTTTCAATTTTACAATGTTTGAAAAAATACCCACAGCAAATGTATGTTGTTTCGACCGATACTGTTTAACTGGGACTTTAATATGTAATAATAATTACAAATGTTTAAATCAATTTAATAATTGACTTACTTCCACGCTGAAAACATCTGATGCTACCCAGGCTCTTTCGTGAATAATATCTTTAATGGAAACACCAATTGAGCAAATAAATTTACACAATTCTGATATTCCACCGGGTCTATCACTCACAGTGACCTTAAATTTCACCAACCGACCATCAGCTGCTAATCCTCTTTCTAAACATCGTCCTAAGACTGTTGTATCAATGTTGCCGCCACTTAGAATAAGAACAACTCTAAAATATTAAATAAAATATAATTTGAACAAATTTTTTTAAAAAACTTTTTTACCTTTTACTTTTAAATTCATCCAGAAATCCGGCCATTATAGCTGCCAAGCCGCAGGCTCCCGCACCTTCGACCACACATTTTTCAAGTTCGATGAACCTTAAGATGGCTACCGCTATCCATTCTTCTTTTACAACTACCTGTAATATAATTATTTATTTGTTACATTACCTTATCTTACAAGAAAAACAAAATCCACAATCAATACTTCAACAATAGGTTATTGGACGCTAATAGAAAATTTTGATGACTTTGCTTTCACCTTTTTGTACTTAAGTAAAGATGCAACACCATGTTTTATATTATTTTAATTGCAATCTAGAAAAAACACCGATGTAAGATTGTGCAATTACATTTGTGTTTACTCTCATAAGACTTTCCTGTATTCACGAAGATAATAAAACGAAAACCATTGCAAACGACTTTACGTTAAATCCAAAAGGGCAGGAGTTCATACTTGGAGCAGAAACGGTCGATCGTGGAAACTCACAGTAGGGTTTCCTATTACTTGCATTGGAACCAATGAGTATCATCAGTTGGTAAGTCCCTTTTTATTATAGCACACCCCCTCAAAATTTACAGACCACGATTAATCTCGGTGGTTATGTAATTCGTGGATTTACAACCCTTAAGAAATATATAACAACCCATTCCAAGCGACGGCTCTTACACTTTAAAATATAAGAAATATGGGAAGCTGTTTAAGTAAGTTTTAAAAATGATTATTGTTGATTTAAAAAAATTGTATCACAAAAATTAAGAGGGAGAGTAATAAAAGAAATTTTGTTTTTTAAACTAAATTGTAACCCATTTAAAAAAAATTGAAACAGCACCGTATGCGTTCAAAGTTGGGACAACCCTCTGTTTAAATAAACATCGACATTTGTTAAGTGGTTACTATCGCAGATACAAAAATGTATCGTATGAAAAAACTAATCCTAAACATAATTTTTTTGAAAAATATGATTTGGCATAAAATTCTAATGAATCATTTAGGTGTACAAAACAGACTGTAACACATTTTGCTCCTTTTGTTGCTGCTCGAGCAGTAAAAGATTGTTAAAGATATTTTTTCTAGGGTTAGTAATTTTCTTTCTAAGCAAGATATTCCTATTTCTTTAACACAGCTTCAATCAGAGGTTCTGCGTTTACGGAGTTGTTTTAAAGATTTTTAATCCACATTAATTCCTTCAAGTGCTTCATTGGAATAAGCATTCAACAACTCACAGGATGTTTTCAATAAGTAGCATCTTTCTTCACCAAATGTTTGCTATGATTCTTTTAACGACAAAATTGTAGTCTCGACATCCAACAGGTGTAAAAATAAACGCACCAAATACGTAATACAAAAAATGTAGACTAGATGAGGCAAGAAGAGACGAGTATAGAAGAGACGCCAATGACAATGTCAATGTCATGTCATGTCATGAGTATAGAAGAGGTGAGACGAATATAGAACCGAGATGAGTATACCGAAGAGACGAGATGACTTCCTATAGAAGAGACAAGATGACTACACGAGACAATCCAAGACGTGTCAAGATTAGTTCAAACGTATCTAGACAGCTTTGTTGACACGTAAAATGTTTATCTTCATTAGAAGAGACGAGACGAGTGTACAGAAGAGACAAGACAAGTTTAGAAGATTAGTACAAACGTATCTAGATATCACGATGGATGAGTATAACTTTGAACGTGTCAAGAAGTTCAAATATATGGGAACAATGCTAACAAAAAACAACGACGGAACGGAGGAAATTAACTGCAGAATCCAAGCAGGTAATAGATGTCTCTACGCAGTGCAAGACCTCGTAAAATCCAAAGTAACATCAAGACGTACAAAAATCAATATATACAAGACCATAATAAGATCTGCGGTGATGTATGGTTGTGAATCTTGGACGCTAACGGCAGCTAATGAAGAGCGTCTTCGTGTCTTCGTAAGGCGAATCCTTAGAAAAATTTATGGCCCGATTTTGGATACATTAACAGGGCGATACAGAATCCGTACCAACAAAGTGCTGATAGATTTGTATGGAGATTCAGAAATTGTGCAAAAAGGAAAATCTAAACGACTGCAGTGGGCAGGACATGTAAGGATACTACCAGATAGCCGCGTAGTTAAACTTGCATGGGAAGAAGCACCAGTAGGATATTGTGAAGTCGGCAAAGACCCAGCCAGGGTTGTAAGCCATGAAGTAAGTAAGTATCTAGACAGCGTTGTTGACACGTAAAATATTTACTAGTTTTTTTCTTTATAAATACCGCGTAATAACGTAAAGTTGTAAATAAAAACGTACCATTTTATCAATAAGATTTTTGGAAGTGTTCCACGCATTGAAACCGATTTGTGGAACTGCGAGACCGTCTGCTAACGTGGCTTGTATATCAGTCTGAACAGGTTTTGATGTTTCCATTGCTTTCGTATAACTGGCACACCTTTCTGATTCCACTCCCTGTGATTACAAATAAAATAGATGTAATTTTGAAAAATTGCAAAAAAATAAAAACTCCTGGAAAAAATTAACGCAATAACATATTAAGGATGTGTATAACATTTATGAATTTTTAGATGGCTGTCTGAATTTGAAATATTTTATAGAGTAAATTTAAGCAAAATAATTAATTTTAAAGTCACCATTTACTCAATGTTATTTTTACCGGAAGTGGAATGATTTTTAAAAGAATCGAAACATTTATGTTCTTTTATAAAACTTGTACGGTTAAAAAACTTATTGTTAGTAAGTTTAGACGATTTGCGATTTTTCGAGCCCAAAAACAAGCGGGGTTTCCGATAATTGCAGAGAGATATTTTGTTTTGAAGTTCATGAAATTATTCGTTTTCAACTCACTATCGGTGTAGATGTTTGCAATATAAAAATCCGACAACATCGCACGGCAGCATGTCGATAATAACGTGCTCTTTATTTTCCTCTCTTCTTCTTCTTAGGCTTCCTATCCACTACTGGATGTTAGCGACCACATGCGCGTTAATATGTAAAACTCGTATCGTATGAAAATTTAAATTTAATGTGCTCCTGAGTTTTTACACGATTTAGGAGGTAAAAAGCTAAAGTTAATTGTGAATTTTATATGTAAGTACCCATAAGTGGATATCAATCAAGAAATCGTAAATAATTTTAAGAAGAACTGTTGAATAACATTGATATTGTGATATTGTTAATCAAATTATTCATTGGACCGTTCCAAATAGGAGATGAAAAGGGAAAAGAAAAAATATCTGATAAACTTTTGGGTCATTAGTGTTGGCTTTGCACTGTCATCTTTGTAAAAATTGATTATCCTGAAGTAATAATCCTATATTACACTTCGTACACCACAATTCTTCTGCTAGGGTGGCAAGCTCAACTACTCTGCTACCTTTCAAGGTGCTCATATAAACATCACGAGGACGTTTTCGTTTTGAACCACCATCTTTCACATTGTCTAACCATCGCTTCTTTGATTTCGATGTAATTTAACCTTTTTTATTTCTATGTAAAGGAGAATTAACACTTTTATGTGCATCACTAGTAGTATCCATGACTATCAAAATTTCGGGGTTATAATTTCAAATACACAACTTCAGACGCCACGCGGCCTGCAGTGTTGCCAGATTTTCTTCCAACTACAAACGCGATAGTAAAATTCAATGTTAAATATTTTTTTATAATATTTGATTATAAATTCATTATACAGTAGAAACGGTGAATCTTTTCCATCACGTGATTATTACGTCAGCAACAATATTCATATGAATCAAATCAAAACTTCTGTCGACTCTATAAAAATAATCGTGTATGATGTTATGTTTGATTTATATTGACAGAAAGAGACAGTATGTAGAAAATATGTGTTGTATGAATCGTAGATTGGGTCACGTGATGGAAAAGCTTCACCGTTTCAACTGTAAGTAACACGAAATGTCGCTGTATACCATTTACTACATTTTATTAAGTTTAAAAATTAATTAGACGTCCGACGTAATTTGACCTTATATACATCCTTAAATTAATTAATTAATTTAAAAATTTTTTATGGTCATTGGTTACATTAAAAAAGTTAGAAAAAACGAATTCGGATACTAGTAGCGTGTGTTGCCTCCTCGACTTCGGATCACAAACTGTTGGTTTGGTAGTGATCGGATTTACCAAAGGGTTGAGAAGGGGATGAAATATAAAAGCTTTAAAATACGCCGATTTTAGTGTTGAATTTATAATTTTTTGGGTCGCTGAGTTTAATAGTGACATTTCAATTATGTAGGCACCACTACAAAAGGGGTGAAAAGGATATAAAATATAAAAACTATTTAAAAAGTCAGATATTAGTGTTGAATTCATAGTTTTCGGGGTCGCTGAGTTTGATAGTGATATTCCCAAAGCAGGCAAGCCAACGTTCAGGGAGGACAACGTCTGCCGGGTCCGCTAGTATAATATAAATTAAAATAATTTTGTATGGATCTTGTACACCTGACGAGTTGCACTGATGGTGACTTATTGGTCGAAAGCGCTCTGCAATAATTTTAAATTAAAATTTTTGTGCACGAAATACAAACAATTTTTTTTTCTAAATATTATTAACACGAGCACACTTAAATTAACAAAAAAATGAAACAAAAAAGACCAAACATTTATTTAATTTCTCAAAACTTTAAAAAGAAAGTTTGGTTGAACATATATTATTTATTAATTACATACATACATATAGTGACGCCTTTTTCCCGAAGGGTTAGGCAGAGACCACTTCCTTTCACTTGCTAGGGCTCCTATACACATCTTTTGCTTCCTCTACTTTTATCAGGGCTCTCATGCATGCTCGTCGGTTGTTGGTACTCTTGACCTGGCCTTTCTTCAAAACAATGTTGATCTGATCGAGATATGTTTTCCGAGGTCGACCTCTACCGACTTGTCCATTCACACTCGCCTTATAAATTTGTTTCGTCATTCTTCCTTTATCCATCTTTTCTACGTGTCCAAACCATCTAAGCATTTCTTTATCTATCTTTATAACCACATCTTCTTTTACACCACAGCGTTCTCTTATCTCACTATTTTACTTTATCCAACCTAGTCACTCCGGCTATACTTCTCAAACTACCCATCTCCTCAGCATTAATCCTATTTTCATGCTTCTTCTGCCAAACCCAACATTCACTACCATACATAGGTGTAGGAACCAACACACCCCTCTGCACAGCCAGACATGCCTTTTTTTGGCGTTTTCTGGCTGTTCATAAAGCTATATAGTGCCCAATTCTTCTTTTTTCCTGCCAACACCGTTCGCTTAATGTCACTGTTATACTTTTCATCTCTCGTAAACTTTGAACCCTAGTACACAAATTCATTTACTTGTTTCACGCTTTCTTCCTCGATCGAAACTTTACAGTTTGTCATGCTTTCTTCTTTTTCAAAAACCATTATGTACTTTCGTTTTGCTTACATTTATTTTCATTCCTTTGATTTTCAGGGCATCACGCATAACATTAACCATCGCCTGCAATTTCTCTTCAGATGACGCTAATATGACTTGAAGAAGGCATCTGACGATCAAATCATTCATTTTCAATCCATATGTACTCTCTTTCAAATCTTTTAAACAATCGTCTATGTATAAGTTAAACAGCCATGGCGAAGCCACACATACCTGTCTCACACCTTTTTCGATGTTAAACCAGTCCGTGCAAGCTCCGTTTATCCTGATACAAGCAGAGGAATCCTCATAAAGTGATTTATTAATTATAAACCCTTTATTAAACAAAATACGTTAAAACATCTTAAAAATGGACTACCAAAGTGCTGACGTCTGACGACGCGCGGTTTTTGAAAGGGTTTCCAAACAAAAATTAATTTTTTGGATTATTTCATATTGTTGCGTTAATTTGTTAGCATAAAATGGATAATATTTTCTGATTTTAACTAATGTGCTGTAATGAAACTTACGATTATTTTTATGTTAGGATTAAGAGTTTTAACTGCTACAGCTACACCAGCTAAAAGACCGCCGCCTCCTGTTGGTACTATCACAGCGTCAATGTCTTCTACTTGTTCCATTATTTCTAATCCGATTGTACCTTGACCAGCTATTGTCCGAGGATTGTCATACCTTATCAAAAAAAAAACATTATGTGACTTTACTTAGAAGTGTTTGTGAAGCCGCAATCAGATAATTTGCGAAAAATGTATGTGTTCGTGATCACATTTAGAGGTAAGGAGAATCATCTCATATGGGGGACAAGTTGAACAAATTAAGAGTAAAAAATATTTTTTAAAAACAAGCTTTTATTTTAATGCAATAAAAAAAATAAAATAAACTTTTCCTTTAAAACTTTAACTATCAACTCATTACATCATCCCACAACTTATTATGTAATAAAAGTTTGTCGCGAGATTTAAGTCTGAAAATTCTAAAAATTAAATTTAATGAGTTATAGTTATTTAATTAACTTGATTATCTTCATGGGGTAAATCTCGCGACAAGCTTGTATTACATAATAAATTGTGTAATGACGTTTAAAGTTGATAGTAAAAGTTTTTTTTTTATTCATTTTAGCGCATTAAAATAAAAGCTTGTTGTAAAAAATTATTTTTACTCCTAATTTATTTTTTACTTTTTAGTTATCGCCTGACAGGTTTCTCAGTCTGTTCATCTCATTCAACGCATCATTGTTTCAAGGTTGCCGGTTAATTTCGAACAGTCTAGCTCTTCAATAAGGAGACCTT
Organism: Agelastica alni; assembly: GCA_950111635.1. Classification (NCBI taxonomy): domain Eukaryota; kingdom Metazoa; phylum Arthropoda; class Insecta; order Coleoptera; family Chrysomelidae; genus Agelastica; species Agelastica alni. The sequence continues at coordinate 25,035,402 of OX467713.1, read as the reverse complement.
CTAATGTTTTTACCCTACTAAGTACACGTAAGTTTGACCAGCAGCGAAGATCTTCGGGCCCAAATATACAACGACATGGTCGACGGTACTACCCTGCATTTTGTGTACTGCGCAAGCCCAACATAATGTAATTGGCAGCATTCTTCGTTCTGCAGTGCCGTGGTTATATTTTGCTGAAAATTACCCAAAAATTAAGTCCAACATCTTTCAAGTCCGCCATATTGGATTCAGAGTGACGTCACTTTATTTTTCGAGTTATTCCCAGCAAGCCCTTTCATTTGATACCCATATTGTAGCAGTGCATTAAAAATAACTAGTTTGCCATGTTGGATTTTGAACGACGTCACACAGCTAACCATGCATTGTCATCCAAACTAAACGTGTACACAAAATTTCAGCTGAATCGATATCTACTTCAAAATTAAGTTGCAAGATTCTACCCGAACATACATAGTTACATTGCAAGGTAAATAAAAGCTTGTAAAAAGTGAACTTGTGAACTGTAAATAACAGTTCAAAAACCGACCAGAATAGCGCTAATGTAGCAAAGGTGTATGATATGAATTTAGCAGTTGTAAACGGAGTGAATGAAGGGGAAAATAGAGGGGCGCCGAAGAACTGGAAGAAGGCAACAGTCATGGTTGAAGAACATTCGTGAATGGACAAATATACGTTCAGTTGGAGAACTCATACACTTAGCAGAAGATCGAAATGCTCTAGCCAGAGTGATAGCCAACGTTCGGGAGACCGGATAGGGCACATCAAAGAAGAAACGGAGTGAAGTGTGCTGAAGTTGAAAAAAAATGTTGATGATTTTTTGTGAACTTACTTTGTAGTGATTTTACACTGTTTTTTATAAGAAAACTTTTTAAAATAATCGAACAATAATGGAAAAAAATTTGTATTGTTGAATAAATTCACATACCAATAACTTTTGGCGCTTTATTTAAAATTGACCCTCTTGCTACTGTAGCGCCACTTTTATTTGACGCTTTTCGACGGACACTCGTTCATACACAGAGAAGGGGTACTCCTTACCTTTACCCTCCGTATTTTTCAGTAAATCACAATACTTTTTCAATATTCTTCAACCTAACCTTTCCACTTATTTGTTTGTTGTCATATACTATTACGTCACACCAAGCGTGCCAAAATGGCGGGTGTTTAAATTGCTAATTATTTTTTTAACTACTTTAAATTAGTTTTTTGGCGTTGAAATTTTTTTTAGTAATATATAGCAGTGTAAACTATCGAATAAAAATTTAAAAAAAAATACATGGATATTCCCTATTGAGTCGGTGATTTTAACGTTAATAGATTTAATCTTACAATAATTTCTTTGAAAAATTATAAAATAAACAAGGGAATCACTTTTACTTTTTCAAAAAATTAATTTGTACAAATTGGTTTGTGTTGCTTTTATTGAGGGAGAAAGAGTGGAACAAGTTAATGAATTTTTGTACTTGGGTTCAAAGTTTACGAGAGATGGAAAGTATGACAGTGACATTGAGCGAAGGTTGTTGGCAGGAAAACAAATAAATGGGGCACTGCATAGCTTTATGAATAGCCAGAAAGTGTCAAAAAAGGCACGTCTGGCTGTGCATAGAGGTGTGTTGGTTCCTACACTTATTTATGGTAGTGAATGTTGAGTTTGGTAGAAGAAGCATGAAAATAGAATTAACTCTGCGGAGATGAGTAGTCTGAAAAGTATAGCCGAAGTGACTCGGTTGGATAAAGTAAAGAATAGTGAGATAAGAGAACGCTGTGGTGTGAAAGAAGATGTGGTTATAAAGATAGATAAAGAAATGCTTAGATGGTTTGGACAAAAATCTGAAGAATAAGGGGGTTGTTGTAATATTTTTTATGCTTACTGTAGATATCCATAATTATAAATTTTATTCACTAAGCTCTTTCAGAATTATTATTATACTTTTTTATTTTAACTGCGACAAATTTTTTTATTAATTTTGTATGTATGTATGTATGCTTTTATACTTTTTTTTATGTATCTAAATATGACTTTAAATTTCTCACCCATTAATGAAGAATAAATTTTTTTCTTTGGCCAACTGAATGGCCTTTTTTTTGGCTTCCAACATGTTGCGTCCATCCATAATAACGTTAGCATTATATTCTTTGCATTTCTGTATCTTCATTATCGGTGCCGTTATTGGCATCACCACTGTAACTGGAATACCTAATTGATAACCGTGATAACTTAAAGCCTGAGCATGATTCCCCAAAGAAGCAGCAATGGCTCCCATTTGTTTCTGTTCCTTTGTCAAATGTAATAAAGCATAACGAGCTCCACGTTCCTTGAAACTACAATTAAAATAAAGTATTTCCATAAAAACCCCAAGATAGGTGAGTAATAGTATACAGGGTGTGGCGCGAAAAGTTTAGATTTAAAGTAATGTCGGATACAGTTAAGTTAAAAAACTGAAATTACAAAGCTGTAGGTTTTGGATGACGTTAAGTTCAAATATAATGTTGTCCTGAATGTGACACTTCCGGTTATACCGGTAGTAGACGTCATTTAAATCATTTATAAGTAGCTTACTTTAAATAGAACACATTATTACATTTTACGCTTTATTTTTTTACGCCAATTTGTTTGGTATCGGTATTTTCTATACCTAAATCCAACCACTTTTGAGATATTTCATTATCTTAGTTAAGACATAACAACACTTAATTAGTAAAGGGTAGGCCAGGATTATTAATTGTGGATGTCATTAAAAACGTTGACTAGGTATTTTGTATTAATTTAATTGGATAACTTACAAACAAAAATAAGTAAATGTAATATTAAACAAATAAAGTTTTATAATAAGTGTTCAAAATAAGCACCATCTACTTCTAAACATTTATGAATCCTTTTTATGTCTTGTAATTCTGGAAATATCGTCGGGTGTTAAAGAATTAAAAGTAAGTAAGACTCTCTGCATCATATTTTTCTTTGTCGTAAGAGGTTTGAAAAATACCTGATTTTTAATCCCAAATACCAAAATCTAAAGGAGCCAAGTTAGGAGAGCGATCTGGCCAACGAAACGGATCCATCTATCATCAAACATGTCGTAAAGATGCTGAGCAACAGGAACACAGTTATGAGGAGGTACTCCATCTTGCTAATACCAAGCTGAAGACGCCTCTCCATTTCTTAAAGTATGTAACGCCGGTCGTATGGCTTCTTCTGAAATGTGGCAATATCTTTCACGATTTAAATTTTCATCATAAAATTTTAATGCTAAAATTTTATCGTCTTTTATTGCTCGAAAAACATTAAAACTCCAACTATCTTGTAAGTAACGTTCTCTACTAACATGTGGATTTTCATTAGACCAAAAATGAGAATTATGTCGATAAAATAATCCACTTTTGCTAAACTTTCCTTCATCACACCATATAATTTTTTTTATAAAGTTTTCATCCTCTTGGGTCTTCATTAAAAACCATTCACAGAATTCTACCCTTCCAGGAAGATTACCTAATTGTAAATGTCTATATCTTCGATTGTAATAGTACAAAATAGCCATCTCATCCAAATCGTCCATAATTTAGCATAACACACAGCCAAAAGTAAAAGTACTTTACCCTTCATAATAAACTATCGGATACTGATATTTTTCTAATAACGTTCGAGTCGCTACGTGTACGAGAAATGAGTACCCAACTGGTTGGTTACTACGGTATTAAAACAGTTTCATCAGAAACCAGTTGCTTCCTGGACGAGGTGCCTTATTGTTGCGATATTTGCTTTTTGAGTTCGATTATTTTAAACACTACAATAACTAAACAATTTTATTCTAATATTTCTACAGAATAAGTGTTAGTTGACAAATCACTTGGATATTTACAACTGTATACAATCTTTTTATAACACATTATAATTACTTAACTTAAGCTTTTTTTCAATATTTCGTGACCGCTGTCTTTTTATATCCCTACAAGAGCGAGAGAATTCTCTTTATTTCCCTAATTTGTTTGACCTTTCTGGACGCCTTTAATCACGCCGCGGCCATAAATCATTCGCTAGATGTGGGTCGTCTTTTTATGCCGCAAAGGGGATAGTCGTCGAATCAATGGCCGAGGTCGCTATCCGCCATCGTACTATCAGGAAAATCCTACGAAATCTTAACTCTAATAAGGCAGTAGGACCAGATGGAATTCCGACAATTGTCCTGAGGACCTGTGCTTAAGAGCTCACATGTAGTGAGCTCTCTGTAGACTCTTCAAGCTTTCATACAGCAATGGACTATTTCGAACCATGTAGAAAAACGCTAAAGTCCAACCTATTCCGTAAAGAGGAAAGAAGCGAATTATCGCCCTATTGCATTGCTCCCAGTCATATCCAATGATATGGAAAAAGCGATTAACATAGAACTCATCAAATGTCTGGAGAAATTTGAGATAATTCATGACAGACATTATGGATTTCGACAACTTCGGTCTACTGGAGATTTGCTGGCTTATGTCACTCAGCTCTGGACAAACACTATTGAGAAGTTTGGTTAATCCCGTACAATAGCCTTGGATATATCTTAAGCCTTTGACCGCGTTTGGCACCAGGCATTGTTAGGCAAATTATCTGCCTACCAAACTGCGCCAATGGCTCATGAGCTTCATGCAAGATCGCTCTTTACATGTGGCAGTTGATGGTATTTCTTCTGATGCGTTAAAAACCAATGCCAGGGGTCCCCCAGAGTTCCATCCTGTCCCCTACCCTATTTCTTTTACACATCAACGAACTCTTGAAAACCACCACGAACCCCATTTACAGTTTCGCAGACGACAGCTCACTTGTCTCAACTTACACATCCTATCGATCACTTTCGGTGAATGATACAAATATACTCAGGCAGGAACAGGTTGACTCCATTAATAGAGATCTTGAAACAATCGTCGAGTGGGAAACCAACAATCTTGTTCAGTTCAACGCCCAGAAAACACAAGGCGCCACGTTTTCCAAGAAAGTAAATTCCTCGAATCATTCCATAACAATATCCGGAAATACCCTTGAATCAAGTCCCTCCATCTCGATTTTGGGAGTCACGGTGTCTAATAATATGTCTTGGCATGACAATGTTGCTAACATCGCAAAGTCAGCAAGCCAGAGGCTAGGTTTTCTGTAGAAAGCTAGAAAGGTTTTTACTCCTGATCAACTGTCGACGACGTACAAGGCTCAAATCCGACCTATACTGGAGTATTGCTTGCACATTTGGGGTTCAGCACCAAGGCATTATCTTCCTCTTCTAGATTCCATTCAGAAAAGGTCCATTCGGCTGATAAACAGCTCAACTCTCACAGATACCTTTCACCCACTAAAACATAGAAGAAGAGTTGCAGACCAGACATTACTCTACAGATATTTCCATGACAGATGCTCCAGAGAAATAAAAACTCTTATGCTACCACTAGCCACATTCGGCCAAAGAACTAGGCACGCTGATCAGTCTCACCCATTTACTTTCAAGATTGACACTACAAGGATCAATCTCCATCAAGAATCCTTCTTTTACAGGGCTGCTACGGAATGGAACAAGCTTCCCAAATCAGTTTTTCCAGAAAACTATGACCTGCAACTTTTCAAAAAGCGGGTCCACAATCATCTCCTTTCTATAATCTCTTCCTCTTCTAATAGTCGCAGTGCAGGCCGTCCGCGGCCCACACGATAGGTCTATTCTTTTTGTGACTATTTTCAAAAAAAAAAATCGTTGAGAAATGAGGAAGCCGCAGGGTTACAATTATAAGAACAATATTGGAAGCTTGAATCTAATTACGAGGATGGTCTGAATTGTTTCCGACTTAACAACGATACACACTTCTCCCAGCAATGCTAAAAAACAATAAAAAAAGCATAAGTTTGAAAACTTACCTACCGGTGTGCTGCAGAAAATCTTTCTTAAGGAAAATATCCATGCCAGTTAAACTAGACATATGAGATCGCTGTAAAGATTTAAAATTAATTATTTATCCCCCAACATCAGTTTTACATAAAGTATTACATAAAACACAGTACCGTTTTTATTAAATTATCAAACATTTTAAAATATAAGTATATCTCCAACACAATATACACAATTGGTAGATATTCCTACCGAATCCTAGTGCCAATTGTCACAGGTACCATTCTAAACTTTTACTCTCACACCAATTCAAGATATTTTATTAGATAATTTATAAATAATATTAAATCGCTTTTACGGTCAATTTGATGTTTAGTAAAACATCACCACTCACCACGCATGGTGTGTAAACTATCCCACTTCTGATTTTATAGGCTGCCGATGCGATTTCCTCGAAGGAAATTTTCAACGGTCGTTTTGGATCGCACGAGGGATCTTGAAACATTTCATCAACCTCCTGAAAATAAAAATAAATAAACAACAAGAAACCGACGTAAGAGATTTTAGACAAAATAAATAATTTTTATTGTAAAGAGTTAGGTTGAAGACAATTTTTGTTTAAAGAAGTCTCCGGGTGCTAAATGAGGACTATAACGTGGACATTTTAATATATCGTATTCCATATTCCAAAGGTCTTTTGCACTTTTGTAGACTTGGAAAAGGCCTATGAAATAGTGGTCACAGTGGACATTGTCTATATATGGGGTGAGCGGTAGTTTAATACGAGCGCTGAAATCACTTTACGAGGATTCCACTGCTTGTGTCAGGATAAACGGATCTTACACGGGCTAGTTTAACATCTAAAAAGTTGTAAGACAGCGATGTGTGGCTTTGCCAAAGCTGTTTAACTTCTTCATAGACAGTTGTTAAAAGGATTTGAAAGAAAGTGCGAATGGATTGAAAATGAATGATTTGATCGTCAAATGCCTCCTTTACGCCGATAATCAGGTCATAGTAGCATCATCTGAGGAGGAGTTGCAGGCGATGATTAATAGTATGCATGATACCCTAAAAATCAAAGTGATGAAAGTAACTAAAAGACGAATAATGGTTTTTAAAAAAAAAACATAAATATTTGCGAGGTGATGATTGAAGAATACAAAGTGGAACAAGTAAAATAAGTTTGTATCTATTCTTGGAATCAAAGTTTACCGAAGGAAAACAAAGATTATTGCTGCGGCGAAGAGTAGTCTGAGAGGTATGGCTGTCGTGACTCTGTTGGATAGAGTGGGGAATGGAGTGATAAAGGAACACGCTGTGGTGTAAAAGAAGATGTAGTAACATAGTAAATAAAGGAATGCTTGGATGATTTGCACACGTAAAAAGAATGGATAAAAAAAGGCGAACGTATCTCGATGAGATCAAAACTGTTTTGAAGAAAAGCTAGGTCAAGAGTACCAACAACCGACGAGCATATATGAAAGCGCTGATGAAAGTAAAAAAATAATAGTAAAATAATAACACACACACACACACATACACACACACATACACACACACACACACACTCACACACACACTCACACACACACACTCACACACACACACACACACACTCTCACACACACACACACACACACACACACACACACACACACACACACACACACACACACACACACACACACACACACACACACACACACACACACACACAGGAGCAGCGCACATGGTTTTTTGATTTTTGGGGGTAAACCAATACTTTTCTTTTTTTACCCTTCGGTTCGGAGAAGTAAAAATAATTAGTAGTAGGTAATTTTTAGAAGACAGAAATAATATGAAATAATAATTTGTATCCGAACCTTAATACGCATATATATACATAATAAACATAAACTCATAGATTATCAACAGTTTATCAACCCGTAAATTATTGTTTTTTATTTGACTATAATCACTATAAAAATTTGACAGTTTTTCCAAAAAACTTTGAGATTAAAATTAGCATTTCAAATTAAATAAAAAAAAAATATTTCAACACTATCAGTATCATTGATTTTACCGTCCTAGTTTTTCAACCTAATAAACTTTTGGCTATATTTGGGACCAGGGTATATATTTATTTTATTTTTTTTCCAGTCCAATAATCAAATGGTTAGGAAGCAAAAATAAGCCCTATTATCAAGAAATATTTTATAATTTATAAAATAATTACTTCGTCAGATTCCTCAGAATAATCAGGAGATTTCGTGTAATTTTCCATACTATTGGCATGCACTCTTGGCAAAATATCCAAGTTTTATGAAGCACAACAATATTTATCACTAAAACGTAGCTTAATACTAACTAGATTGAATTTTATATTCGAGGAAAATATTTCTTGACCTCTTCCAAGTTATCACTTTATTTGTAAAAGATAATAGGGATTTAATATGTTATCAATTAGGTAGTGATTGTATGTAATAGTTTTATAATTATTATAAAATTTTATAGGGTGTACCATTATGAAAATTAAATGTTTATTTTGTGCACCCGTACAAACAATTTTGCGATATATAGATCTTATTTAGACTGATTATAAAGGTCAAGGTTATTAATAACTACACTAAGTGTTAAATAATTTTGTTTTATATTTTTCACGAGAAATATTTATGTTAACTACAACAGTCCGGTCAATCTAGACATTCAAAGATACATAAATTCCCAACAAGCTATAAGTTATTAAAATGGTTCAAAACATAATTATAAATAAAATTTGTAAAATTCCCCATCATTCCCGTGTATGGAAAAATTTTTACTCAAGGTCAAAGTGTCAAAAAAATGAGTTTTTCGCGATTTTCAGCAAAACGGTAAGTTTTATCATAAAATTACTTTAAATAAAAATTGTAGATTATAAAATTATCTATAAAATATATATCAATACTTTTTGTCTAAGAGCCACCGTTTCTGAGATATAATGATTCAAAAGTTGTAAAAGTAGTAATCGTTATAATATGCACACGTTTCCACGCCACCTATGAGGTAGTGTTTTTTTTAACGTGGTTTCCCCAGTAGGCCTATTCCACGGGTCTGTTGTAATTTTGTTTAATTTAAAACTATTGCAAAATAACCGATATTAGCAAAGGTTGGAAATGATAAAAGCGCTGTAAATTAAAAAAAAATTGTGAAATTTATTAGTCTGATTCGTAACCTTCAAATACTTCTTCTTGATCTTTTTCTTTTTCTTCATCTTCATTCAGGGTGTAAGAATATTGCGTCAATAGAGACGTATTGCATGTCACCTCGCTGGAATCAACCGAATTCTCTACCGTTGATGATTCAACAATTTTTATTGGAGGTAATTTTATGATACAACTTACCGTTTTGCTGAAAATCGCTAAAAACTCATTTTTTTGACCTTTGACCTTGAGTAAAATTTTTTTCGTACACAGGAATGATGGGGAATTTCAAAATTTTATTTATAATTATGTTGTGAACAATTTTAATAACTTTTAGCTTGTTGAAAAATTTGTACCTTCACTCTTGTTTTTTGGTCTAAATTGACCGGATTAACAAGTCTAGTTTAATATTATTTTGTTAGTTTTCAAAGTAAAACTTATTTTTTTGTTATTTAATAAAAGCTGGCAAGTTTAGCTTTTTTCTTTTAATGTTGGTCTTTCCACAAATGAAATGTCGAATATTCTAAAGTGAATACATTTTTGGAAAATAACGAAAATAGTAATGAACTTTAAATAATTGCTAAAACGAACTCAATATTACGTAATAAAACATTTTTAACTTGTTTTTGGTATATTATCGGTAATAAAACTGGTATTAAATTTTAAAGGCGTAATTTCCAATATAAATAGCATCAACATATTAAGAGTTTGTTTACCTTTATTTACAGTAATTTCAACTTGATCTTTTATTAATTTTTTAATATTTTCGGTCCAATGGTTTAGCTTCTTGTTGAACCTGATTTAAGAGCTTGTTGCTTTGATAATCGACTTATATCATCTTGAGTTTTAATATGTAACTAAAACAACATTATACGGGATCAATTTAATGTAGATAAGGACGTCAAAATATACAAAGAGGACTGAAGTCAGCTCAGATCCATAAATAAAAACAATTAAAACGATATTCTTCGTTAATAACAAACAATACTTTCATTAACTGCGCAGTTTAAAACTAACGTATTGTTGCGGATTGCGGTCAACGAGGTCAGCCCCTATCCTATTATTTGGCTCGAAGCAATGGTGCGGTTTTTGGGAGTCATCAAATGAACGGATGATTTATTATTGCCACCGGAGATATTAAAATATTTGTTATTATTTATCCCAATGTATTGTAGATTGTAGGGGGGATAGTAAAGGCTATGCTGCCTCTTAAGCACTTCGACCTATCGGATCTTTTGTGCATAACCCTTAATCTATTCGAGGCCCGGGATTCCGAGACTTCGTACAAAGTTTATCAGTTTCCTGGGAGATAAGTTCCTGACATCGGAGGGCTTTATGAAGGCCCATTCCAGAAACTTGAGCCTCTTGCAGAAAAGCACTGGGCATTCGCAAAGCAAACGTTCTGAAGTTTCGGCGAAGTTCTCGCAGTAGCGGTATCTATCACTCTCTGTTTTTCCCATCTTTTCAGGTGATACCTCAGAGGGCAGTGTCAAGTGAGAAGTCCCGTCACCAGTTTCAAGTCTTTCTTGTCCAACTCGAGAAGCTGTTTAGCTTTCCTTTGCGAAAGGCTTACTAGCCGGAAAATTGTGTATTTGCCCCTTCCTTGGCAAGGCAGTCTGCTTTCTTGTTGCCTTTAACTCCCTTGTGACCTGAAACCCAAATCAGAGTAACCTGATTGTTTGCTGCTAGTTGTCTTAGGAATTGTTTACAGTCCCAAGTCAGCTTTGACTCACAAGTGTATGACTTTAGAGCTTTTAGTACTGCTTAGCTATCTGATAAAATATAGATATCTGCCCTTTGGATGTTCCTTTTGATGCACTACTGGTCACATATCTCTATGGCATGTAATTCTGCTTGAAAGATGGTTGGGGTGTTACCAAGGGGTTTTGAGAGCCTAAAATTCGGCCCTGTAACGCCCACTCCAACCCTTTCATCCATCTTGATAACCCAATGTATTACATATATATTCTTCCTTGAAATAAACCTTATTATTATTATGTGTATACAGTTTATATCAGCCAAATGGATTAATGTATAAATATGGGCGTGTTAGAAAAAATGCGCATTTTTGTCAACAAAAACTTTATATGTCATGCAACAGCGGCCAATACCAACTTTCTTATTTGAAACGCAACATCCTGTGTTTTATTCAATTTTTGGATTATTCGGAAAATTCTAGACGTATTTCATGTGCAATTAAAGCGCTAGTAGCTCTGACTATTATTTCACAATTGACTCTGGGTTGCAGACGAACTTTAGAGGCATTGGCGAAAGGCACCAAGATCACTCTCGTCTGGGTTCTTGGTCACTCGGGAATTAAAGGCAATAAGAGGGCTGATAAGTTGGCAAGAGCTGGATCGGATATTAAGTTAGTGGGCCCAGAGCCAGCCGGACAAACGAACTGACAGAGAGACAAACAAAAAGTTAAAACATGCGTGGTTTTGGTAACGTGCGAATAATCATATGAGCCTAGAAAAATGGATTTATTTTGAAATCAAAGACAGTCACTTCAATTTTATTTATATGCATAGATTCTTAATTATTGTTTTTAATATTGTTGTAAATACTATTAATATCAAACTCTATCAATACTTTACGCATTTGTGTTACTAAATGTACCGTAATTTCAAACTTTTTTTTCATTTAACACGGTTCATTGATTTTATTCGTGAACACTAGTTGATTGCAAGATCGTCTTACATGTTCCCCAAGTGTTGTCGGTATATATCGAAGACAAAAAACTTAAAACAACCGAAGTATCTTACATGATGTCCCATAATGAATTTCATGCGGTTGCATGGTGCCGTATACCTAGGAATGGAATCAATAAATCAATCGATTAAAATAAATTCTTTATTCATAACAAACAATACATTACTTTCATTGACTACGCAAATTCGAACTGTCTTTCCTATTTATTAAAAAAAATGAACATTTAGGACACGTATTTATACTAAAAAAGTTAAGCGAAAAATAATGCATGATAAGAGAAATATTAAAAATGTAATGCCCTTCTGTTCAAATTTTTTTTTAATGTAGATACTCCAATGGAGATCCCTAATTATAATGTATTTATAATAAATTTATATGTACATAAACATCATTTATCCTATTAACATAAATAATTCTTTGGAAAGTGGCGACTATATAGTAAAGGGTAATTTGGGTAATTATACAGATTAGCATACACCTCTCCTATTTTCTTGAAATTTTAGTATGTTGTCAAATTTGTCATCCTTAACAAAAATGTGTATATATAGGGCGCAGAAAGCATCCCTTAAGGTACTTTTTTGCGTTTGAAAAATCAAATAATTTTTCAGCGATTGTAATATTTAAATTAATCGTTGAAAGATATACACACTCCTTAAAGCTGAAGAAATAGCCTTTTAGAACTCGTTACAGGCAAAACTTTATGAGTAGCAGAATTTTTGATATTTAGAATGGTCGTCCTCAGCAAATAAATAATTCAGAAAATGTTAATAGCTTTAAAAATCAAATAGACTCCTATATTTTTAATCTTTAGTTTTTTAGGCTTAGTGTCAGTTATTGTTTTATTTATATTCTGTAACTTATCATGGGCAAAACAGGACTTGATCCTCTGCCCTTATCATGTAATAATAATAATAATAATAATAACTTCACCAGGTACTGTTTGTGTTAGGTTAGGTTAGGATCCTAGATATTCTCTTAGTGAGGGAGGCCAGGATAGTTTCCTACAGATTTCTGTCTTTGGAAAGGCAAATTAATGAAGAGCAACTCGGGGTCACCCCGGGATACTGAGTGAAACAAAAAACCACCAAATTCTAGGGATGGTTCCTGACATGCTAGCCACAAAAATACACGTATAAAAGTCGTTCAAAGTCCTCTTTCCAAAGAGAGACGAATGGGTGAGGGAAGAAATCCTCTTCCCAGAGGCTGAATATGTAATGTATACAGATGGCTCAAAAACCCCAGATGAAGTTGGGAAGGTGTTTTCAGCAGGAAACCAAGGATTGAAATATCTACCAGTCTTGGCAGGTATGCAACAATCTTTCAGGCTCAAGTCTTCGCTATCAAATTGTGTGCAAGAGTTAACCAACAGACCTCAAGCAAACAAAAACATAAGTATAATATCAGACAGCCAGGCTGCTTTAAAAGCACTGAGCTCCAACAAGATAAATTCTAAACTTGTATGGAATTGCATCGAATCCTTAGAGTAACTTGGTGCGAACAACAGGGTGACCCTACTGTGGGTACCTGGGCACCAGGGGGTGGAGGGAAGCAAAAATCCGACACCATTGCAAAACAGGGGGCCGAATTTGCGTTCACTGGACCAGAACCGGTTTTTGAAGTCACCACAAGTGCCGCCAAAACAATTATTTCGGACTGGGCGGAGAGGAAAATACTCACGTACTGGTCCAATATACCAGGGTAAACTTAATCGAAGGCGTTTCTACCTAAACCCTAAAGAAACACAACTGAGCAGATCCTAGAATGGAGCAGAAATGACCTGCGAATTCTAACTGGACTGCTTACAGGACACTGTCATCTGAGATACCACCTCGGAAGAATAGGTCTTAACCAACAAACGGACTGTCGGTTTTGCTGCATGGAAGACGAAACTGCTGAACATATACTATGTTCATGCCCCGGCCTGGGAAGAATAAGGTTTAGCATATTTGGTTACACCAACCTAAAACCTACCGATTAAAAAAAAATCTCACTCTATACAACCATGAACTTCGTGAGAAGGGCTGGATTGTGCGGTGAACTGTAACCTCTAGGGGTGAGCCACAATAGACCTACTAAAGGTCGCAGTGGAGGGGCGACCACGCCCCATTCACATGATACCTAACCTAACCTACTTCCTTAATTAATACCAATTATTATTAGCCTAACCTAACACCAACAGTACTGAAAAATCATTACAGTTATTTGATTTTTTAAACGCAAAAAGGATCCTTTCCACGCCCTATATATTTAAATATTCTTGTTTGTGATGACAAACTTGACAACATACTAAAATTTCAAGGAAATCGGAGAGTTGTAAGCTAATCTGTATCATTACCGTAATTTGTTTAACTAGACAGCAAAGTGGTAGACTGACTGTCGATACTGGTAGCTGGTAGCTTATTACGTAGTGAGTCAAGAGGTTTGTTCCAACCTTCGTATTCGGAATCGTTCGGGTTCGAATAGGGGCATAGAAAGTCTTAATGTGGAAAGGTTTTGTGACCGCTATGTAATCAACTAAGACCCAACTACTCATTGAACAATAAAAAAAAAAGTCAGCGACAGCTGATGAAATATCCAATGCTCACTTCAGTCCAAACAGTTTCTATATTCGACTATGCACCGAAATTACCACCGTTAAGAAACTGGTTCACGGGCGATTCTAAGTTTGGTTAAAGTGGAAAACCGGATCGTCCGTGCACGGTTAGAACTCGTTTTATAACCAGGACCGTTCAATGTACGTTTTTTTTTTCAAGTAGTTGGAACAAACCCAAGAAATCCAGCCGAGGTACTCGATTTGTGTCGCTGTCGAGTTAAACATATAATTTTTTCTTCGATTGTATAATAATATAAAGTAATCTAGCAAATGCAGACAAAAAGATAAAAGAAGAAAAAGGAAGAATATCTATGGGCGACGTGCACCGCGTGGAAATTTCTTGATATCGGTAGAAAGGGTTACGTACAAGTGACGTCATTGCTTTAGATTGGTAACGTGTATGTTGTGCAAAAAATGACATATATTTCATAAGGTTATGTGTGTTTGGTTAATGATTTTGTTTCGTTTTCAGTTTAGGGTGAGCTATTTAACAATTATTTAAGTTTAGGGAACAATATCGTGGTGTTTATTAGTGATTTTTAATAACTAAATATTAATGTTCAAGTGTTAAAAATTAGAGTTTATGTTACCTGTATACGAGGGCACTTTTTAAAAGACAAAAGAATCTCAAACTATGACATCACATAGACGTCACTCTTAAGTTTTTTTCAAGCTCAAACGTCACGGGCACGTTACCCATTCGAAATCATACCAATTTTTTTCTTGTTAGAAAATCTTAAAAATGTAATTGCCATGAATACCAATCATTTAGCTGCCCAGACAGAAAAAGTTGAAAACTTAGACAAGAAAAATGATACGTTGCCGATTGGAATTTGTCTGCAAAATTAGTATTTTCCATCAGTCGGAGAAAAAATTATTATTTTTCATCTTATTTAAGTATTTAAGTACATAAAATATAAATTTAAAATTATTAGGCTATATTGGACCAGTGATTACTAAATAATTATAGTAACAACGAATCTTACAATTTTTATTTACACAACCAATGAAGAAAATGCTTAACAATTTTGTACATATTTGGATTATTTATTTCATGCCACGTGAAAAAAATAACGTTCATTGAAGTGAAACTTCTCATGGGACATTACACTAGTTCTGAGGTAGAGAGTAAACTCATCGAGCTACCAAAATCTGTTATGAGCTCTCTATCCTTTTCTAATTGCCCATTACTCGACCATAGCGTGAAAGAGACCGCAAAATTATACGAAGATCCGCACAAAGAAGAGACGCCAAAAGTAGTCACCGGAAATAGTAGATCACGTTACTTATTTTTCAATATTACGGGGGAGGTTAGAGATTGTCCAAAAACGATTTTTTTAATAATACGGGGGAGGTTCGAAATTTTCCACACGTGATTTTTTCTTTTTTGCCAAATAAAAGAGAGATAAATAAAGATACAGATAATTAAATCTGTGATTCGTTAATTTTTGTACACTCATTGACAGATTTTGCATACCATGAAAAGTTTCACTTCTGACGCCATTAGTTTTTAACTGACACATAATTCTGACTTTTGCAAATTGAATGCTGCATCTCATTGTTTTAATGAGAACAATTATAGCACATCTTCATTGGGGGTATTATAATATATCTAAAATATTCCTGAAAATGAAAAAATATTTAATAATTACATTCTTTATCAGTTTATTTGTTCAAAATAGTAAATAAATATTTTTTTTCGTTTAGTAATAAAAAAGTTAACATTTTATAACACTTTTCAATTAAATTAATGTCATATTTTGTCAATACAACAAAGATATGTAATAACAAATTTCACAAATTTTTTCCTGCTAACTTTCTTATAATACTTTTTTGCTCCAATCAAAGCTCTCAAATTGTGTCTTCCGTTAGTTAGTCAATTATATTTATGATTTTTTTGTAATATATCGCTCAGACGCTGAATCCTTGAGCACAATGTTGAACCCTATTATCTGGAGGTGGATATTTACAACAATAACTCGAAACTACTCCCATAGTAGCTAGCACTAAAGACAATACGGAAAAACCGCAAACTGCTCCAGACGTCATATCGGCTAGTGGGGTGCCTTGTTTGGGCTGTTTTACTAGAAGAACCAACAATGCAACGCAGGTCAGAAGGCTGAACACGCTGAGTATGATGTAACCTAAAACAAAACACTGCACTTAAAAAATATAAACATTTTTTTTTAGGCGAGTAGGTATTTGGATATTCTTAATGTGCTCATTACTTAATAGGTTTGTTAATCACTGAACTCAGTATACTTGACCTCTAGGGCAGCGGTGCAATGCCGTACCACCCTGAATGAGCTAGGAATTAAGTTTAGAGTTCATATTGTCTGGGTACCTGGACACAGGGACATACCAGGCAACTGTAAGGCAGACAAGCTAGCAAGAGAGGGCACCACCCCTTTCAGCCGTATCTGTCTCATCCCAACAAGGAGAACCAATTGCAAACTGCCGACTCCTTTTGCACAGCAAAGTGGTTCAAAAAGCCAACTTAAGGTGGCAAAATGAACCCACATGCAAATCATCGAAACAGATCTGGCCTAAACTAGATCTACGTCGAACCAAGGATGTCTTAACTTTAACCAGGGAGTCCATTGGAAATGTGATCGCGGCCATAACAGGACAGTGGGCAGGCGCATCCCATGCACGGCGCATGGGAATCGCAGACCTACGATACGACTTCTGTAGAAGCTGTCACGATGAGGCAGAGGAGGAAACAATGGTACATCTTCTCTGCCACTGCTCTGCTCTAGGCAGAAAACGGCTTAATATACTAGGGCAACCGGACTTTGATGATTTAACTGATCTCAGGTCAGTTAGCATCAAGGACCTTACACTTTTCATTAAAAGTTCCAACTGGTTCCCACGGTAGAGTGGGAAGGCACTGCCGTCCATCACGGTATCACAACGGGCCAAAAGGCCCAAATAGGTTCCGTCCGAACCGCCGTTTTAACCTAACCTAACCTAATAGGTTTGTTTCATTAAAGTTAAAGACAGTACGGATTGTGTGCATTACATTCAGAAGTATTCCAACAAGAGTTAGTGACTGTTTACAAAAATATAGTTGCTATCCCACAAGTTTTTCTGATAGTTTTGTAACTGTCAAAACATTTTGTGGATTTGTTTAGTTCTGTAGTGTAGTTTTGTTTATTTTATTTAACAATGGAATGCCTAAGTGCCGACGTCACGCAATACGCGGCTTTTAAAAAGCTTTCCCAACAAAAATAAATTGTATTGAAAATCTCATAAGATATTTATAAAAGCTTGATGGGCGTTTATTAACAATAAATAAGGCCTTGGTGTTATCACTGAACCATTTACAGCGACGGGTACAGGTAAGCGTTTTGTGAAAAAATGAGTTTATGTGATTATTTTTTACATTTTTATTTTGATTTAATTAAAATTAATATTAAGAAATGTAAGTATTCTTAAGGTTATCGTAGTTGGAAGAATTTGGGTTGTGAGTTTGACAGACCAGAGAATTATGATCAATTTTAATTAATGGCGTAAACATAATAAGAACCAAGGTAAGAGGTGGTATTCTACAGGTACAGAACCAACGAATCGATCGCGTCCATTTACACAAATATCTTGGATGCCAGGTCAACGAAAGCTGGGATAATATGCAAAAGGTCCGTGTCCGGATTGAACAAGCCAGAGCACCATTTGTGAGGATGAAGTCCGTGTTGTGTTGCCGAAGACTAGTTCTCCGTTCGCACACGAGTACTACGTAACTACGTCTTTAGTATACTCTATTATGGAATTGAGGCGTGGACTCTAACAGAAGCCATGTGCAGAAAGCTAGCTTTCGAAATTTGGGCGTATCGACGGATGTTGAAAATATCCTGGATGGACAGAGTGCGCAATGTGAATGTACTTACAAGAATATCCAAAGATCTCGAAGTCATGCTCACACTTAATAAACAAAAGTTGGAATACTTTGTACACATTCTCAGAAACGAAGAATATCGTGGCTAAGAAATTTACGTCAATGGTATTCTGAAACCACGACAAGTCTCTTTAAAAAAGCATTCGACGAAGTATAGATAGCGCTGATGATTGCCAACGTTCAAAGAGGACAAGGCACTTAAACAATAGTCGTGGACAAAATATTGTAGTAAAAGATGCAACTTACCAGAAATGTAATTTCTATTTGGCAGCCAATACACGTTCCTACTTCTAAATCCTAACAGACCTAAGGTGAAGCAAGTGAATCCAGCGACAACTCCGAAATCTAAGAAATATTGTCTACCCATAATATAAATCATGTAAAAGCCCAATCCGGACGTAACTCCACCACAAAGCAACATCATTAGCGCGGAAAAAGTCAGAGTAGCTTGGACGGGAGCTTTCTTCATGCTCAAATTGGACCAAGAGTCAGATCTGGAATAAGTGGTTTCGCTGTAGACACTTTGTATCGGACTAGAGCACATCGGCGCCACTATAGCCGTGTGTCGTTTATCTTGAGCTATTTGTCTAGCTGCTAAGGTATAGTTGAGTTTTTGCTGTGCTTTTGGAGGTGGATTTTTGAGTTTTTGCGGAGTTTTGGTTTGAAACTCCTTTGCTATTGGAGAAAGTGGCGATGGCATTATTTTTCTAGCGGACTGAGGAGAAAGCACCTGGTTTACTGATTTTTTCGGAGTGGAAAGAATCTCGTGGAGTTTCTGGGTTGCAGCATGATTGACTGGTCTCGAAGGTTGTGGCACATAACTCCAACTAAAAATAATATGTTAGAAATAGAGATAAATTACTAATAAAAGGACATGTTAAATGTTCCAGTTTTATTCTTTAATGTATTATTATTTTAAGTATAAAAATCTAACAGCAACAAAAAGCACTCGCTTACCAACGCACTCATACAACTACTAAAACTAAACCACATCTTTAACCTCCTTCTACGTGATTACGTATTCCTGTTTAAAAATTTCGCGCGTACTTCTTTGTTTACCTTGGTCCCTAACAATAATAAGTTAAGTCTACCAGTGGCGTATGGTAAATATTTTGTAACTGTTTTAGATTAGTATGAGTATGGTACTAATGAAGAAAAAATTATAATTTTACCTGGGTTGGGGTTTCTGCGGCGACTTTTGAATAAACTCGTATCGATTTGAAGTTGGAGGTAGTACTGGTCTTGATTGGTCTTGAATATATTCGTACCGACTCTTGTTTTGGTTCGTAATTTGTTGTTGAGCGGCAGCAATCGATGGCAAATGATCTACAGGTACTAGGGCGTATCTGGTACTTTGCGGTGATAAATCTGTTTCTTCTTCAGCTTCAATTACAGCATACCTTTTAAATAAAACAATTTAAAAAACTGTGAATTAATGATTTCAAGTGTGTTCCAACAGCAGAAACAGTCCGTGATAGTCCGGGTTGTGTGCAGTATACTGTGAATGCCAAAAATACTGCACCATTCAAGTAAAATTTTTATTATTCATTTTTCAGAAAATTTTATTCCTAAGGAAAGCTGGTGAATTGCGTGAAACTTACATTGGTACGATCAAATTTAAAAGTAGCCAACAGGTATACAGGGGATAAATAAGAATTTTGATCAAAAGTAAAGTACTCTTGTTTTTAACATGATCAAAAAAGTCTATTTATAAAGTCGTTTGGAATTTAAAAGAATGTTTACATTTAAAATCACACTACACAAAAAAAATGCTTTGTTCTACGGATTCTATAACGTTTGTATTAAAATGGATCTCGTAGTATTAGCCATTCTTGCCAAATATTGTGAATAAAATAAACCGAAAAGCAATTTAATTTTGTCGATGCCATTTTCAATTGTTGCACCAACATGACGGCAGCAGGCGAAATTCTCCAAGTTGGATTCCGAAAGTACCTTATTTAGGTGCTTTTTAAGTGTTTTAAATTAGTGCTTAGTTCATTATTTTCGTGCTCGTTTTAAAAAGGTATGGGACGATTTTAAAAATTCGTCTGCTACCGTAACGTGACGGTAGCAGAACTATTACAAAATCAATAAAGATTAAAAACTGAAAGTACCCAAATTAAGTACTTTTTAGGTGCTTCAATCAAACCGGAAGTCCGACCGGAAATCATAAAATCAAAATTTTGAAAATTTATCAAAATTTCAAATTTTGAATAATTCGTAATAGCCGAATTTACTAATGTACATTGTTTTTAATAAATTAGGTGCTTTTTAATAAGACATGATTGGATTTTCGTGCTAAACCTTTAAGTTGAGGGCACCATCCCTTACAATACGAAAAATCTTCTCAACGATAAAACCGTTTTCTCAATCGGTAGAAATATGCTATTAATTAGGTGCTTTCGGAAAATATATCGTTTGATTTCGGTGCTCCAATTTTAAGGTCGGGATACCACCTCCGCGCGTACGCGAATAAAAATTTTAACGTGAAAGAAGTCCATAATAAAAACCCCGTGGGGGTGGTAAAGTGACTTTGAAATTTGAGCACAAAAATCAAACGATGCGTTCAAAAAACGCATCAAAAAGAGCACCAAATTCATAGCATATTTCTACCGAGTAAAAATTCTGTATTATTATTGGGGACTTTTTTCACGTCAAAATTTTTATTTGCGAACGCGCGGGCGTGGTATACCGACCTTGAAATTGGAGCACCAAAAGCAAATGATACATTTTCCGAGATCACCTAATTCAAAGCATATTTTTACCGATTGTGAAAACGGTTTTATCGCTGAGAAGTTTTTTCGTATTGTAAGGGATGGTGTCCTCGACTTGGGGGTTGAGCACGAAAATCCAATCATGTCTTATTAAAAAGCATCTAATTTATTAAAAACAATGTACATTGGTAAATTCGGCTATTACGAATAATTCGAAATTTTTAAAATTTGCAATTTTGATTTTGCAATTTCCGGTTAACATATATATATATATATATATATATATATATATATATATATATATATGCAAAAATGTGTAACTGATTGTTTAAAAACCAGCTTATTTTCGCTGTATAATACCTATTTTTATATAGGTATATGTGTGGGTCGATTATACATCAGATAACAACTACTCACCTGACTATGTGTCGCGACAGGTATTGAATTACATCCAATGTATAATCGTGTATAACACCCCATCTTTGGAAGCAAGATATACAGATGCTTGTTAAATAGGACAAAAGGGTATTGAATTTATTTGCTCGAAGAAACCACCTGTATACTAGTTTCGGAGTGATTGCTCCTCATCAGTACAGGGCAGGTTTTCTCGAACAAACACATTCAACCTTAGACTCCTATTAAGTACACATGAAGGACCACGCAAAAGCGTTAGTGGCGACATCTGTACTTTTTAACAAGCACCACCCGGTGCAAATAAATTCAATACCCTTTTGTCCTATTTAACAAGCATCTGTATATCTTGCTTCCAAAGATGGGGTGTTATACAAGATTATACATTGTATGTAATTCAATACCTGTCGCGACACATAGTCAGGGGAGTAGTTGTTATCTGATGTATAATCGACCCACACATATACCTATATAAAAATAGGTATTATACAGCGAAAATAAGCTGGTTTTTAAACAATCAGTTACACATCTATTAACGCTGTCGAAAATACCTTTATAGTTACTGTACTAACACTACAGTCATCTATAAATTTTTACATATATATATATATATATATATATATATATATATATATATATATATATGGAGAACACCTTAAAAGTACCTAAATAAGGTACTTTTGGAATCCAAATCGGAGAATTTCGCCAAAATTTCGCATGCTGCTGTGAGGGAGGTTGTTGCTTTTACCAACCTGTGCACACGTCCAGGAGAAACTTCGACGTCTTCGTGGCTTTGTTCCTTCTTCGTAGGAGTGATATTCTGCTCTTGCATTTGAATGTATTCATATCGTTGACTCTGACTTCTAGTGAGCTTCGTTTTTGTAGAGTTGGGAACCCCGTATCTAGTTCCTTTTCTGTCGTCACTTAAAGCTAGTCCGTATCTGCTTCCATGCCGATCATCGTTTTGGGGAATCTACAGGGTGTGACAAATTCGATTTACTCGTTATTACGTAAATTAGACAGTAAAAAGATATTTACGAAAATTGTAGGTATCTTTAATATTGTAACATTGTAAACCAAAAATAATATTTTTAAATTTTAATCATTTCGAATTTTATATAAATTTACGAGTATGTTTCTTATACTTTTGGTACAGTATTTCAGTAATGTATACAAAGTTTTTTAGAAATTAAGGTCAATTTTTAATGAAAAACGTATCGTACAGGGTGAGTCAACGATTGCATAAAGTGAGTTCCTGTCTAGTAAATAAAAATAAGTAATCAAATAACTTTCGATGATCACAAATTGTGCTTATTTAAAAATATTTAAAAAGTTGCTAAATTTGTTGCTAATTAGTTGCCAAAGAAACGATTTTGTTGCTCGAACCGATCCAGAAAAATCGCCAACGATGCTAGAGCTTCATGTTAAGCAGGCGAAAGCAATAAATATCAAACGATCTGAAAAATCGGAATGGAACAAAATTTGTTGCTGAAAAACCATACTAAAGAAAATAGATTTTTTTTTTCAAAATTTACACCGAACTTAAATCGCGATTTCTACCTAATAAATAAACTATTTAATTTTGTTGCTCATCGCAGCAAAGATTCTTAAGGTTCCTAGAGTCAGCAACCAAATAGACACTGAAAACGGATGAGTTTGCGACTGGTATACTCAAAAACCGTCCATGCCAGCTTAAATTAGTATTTTCATCATTTAAATAATCGAATTAATTTTGTTGCTCAACAGTCAGCAACAAAATCGATAACCCGAGATCGGATAAGTTTTTGGCCGGTATATTAACAAACCGTCCTCGCCAGTTTAAATCGCTATTTTTATCATTTTAAAATTTTGAAAAAAATTTTTGAATCTATTGGACATGTTATTTTAAATCTCATTAATACGTCACTTGAAAAATCCAAAATTCCAGAATTATTAAAAGTTAGCACTATTATTCCAATTGCCAAGATTTCTAACACAACCCTTGCAAGTGAATTTAGACCTGTAAACACATTACCACCTATAGAAAAAATTTTGGAAACTGTAGTGTATACTCAATTACTGGATCACATTGAGCATAATGATATTTTGATTAATAATCAATCCGGTTTTCGTAAACAGCATTCTTGTGAGACAGCATTGCAGCTCTCTATAACTAAGTTTAAAAGGGACATAGATGATGGTAAATATGTTGTAGCAGTTTTCTTGGATCTCAAAAGAGCTTTTGAGACCATTGACCGAAATATACTGTTGAACAAATTGTTTCAATACGGAATTAGGGGTAAAGTACTAAAATGGTTTGAAAGTTACTTACATGGTAGAAAGCAGAGAGTTAGAGTTAGGGATGCAACTTCAAGAGAAATTGGCAACAACCTTGGGGTACCGCAGGGAAGTGTTCTAGGACCACTCCTCTTCATACTATATCTGAATGATATTGACCTTTTTGTAAATTGTGAGTTCATAAATTTATTTGCTGATGACACACTATTAGCTTGTAGTGATTCATGTCTTAACACTGCTATACAAAAGATGAATAATGTTCTAATAAGTGTAAGTGAATATTTGATGATTAATAAGCTGAAACTCAATGTCGCAAAAACCAAGGCGATGATCGTGACAACTAAATACAAATATAAGCAGATAAATGTTAATGACAGTGATATAAGGATTGATAACGAGCAAATTGAAATCGTAACAACTGTCAAGTATCTGGGCTTCCAACTGGATAATTTACTTACTTTCGATGCACACTTTATATATATTACTAAAAAAATTTCGAAAAAACTATACTTTTTTTCAAGAATTGCGAAGCATTTATCTATGGATACAAGAATCACTGTGTACCGGTCAATTTTGCTACCTCATTTTGACTACTGTGCAACTTTACTATATCAATTCAATCTAAATAAAATGACACAGCTTCAACAACTACAGAATAGAAGCATGAGGATTATTTTGAGCTGCAATCGCTATACCCCCATTTCAATAATGTTGAATACATTACATTGGCTACCAGTCTCTAAACGTCTTTACTTCCTAACAATGATATTTATTTATAAAATAATACATAATGAAGCACCTTCTTACTTTCGTGATTATGTTAATTTCAAATACGAGATTCACAATCATTTCACCCGTAATTTGAACAACATTAATGTGACGAGAGTAAAATTATCAAATACGAGAAATTCATTGTTTTATAAAGGTATGGTAGAGTACAATAACTTACCACATAATGTTAAATCTAGTGGATCTTGTGAAAACTTCAGACACAAACTATTGATACATATAAGGGAACTAAATTAGAACTATTTTTTATATGCAATGTTACTCTTATTATCCAGTTTACTGTTAAATCTTAAAGGATTAATAATTAAATTGTTATGTACTTTTCTTTTTTACACTGTATGAATTATAACTGTTTTTATATTTCATTGTAATAATTTTTTATATTTAATTGTATTAATGTTATTCTTATTACTACAGATTAATAACCTATTTAACAGATCATTCATATAGGATGATTATATTGTTATTTATGTATACATATATTAGAGTTTTTTTTTTTTGTATATTAGGGAAACCTACTTAATAAAAAAAAAAAAAAAAAAAAATATTTCTTCTTCTTAAATAATCGGATTAATTTTGTTGCGAATTGCAAAGATCATCGTTGATTCCTGAACAATCAGCAACTAATTTGAGAACCTGAGATCTGATAATTTTTTGACCGGTATACTCAGCAACCGTCCGAGCCAGTTTAATTTGCTGCTTCCGTTATTTAAAAAAATCATTTTTTTGCCCATTAGAGTAATAGCTGTTTAACTTATACATAGACGATTGTTTAAAAGATTTAAAAGAGAGCGCATATGGGTTGAAAATGAATGATTTGATCGTCAAATGCCTTCTTTACGCCGATGATCAAGTCATATTAGCGTCATCTGAAGAGAAATTGCAGGCGATGGTTAATGTTGCGTGATGCCCTAAAAATCAAAGGGATGAAAATAAATGCTAGCAAACGAAAGTAATGGTTTTTGAAAGAGAAGAAAGTACGACAAACTGTGGAGTTTCGATTGAGGGAGAAAGAGTGGAACAAGTAAATGAATTTGTGTACTTGGGTTCAAAATTTACGAGAGATGGAAAGTATGACAGCGACATTGAGCGAAGGGTATTGGCAGGAAAACAAATGAATGGGGCACTGCATAGATTTATGAACAGCCAGAAAGTGGCAAAAAAGGCACGTCTGGCCGTGCATAGAGGTGTGTTGGTTCCTACACTTATGTATGGTAGTGAATGTCGGGTTTGGCAGAAGAAGCATGAAAATAGGATTAATGCTGCGGAGATGAGTAGTCTGAGAAGTTAAGTCGGAGTGACTCGGTTGGATAAAGTAAAAAATAGTGAGATAAGAGAACGCTGTGGTGTAAAAGAAGATGTGGTTACAAAGATAGACAAAGGAATGCTTAAATGGTTTGGACACGTAGAAAAAAATGAATGAAGGAAACAAATTTATAAGGCGAGTGTGAATGGACGGAAGTCGGTAGAGGTCGACCTCGGCGAACATATCTCGATCAGATCAATATTGTTTTGAAGAAAGGCCAGGTCAAGAGTACCATTAACCGACGAGCATGTATGAAAGCACTGATGAAAGTAGAGGAAGCAAAAGATGTGTGTAAGAGCCGTAGCAAGTGGAAGGAAGTGGTTTCTGCCTACCTCTACGGGAAAAAGGCGTGGCTATATGTATGTATGTATTTATTAGAGTAATGATCGGTGATGTTTTAACAGTCAGCAACAAAATAAAGAACCCGAGATCGGATAAGTTCTTAGCCGGTATACTAACAAACCGTTAAATGTTTAACAAATTATTAAATAAACTTTTTGTGCAACTAGAAACTTGGTTTCATTTTTTGCGAAAAAACTACAATTCACAACAATATTAATTTGATTTTTTAAGCTGGCCTGGACGGTTTGTTAGTATACAGGTTAAGAACTTATAGTCCATTGAAAATTACATTTGGGGTTGCGTTTTTTAGAGGACGCAATTTTATTTTTTTGATGTGTAGGGGGGGTCAGTGTAAAGCTAAAACCAAGTTTGTGGGGTCGCCACCCTTGTCCCACGGCAGCCATCTTGAAAATAGGGGTTGAAATGGTTTTTACGATATATCTCTTAAACTATTTATTTGATAAAAAAAAATTATTTACATTTTTTGTTGCAAACTAAATTCTCTACAACTTTGGTCCAGTAATTTTTTGTCGTAGAACTATAAATAAAAAAGTTATAAGCGAAAATCTTCAGAGATTCGAGAAAAAAATTTATATTTTTCGATATAACTTTTTTTTTTATCATTTTACGAAAAAATGATATCCGACCATTTTTGTAGATCGTTTTTGAAGGAACAACTTTTATTTGCATCATTTTTTCATTAAGTCAATAGCTAAGGTTTTACAGCGCTCCGAAGTGAGTACTATTTTTCAATATTCTTAACTATACCTATATTATACGTGTGTATGTAATATGTCATCAGTTATTGTTTTTTTTTTATTTTGTTATTATAACTTTTTTAATTACAAATTTTGCAATATTATTAATAATTAATTATTGACTCTTTTCCCCACCAACCACGAGGTAGAGTCTAGAGGCGCGTTTTTTTTTACGTGTTATCCCCAATAGGCATAATCCACGGTGATTTTCTAAATTAGAACTACTCCGTCCTCAGTCGTTTCGATGGACCAGGCTGCGGCTCAGCATCTGATCGGCTTTCTGAATTAAATACCAGTGGGAGAACTGGAGAAGGAAAGGGTGTTAATGTCGGCGGTTCATTATCATGATTATAAAAAAAAAGTTATATCGAAAAATACATATAAATTTTTTTCTCGAATTTCTGAAGATTTTCGCTTATAACTTTTTTATTTATAGTTCTACGACAAAAAATTACTGAACCAAAGTTGTAGAGAATTTAATTTGTAACAAAAAATGTTAATAAATTTTTTTTATCAAATAAATAGTTGAAGAGATATATCGTAAAATCAATTTCAACCCCTATTTTCAAGATGGCGGCCGTGGGACAAGGGTGGCGACCCCACAAGCTTGGTTTTAGCTTTACACTGACCCCCCCTACACATCAAAAAAATAAAATTGCGTCCTCTAAAAAACGCAAGGTAAGGCCTAAAAAATGTAACATTTCAATGGACTATTATCCGATCTCGGGTTTTTAATTTAGTTGCTGAGTGTTTAGGCATCAACGATGATATTGCAATTCGCAACAAAATTAATCCAAATTTTGGTTCATTCCGATTTTTCAGATCGTTTGATATTTGCTGTCTTTGACTGCCTAATGTGAAGCTAGCATTGTTGGCGATTTTTCGGGATCGTTCGAGCAACAACATCGTTTCTTTGGCAACTAATTAGCAACAAATTTAGGAATTTTTTTTTTAAATTTATATGCTTGTTAAGTAAGAAAAAGGGCCATTAAATTTATTTAATCACAGCTACCACCTATGTACCGGTTTCGGGATATTTGTCCATCGTCAGCATCGGGCAGGTATGATTTGCAGTTAAATAAATTCATGGCTTTTGTTTCTATTGGACAAATATCCTGAAACCGGTACATAGGTGGTAGCTGCGATTAAATAAATTTAATGGCCCTCTCTCTTACTTAACAAGCATTTGTATACCTTGCTTCCTGTGATGGGGAGTATACACGATTATACATCGGATGTAATTCAATGCCTGTCGCGACATATAGTCAGGGGAGAAGTTATTATCTGATGTATAATCGACCCACATACGAGTACATATACCTATATTAAAATAGGTATCATACAGCGAAATTAGGCTGGTTTTTAAAACATTTTTACATCTATTCGAAATAGTTTATAGTTTACTGTAATAACACTACAGTTTTCTATAATGTTTACATGTATTTATTTATATATATATATATATATATATATAGTCATAAAACGACCACTAAATAACAAAAACATTAATTTAAAAAACAGCGTCCACACGTTAAAGCTAACAAGAACCAAATTCGGTTTAACGTTTTGTCGAAAATTATGAATAAGTTTTAAAATTTTGGCGCCAACGTTGGCTCCAATGTGTGGACCTGATCTAGAAAACCATTTAAAATTTTTTTAAAAACTCGTATAGAGCTTATATAAATTGTGCGACACAAAAATGAGTAAAGAAAATTAATTTTAAAGAAATCTAAAAAATGTTGCTAGTTACCTGAATGTATTTTTTTCCTTCGTTGTTCTGTGCGACCACAACAAATTTTTTATCGGTGATGAATCCTTTATCGTCGACTAATACTTCTTCGTAAAACTCTTGTTCCTCTAGACATTCTTCAATATTCTGTATACCACTACGACTGGTCAATTGGTCCACGTTTTGGGGAATACACTGAGCACCGATCGGAGAATGCCTCACATTTTTCGGGCTCAACACTCGAGGGGGGTAATTACCAGAATATTCACTTTGTTGACAAAAAGCAGGATTCGAATAAAAATTTTTTTGATTAGCCATTTGGGTGCTGCTTTTTTTCGTGCATCTATGGTTCACTAATTATAACACTAAATTACACCTATTAACACTACCGCGCTTTATAATTAATTCTGCTAGTAACCTAATTTACACTAAATACTGCGGATAAACTGAAATGTTCACTGTTTTGAAAACTTGAAAGAAATAAAAATATTATGACGGTTATTTCGCCGGCGTTTTAAAGGGCAGCTAATAGGTAGAGAGGTAGAAGTGCGACTGGTGGTTACACTAGAGCGTAACGGTTGCCTTAAATGGGGGACCAGCAGCTGCATTATGCCTAACGTCATTTGTGAGGATGGGGTAGATTACATGGGCGTACTATCTCGACTCAAAGAAAAGTTTAAATATAAATACGATTTTTTGATTTGTAATGTTTTATATTGCAATTAACAACTAATATGCCAGTTTTCTCGCGACATTTTTTTTTCATTATGCTTGCCTACTAAACCAGCCATAATAAACGCAAAAGCGTGCACCATCGGGTCTTTTTAGCACGCATTGAGGATAAAGGTAGCTAGTCTTCAATTAACATGATTTAAGTATGTAATTAATTAAATCGTGTACAGTATGTAAATTTACTTTAAAACAACTAAAACGGAAAAATTATTCTTAATGAATATTAATTGAATGAATACACCAAAGTGATATTTCCAACATATATGCTAACATTATTTATTCGTTGATATTTTTCATTTGCTTCTGCTCCATCCATAATAACCTATTCTTTGTAATATAAATGTCTGGATTTCACAAGAATGAAATTCAACTTGGTTTCATCACCTAATTTTCAATTTCTGTCGACATTTTTATTAAATACGTAGCAACAATGACGTTTAATAATTAAATTAAGTGTCAAATGACATATGAATCTATCCACTCAAAATCATCTCTCTCTCTCTCTCTATGTAGCTTTTACAACCCCGGATGGGTCTTAGGTGACTTTACTATTTGCTTCCATTGGTTTCTGTCCATCATAAGTTGTTCGGCATTGGCGATATTTAGAATTCCTAAGTCTGCCTACAGGTTATCCCTCCAGCGTAATTTGGGTTCTTCAAGTGGTCTTCTGTCGGTTGGCTTCTGTTCCCATACTAGTGTCACCACTAGTTCATCATTTTGTCTTTTAATGTGTTCGGCCCATCCTAGTCTTTCAGCTTCAACCAACTGTTTTCCAGTTCTCTGTTGTTTCTGATCCGGTAATGTTCTGAGATTTGGTCCTTCGCTGACACATATATACTCAAAATGCACCAAAATTATAATAATGAACCTCAAGTTATGATGCATTCAAACTAAAAAATATTGTATCCCACTACTATTATAAACGCGAAAGCTTGTGACTATGTATGGATGTTTGTTACTCTTTCCCGCAAAAACTACTGAATGAATTTTAATGAAACTTTACAACAATTAGCTTATACATCAGAATAACACAGAGGCTATAACTTATAAAGATATTGTGTGAACCTACTACTATTATAAACGCGAAAGTTTGTTAGTATGTATGTATGGATGTTGGCAGCAATCAGAATCAAAATGACATTAGTTAAAATCAAATTAGCTGCATAAATTTCTAACTGGCATAAGTCAATTTCAAATTGGCAATAAACTAAATTAAATTGACACCTGTCAGTTTTAAGTTTTTTTGTCAGTGTCAAGTGTGTATGTTTTATGTTATTTTGAAAAAAAAATACAATTTAGTTATTTACTATATAAATGGGACAAAGGCATCATTAATATATAAGTGTTTGAGTCAAAAACGAGTGCGTAGCACAAGTTATATAAGCACACGAATGAGTATTACATTTTGGTTTAAAGAAAGATGGATTAATTTCTTGGAGAAGAAAATGATCTAGACGAAGTAAGAGTACTTATCTCACGCAGACTAAGTCGCGGGCACCATCCAGGATAATAATGTTAATATAAGACCGATTTCGTTACTATTTTATTTACATTTATTTATTTTTACTTTATTATATTACGTAACTGACCGATATCGGTGCGAAGTATTCACACGGGTCACAATACATAAACGCCATTAAAAGTTTAATTCACAAACTTTTTGCTCTTATGTTTTAAAGTCCCAATTATGCATTATAATAATACTATTGCTACTTTTGCTGACGATACAGCTATATTAGCAGTAGGTAAAAATAGTGAAGAAGCAACTGAAAAACTACAGACAGCTGTCAACAGACTAAATACCTGGAATAAAAAATGGAAAATCAGATTAAATGAAGCGAAATCTACACCAATAAAGTATGCCAACATATACCAGTAAATATTAATAATACCATGGGACCATTTTCAAACACAGCAAAATACCTAGGTATAACGCTCGATGCAAAGCTCCGCTGGAAAGCTCATGTTAAAAAAAAAGAGAAGAACTTGGTATTAGATATAGGAAAATATATTGGCTAATAGGGAGGAACTCCACTTTGTCATTATATAATAATCTTTTGCTATACAAGCAAATATTAAAGCCAGTATGGACTTATGGTATACAACTATGGGGATGTACCAAACAGACAAATCTTAATATAATACAACGATTCCAAAATAAAGTATTAAGGAACATTGCTGATGCCCCTTGGTACATTCGTACCACAGGGACCCGAAGATGGAAACTATTAAACAAACTTATCAATTTAGCCAAAAGACACGAAGAAAGGCTTAATCAACATGTAACCGTCGAAGCAATCCAGCTGCTAGACAACACAGAAATAGAAAGAAGACTTAAAAGGACCAAACCATTCGAGTTAGTGAAGTGAAAGTGTAAAAGCAGAGCATAGTGCATTTTTACGTGTTAAGTTAAGTGTAACCTCATCTGCCAGAACCTAAGGAACACTACTGAGTATACCTTAGTTTAAGACTTAAAAGTATTAATTTAGGTGGTTAGAATAGAATTACCCACTGGTCTATTTTGACCAGATTGTAATATAATTAAATGTTCAATAAAATGAATATTTGACAAAAAAAAACTAACTGTCAAAATATTTAATGACTACAAACGTTCAAGCTTTTTACGAATTTTACGCTTCAAAATTTTAAAATGTTTCCTTCATTTTCCACCAAAAAAGAGTATTAAAAATTTCGGGGCAATACATCTAGCACAAGATAGAAACGCATGGAAACAACAAATTCAAACACATACCTAAAATAGTATCACTACACCCTCCCCAAGGTTAAAAGGCTGAGAAAATTTTTATTTTTCGGCGCCACTGGAAAGCACGTACCAAAACGTCTCTACTTAATAAAAAAATGCACACAATAAGGCTCGTTTCACACTTATACGGTTTCATTCGGTTCGGTCTGTATTCGGTTCGTTTTCAGTAGCGACCGAATAAGTGTGAAACGGTGATTCGGTCTGTGTTCGGTCACTAATAGAAACCTGTGATAGAACCGAAAGCCCCCACGACACGAATCGGTTTCATTCGGTTTCTATTCGGTTTCTTTTCGGGTCCTAGGTTCACAAAGGCAATGGGCTGTTCACACGTATACGGTTTAGTTTCGGTTCGGTCACGTTTTGAGCAACAAGTCAAGTTCATTTTAAATTTTGTTCATCGAATACAATGTGTGATCCACTTGAAATTGATATAGATCGGCTGATTTCTTCAGTTCAACCACGTGAAGTGCTGTGGGACAAGTCAAGTGAAAAATACAAGGACAAATTTAAAACGATGGAAGCGTGGAAAGCTGTATGTGCAGAAATCGTAGATGGCTACGACGATTTTGACGACCACAGAAAAAATGATATCGGTACGCAAGTATAGAATATTTTATTTTCTCAAAATATCATAACTAAAAATAAAATATTATTAAAACTTTATTGTATATTTTATTTTATTTGATTATGTACAATTATAACATTTATTTTCATTTGTTGTTTCAAAATACTATTAAAATATTATTTTATTTCAAAATTTATGAATGTGTTTTTGTTTAATTGACCATTCTACTAACTATTGGTCTTATTGTCTTACCTCAAAGTGACGGCTAACATCTGTACTGGTTGAATACATTCCCGCATAAATGTATCTTGGCGTTGAATACAGTCCTTCAACTTCTCATGTAATTCATCAAATGATGTCTTAGACATCCCGAAATAATTTGAAAATTTGTCTTCATGCTCCCTTAATTTCGGAAAAAGGGTATGAAATGCACCACACTGCATCCGTTTGGTGAGGATAGGGTGTACCCAGTGAAGTCGATTATTCCTCTTTCGTTTTTTGTTTCTTCTGTAGAGAAATAGCATAGCAACAATTTGTCTTGTCTCCATATTGTTGGCTGGTTGCGTCTTCAATGATTCAGTCGTGATATCAAACCTTATACTAACCTTGAGTTTTCATTTAGTAGAGGCGGCTACCGAAAACGAACCGAATACAGACCGAACCGAATGAAACCGTATAAGTGTGAAACGAGCCTAATAATTACTCCCTAGTCATATGAAGACAGGAACAAGCTTTTCTTTTGATAGCGAATAGTGGTCAGAATTGTTTCGTTCTTTTGGGTTTCTCTTTTATTTTTTGACTTTATTATTTACGTCGCTGTTAAATTATAATTGTTTTTATTTATTTCTACCCTTATTTCTAAAAGTCAACTAAGATAGGTGGTATACGAGTACGTTTTTTGTGACGAAAAAGGTAATAATATCTTATTTATAAAAAAATGTGTGTTAGTTAAGAACTTTTAAATAAACTCGATTAATTCTTCTCGTTTGCGAACACACTAGTCCATATTGAAATTGATATACAGTATGAAAAAATCCAGAAACAGTTCGATTTTTGATTTTAATTTACTCTTACTATAAAGTAGAAACGTTGACTCGTATTTTTAAGTCGGTAATTACATAAAGGCAAATTAATAAAATAAAATAAATAAAATGCAGAGTACACGACTAATCAATGAAAGAAAAAAAAAATGTGTTTGTGTATTACGTGTATATTTCACTATCGAGAAAAGCGCTTTCGGCTGGTTAGCCATTGTCAGGGCTAATCTGACAACTTTTTTTGAAAACTATTAATAAAATTTTCCTTAATTCCTTAATATGAATTATTTTTGAATGTTGCCGTTTTCACGAGAAAATATTTGAATAACCATCGACTTCATAATAGAAATTTTTT
The DNA here is from genome assembly GCA_950111635.1 of Agelastica alni. Lineage (NCBI taxonomy): Eukaryota > Metazoa > Arthropoda > Insecta > Coleoptera > Chrysomelidae > Agelastica > Agelastica alni. Next base: position 25,001,419 of record OX467713.1, on the reverse strand, counting down.
GAAAAATATACATACGTACATATAGTAACGCATTTTTCCTGTAGGGGTAGGCCCTTCCTTCCACTTGCTACGGTTCTTACACACATCTTTTGCTTCCTCTCCTTTCATCAGTGCTCTCATACATTCTCGTCGGTTGTTGGTACTCTTGGCCTGGCCAAAAATGTTGATCTGATCGAGATATGTTCGCCGAGGTCCACCTCTACCGACTTCCGTCCATTTACACTTGCCTTATAAATTTGTTTCGTCAATTTTTCTTCATCCATCCTTTCTACGTGTCCAAACCATCTAAGCATTTCTTTATCTATCTTTGTAACAACATAGCTTTATGAACAGCCAGAAAGTGGCAAAAAAGGCACATCTGGCCGTGCATAGAGGTGTGTTGGTTCCTACACTTATGTATGGTAGTGAATGTTGGGTTTGGCAGAAGAAGCATGAAAATAGGATTAATGGAAGATTGACGAAACAAATCTATAAGGCGAGTGTAAATGGACCAGTCGGTAGAGGTCGACATCGGCGAACATCTCTCAATCAGAGCAACATTTTTTTGAAGAAACGCTAGGTCAAGAGTACCGACAACCGACGAGCATGGATGAGAGCACTGATGAAAGTAGAGGAAGTAAAAGATGTGTGTAAGAACCGTAGCAAGTAGAAGGAAGTGGTCTCTGCCTACCCCTACAGAAAAAAGGCGTGACTGTATGTATGTATATATGTAAAAACCACAAAAAATTAATGTAAGGGCTAGTATTGTGAAAAATACAATTATTGGTCCATTTTTTATGAAAATTTAACAGGAGAATTCTATCTTAATTTTCTGCAAAATAATTTCTGATTTGATATACAAATTGCCAACAGCACTTTATACCGCAGAATATGGTTTCAACAAGACAGCGTACCGCCACGGAACATTTCCAGATCGATAAATCGGAAGAAGGGGAACAGTGTAATGGCCCACTAGATCCCCCGATCTTACCCCATTAGACTTTTTTTTATAGGGTTATTTAAAATCTAAAGTCAACACCAACAGAGCTAAAAATATCCGTGACCTAAAAGCCCGAATCAGGCGGGAAATGCAGAAAAATTGTTTGGTGGTCAATGGAGAGCAATTTGAGAATTTACTGTAAATTTTCCTTGGTTTGTTTTTGTTAGAGTGTACGTAGTAGAGTCTTCAATCAATTATTTTGTAAATAATAAATTGTCATAAATAACTTTTCAGTAAGGAAAATTCGAAAATTAAAAAAAAGAGGTGTATCATTTAAAAAAACTGGTGCCTACGTTATCCCTTAAAGGTTATTTCTTCTGATGGATTATTTATTTAAAAAATAGTAGGTAAATTAAAATCAAAAATTGACCTGTTTTTCAGAATATTTTTATATTACTTTTTATTAAGCTAATAATGAATTTACGCATTACTTTATGGACGCACTGTATATACTATTGAATTAATATTTTAAAATACGCAAGGCTACGTGCTTTTTTAAGATACACCAGAAAGAAGTCCAAAACATTCTATCCAAACGAACTCGGTAAATTCATCGAGGAAGCTCCAGATGATGACGCCACTTTCCAGAAATTTCTTAAATTACAGCAGTAGCGGCTTGCGGCTCTGATAAATGGTGAAGAGCTAGAGTTTTAAAAACCCAAAAATTAGCGCCGCAGACAAATTTTTTATAGGTCTTTAAGGTCAAATGCGTTAGAAGAAAGGTAGAAAATTTCAAAGGAAAAAAAAAGTTCAAATATGAGTTTTGTTAGATAAAAAATTAGTAGATTTTTGTCAAAAACTACTATTTCATCTGTAGATTCCCTGCCCCCCTCTAAGCGTCCATGTTACTTAACCAAATAAAACTAAAACACTTTCAATATTGACTTATCGAAAGGAACACCCGAAGGGCAGGTATCTATATTTTATCAGTAGCCAAGCAGCACTAAAAGCTATGAAGTCTCACACCTGTGAGGGGACTGTAAACAATCCCTGAGACAACTGGCAGCAAACAATCTGGGTTCCAGGTCAAAAGGGAGTTAAAGGCAACGAAGAAGTAGACTGCCTTCTCAAAGAAGTGGCAAATACACAATTTTCCGGCCCAGAACCCTTCTGTGGATTCTCTAAAGCCCACTTGAAAGAAGAGGTTCGATGTTTGGAAACAGATGAAATGAAATCTCACTGGCAGAAAGTGCTAGGACAAAAAAAAGCGAAAAGGCTAGTAAGCCTTTCGCCAATGAAAGCTAAACAGCTTCTCAAGTTGAACAAGAAAGATTTGAAACTGGTGACGGGACTCCTAACTGGACACTTCCCTCTGAGGTATCACTTTAAAAAGAAGGCCAAAACAGAGTGATAGTTGCCGCTACTGCGAGAACTTTGCTGAAACTGCAGAACATTTGCTTAACGAATGCACAGCGCTTTTCTGCAAGAGGCTTACATTTCTGGAAGGGGCCTTTTTAATGCCCTCCGATGTTAGGAACTTAGCTCCCAGGAAACTGATAAACTTTGTGCGAATTCTCGGAATCCCGGGCCTCGAATAGATTAAGGGTTATGCACAAAAGATCTGATAGGTCGAGGTGCTTGAAAGGCTGCATAGCCTTCACGATTTCACCTACAATCTATAACATTGACTTATTTATATAACCTAGTTTTTGTACACCAACTCAATTATTCGGTCTTTTAGAGAGGCAAACCTATCAATGATATCTTCATAAAAAGGGTGTTGCTGCATGAGTTTTAACAAAAGTTCTTTATGAAGTGAGATAACAGTCAAACAGGAAAGTCTATCTTGCGAAATGGCATTTCTTCTAAAAGTATTTAACCTTTCTAAACATGAAAAACTTCTCTCCGACGATACGATCGTCGATGGAATTGTAAGAATCAGACAAAACAAGGCATAGGCTTCTGTGAAAATGTCTTTATGACCTTGTAATTTTATAATCAGGTCTTGCAATTGTATATTTTTATAATTTTCTTTGCTATATAACAGAGAAAGCTCATTTTTAAGTCTTTGGTGTTTTGTAAATTTTGTGCCATAAAACTCTAATAAATTTTCAAAAGCGTCGAAGGGGAAAGACAAATTGTACGCATCGAACTTTGTTGTATCAGCTAAGCATACAAATTTTAATTTATCACAATCCTGAAATCGTACATCCATTTCCATTAAAATGTGATCTATTATTTGAAAAAACAGTGCTCTATATTGAGTTATAATGGTATCCCTCTTTGGATCACCGTCACACCTTTTTCTTTTCGAAGTATTAATTTCAGTCATCGTGCTTGCTTCTTCGAATATTGAATTGAAAAACTCTTCATTTCTTTTATCGCTCAATAATTGACGAGTGTTTTTTATGTGGGCTGTACAAAAATTAATATCTAGCGATTTTTTTTGAAGAACGTCATCTAAAATATCAGTTACACCAAATATATCGCTGAAAACTGTTGTCAAAAACGTAAACTCGAAATCGTTCATATCCCTTAAATAGCCACTAGCCAGCTGAACTGAATTGCGATCTGACTCTTCAGAAGTTACTATATTTTCAAAAACTTCTTTTATTTTTTGCCAGTCTTGAAGAATCGCACTAATTAAGTTGGAGTTACACGACCATCGCGTATCTGTAATTGTTGGCGTACGTCTTGCCGATGTAGATGCAAGATCGTAAGATCGCTTTGCTGAGCTGTGGAAAAATGATAGCATCCCGGTGATACTTGTAAAAAAAATTCGACATTTGGATATTTTTTTAAAACTTTGTTGTAAAACAAGATTAAGCCGTTGGGCTAGACAATGCGCAAAAACTGCTTGCGGAGCGTGTTCTTTAATTTTTTGTTGAAGTCCATTTAAATGTCCAGTCATAACACTCGCCCCATCGTAGCACTGCCCTACCAACTTATGTTGATACTCAAAAGGCTCTAAAACTGTAGCAGCCATAGTGAATAAATGATCGGCTGTTCTACCGGCATCATAACATCCTAAAAAACGTTCTACTAATAACCCCTGAGAATTTACGTATCTTATTATTAATGAAGACTGCGACGTCTCAGTTATATCCGTGGTGTCATCCATTTGGAGGGAAAAAAACTGGCAATTTTTTATTTCATTTTTAATGTGGTCATTTATATAACTAGAAATGCAATCAATTAATTCATTCTGAATCGTTTTCAAATCCCCACTAAAAACATTCTTAATTTTTTCGTAATGATTTTTGGTTTCCAAAGGGCTTCTTTCAATTAACAAATTTATTAACTCCTTAAAATTACCTCTGTTTATTGAGTCGGTCGTCTCATCGCGTCCACGAAAAGGCAACTCTTGCTTGCTTAGAAACAAGACTGCATCAATAAATGTACGTAAGCAAATTCTATTCAATCGAACTTTTTCGTTAAAACGGAATTTATACAGTCTAGCGTTTTCTTCTGAATCGTCGGTGATCATATTATGATTTTGCTCAAAATGTCTAAGCGTTACCTGGTTTTTTAGGTGTTCTCCAGAATCCGCGTGTTTTCGTAACGATCTAGTAATATTTAAATAATCTGCAAATCCGACCCTATTCCAAACAGAATGTTTATTTGAACACAGTAAACAGGGCCAGCAAAATAATTTTTGTAACGCAGCGCTACTGCACAGCCAAATAAATTCTAAAAACCAGGAGGACTTAAAATTAATGTTGTATGATCTGCCACTTTTTTTTATTTCTTTTCTTAAACCTGTGCTTAAAATAGTGGTAGGTCGCCCTTGCAATAAAACGTCTCTCTTATCTTCATCTTTCCAACGACTAAATGGAGTTTCCAACAAATTGCACACTATGTCATTAATCGGATTCATTTTTAAAACAAAAATCGCGACGCTATTTAACTTAACAAAATTGTCCTATCGAAATATTAAAAATAGTAATTTTTTCGCGACGGCGAAACAAAAGATGCATACCGCCAGAGACAGCCTCTCTGATACGACTAATTTATTTTCAAATTGCTCTTCACTTCAATAAAAATCTTACGAACGTATTCGTGCTGTCGCGAGGCTGACGTCACGTAACCATGGCAACGGTGCAAAGCAAAGCAACTTGACTGCATATTGCCACAGAACACCTTACCGACACAGAAGCGCAGCTTGAAGGCGGCCCTTTGATCTTTCTTTCTTTCTTCTTTGATCTACGATAATGGCCATAAAGAGCTCAATAATCTTTTCGATTGCAGGCTCTCAACCAATCTCCGGCTCTGAAAATTGTTTATTCATAAAGTATTCAGAATTAACGTTTGGTGTGGCATTATTAAAGGGAATTTGATTGGTCCATATTTTTAGGAAGGGATTTTACATAGTGAGCGATATTTGCAATTTCTTCAAGAAGAACTTCCAATGCTTCTCGAAAATTTGCCATTACAGCTGCGAGCAAACATATGTTTCCAGCATGATGGAGCTTCACCGCATAAAGCAAGTATTTTCCAACAATATTTAAATGAAACGTACGAAGAAAATTGGATAGGGATAAATGGACCGATACAGTGGGCGCCTAAATCACCGGACTTGACCACACTAGACTTCTGGTGGGGAACTTTGAAATATAAAGTTTACAGCACACCATCTGTTAACTTAAAATATTTAAAAGAAAAAATCGGAAATGCTTGCGTTGAACTATCTAGAGACATGTTACGCAAGGCTTCACTGAGAGAAGTAAGGCGGAGAAGTGTTTAGAAGTAGGAGATGGTTGCATTGAGTATTTGTTGTAGTGATTTAACATACTTTGTTTCTTTCTATGGTATTAGTAGTAACATATTATGTGTTTTGTAATGTTAAGTTAATAAATAATACTAATTGTCTTTATCAATAGTACAACAAAGGTTTTAACTCGTTACAAAATTGTTATTTTTTTTATTCGAAATTAAGTTTTACTAGCAAGGGCAGTCTACTCAACCTCCATCTATGAGCTAAAAATTATGAAATTGCAAAAAGTTGTCTTTTGTTACTTTAGGAAGTAAAATCCCTGAGCATTGTAAGGTGAAACTACGAGTATTTAGCCTCCTTTCCCACTCTTAAGGTTAGTTATTTTTTATTTTTCTTGTAAATAAAATATTCTTATTATTCTCGAGATATTATTAGTTGATTATCGCAGTTAAAATGGCTATTTTATTGCAGGAATAATTAAGATTTTGCATATTTAAAAAAAACTAAGAAAAGTTGATAATTTTATTACAAATACGTGTTTTACTCTTCACGTTTATTACTCACGTGTTGATATAACTATTCGTACATACAAAACGTGTAACATATTATTGATAAAATACGTTTTTGCATATTCCGACTACATGATTATCAAGTTAGGTAGATAAATTGTCAAGGTTTCTAAAAATATTCAAATCATTTTATTTGTATTTACATTTTGATATGAACATATTAGCCGTGCAAATAAAAAAGCTGTAGATGTTTTTTTAATACGTTCTTAGACATATACATACATACACACTTATAGTCACGCCCTTTTCCCATAGGTGTAGGCAGAGACCACTTCCTTCCACTTCCGCTACGGTTCTTACACACACCTTTTGCTTCCTCTACTTTCATCAGTGCTCTCAACATTGCTCGGCGGTTGTTGATATTGGTTACTACTTTCGAAAACGCTACAGAGTATTGAATTTTACCTAGAGTACCTTTTTGGTGTAAAATTGAATAATGTTTAAGTTTACTTAAATCTAATCTTAAAAAAAGTTATGTTTAATATTACTTGATACGAACCGTGTAACTGGCGCCCTCTATGAGAGTCAGATATAAAAACAAATTCATGGGATGTATCAGCTTCTAAAACATATTCGTACAAAATTTCATTACAATTTTTCCAGTAGTTTCGGCAAAATCGTAATAAATGTCTATACATTTTTTTTCTTCAATGCCCTTGAATACGGATGGCTTTACGAAAATTTTTTACCAAGCAAATCCTAATTATTTTTCAGTTTCTACCTATCCTAGAGACGGAGTCACCTTTTTTGAAACACCCTGTATAATACGCAGTGTATAAAAAATCGAACAATTTAAGAGCAGAGACACTGATTAAGGTCTTATACATTTGGTATGCCAAATTTTAAATCAGTAGTTTGTTCCAGTGTACTGGAAGTGGGACAACCTAATGCGCTAAAATTGTATATTTCACCTTTAAATGCATCCCTAAAAACTTCTTCATGCCACACCCTATATATAGCCCCATCAGATTCAATTTATCGGCAACCGAGTATAGTAAATAGTTATTTGCCTCGCTGTTAAGCTCAAATATTCTCAAGTGTGGTTGTTCGAGTATTTATTATGTAAAAATGGCATTGAATCAACCTATTCCTATAAAACAGGTTTACATTTTACACCTAATGAAAACCTAAAATAAACCCATTGTAGGTGGCAGACCTGTTTTTGTATTGATATTAATATTCCGTGCTCCAGAGCTGCGTCTAGGACCTTCCAACTGAAACGGTCATCCGTGAACTGGACCAGCAGGACGTCAAGCTGACTTTCAAAAGTTTTAAAAATAAATTCACATCCGTTTACGATATTGTTCTTCCAGGGCATTTCCTTCGTGGAATACACACCACAAAATAAATATGAGGGATACAGGGGATGAGCATAAATGGAAAATCACAATTCAACAAGCAAAATAGACTCGTTTATTTACGAAATAATGATGAACCAACGTTCATCATCAGCTGTTGTCGTAGATAGGCAGATGTTTTCTTGCGTTGGCACGTGCCACAAGTCAAAGGGTCCTAAAATAACAGTCAGTGATGGCACAACATTTCATATTTGCGGGAAATTATTTATTGATTGTATAGTTCATTAAAAAACTGAAAATATATTATTCTTTGTTGAATGGCGTTTCAAATATGGCTAAATTGTCGTTGTCGTATGTTGTTAAAAATTAAAATAAAGTAGGTGTCTATAAATTGTTGCAATGAACTATTAGATGAAGTCAGATTTAATTTTTCTCTTTTTATAATTATATTTCAAGATTTTTTAATATACCTATCTAAATCTTATCTATATACTCGTATATTTACAAAGACACCGCATGCATAAATACACAAGCGCACAGTTGTCAAACTGCAAAAAAAGTAAAACGTTGCAATTTGTTATTCCTAAGTGACTGGATTTTTGGCACACTTATCCTGATTCCGCAGAACTAATTTATGACTGGCGTCGTCGCTTCTATATACGTATCTATATAGTTTGTTATCACTTCTAAACGTTTGACTATGATTGTCTTAACTGAACGTGCGTTGTTTTCTATTTGTTGACAATGCACTAATTTTCCGTTTTTAATAGTTCACATGTGAATTTATTTATTTCCTGTTGGCTCAATATCCAATCTTATTCGATATTCTGACACGTGTCTTTTTGTTAGATTTTGTGACCATGGATATCATATGGCAATCAAGCAATCGTTGACTCACATGTATGAACTTCCCAAGCTACGTTTAATCGATTCCCATAGGGATCGTCTCTATCAACGAGAACACTGTCTTTTTAGGACTTCTTAGTTCCGGATACAAGCGGTCCGAGAAATTCTCAGCATCCTTCGAAAGATACACATTTTAAAACTTTCCAAACGCCTGAGTGAGTTCACGCCTCCGTTCCATATAATAAAGTGCTGTATACCATTCGGTGTCGGATTTTGAGGTCGAGTGATTGGGATATGAACAATTGCCTCATTTTTAGAAAGACATTTCTTGATTGTTCGATACGTGATCTTGTTTCTATATCTGGGTATATGTCTTTTGTTATTTCACACCGCTGATACTTAAATTTCTCGACGTTTTCAATGATGTTAGCGTTTACGTTTATAACCATGGGCGGATGGTTGGATGATTTTGAGACAATCACGATTTTATTGGAACGAAGTTCCTTATCGCACGGTACGGGCTTGACGAAAGAAAGTGTAAGATTTTTCCGTCACAAAACACGATACAACAGACGCGTATGCCGTGTATACCTGTATACCTGCGCATCCGGTGCAAACTTATTGACTGCCTTGAACCAATAAGCGCGCACCTATGACTGGGCACAGCCAATTGCATACGCACTATGGATAATTCTTGTTATTGGTTAATATACATCAATAATTCATTGTGATAGTGGCTTAGAAGATAATAACAATGACGCTAGGTAAGTGTGTCAAAGTTAAAGTGCAAAGATATGTGAATAATTTATTCTTAACCTACAATTTTACATTACGACTCTTATTATTATATAGCCAATTAGTTGTCGAATTGACTTAAAAAAAACATTAAAACATTAAACAATGCCAACAAATGCAAAAACAAGCGTGAAAATATAATACGTTTATATATATATATATATATATATATATATATATATATATATATATATATATATATATATATAAATTTTATAGAAAACTGTACTAACACTACATTTTTCTATAAATTTTTATATTTCTATTCTCCATATTCTGGTAGTTACTCACCGGGTGGTGCCTGTTAAAAAGTACAGATGTCGCCACTAACGCTTTTGCGTGGTCCTTCATGTGTACTTAATAGAAGTCTAAGGTTGAATGTGTTTGTTCGAGAAAACCTGCCCTGTACTGATGAGGAGCAATCACTCCGAAACTAGTATACAGGTGGTTTTTTCGAGCAAATAAATTCAATAGCCTTTTGTCCTATTTAACAAGCATCTGTATATCTTGCTTCCAAAGATGGTGTGTTATACACGATTATACATTGGATGTAATTCAATACCTGTCGCGACACATAGTCAGGGGAGTAGTTGTTATCTGATGTACAATTGACCTACACATATACCTATATTAAAATAGGTATTATACAGCGAAAGTAAGCTGGTTTTTAAACAATCAGTTACACATTTTTGCATATATATATATATATATATATATATATATATATATATATATATATATATATATATATATATATATATTCACGGTAATATTTTTTTCCTCGATTAGGTTTATGACTTCTGCGTGTATGTCATGCGGGCCAGAGGCTTTTCCGTTTTTAGCTTTTCTGATTGCTCTTTCTACTTCTTGATTCAATATTGGCAGACTGTTCTTGTTTTTTATATCTTTTGGTTACCTGGCGTTATGTCTAAGAATAATTCTTGTATGTAATGTCACTATGCATAGGTCACTCAATACCGATATATCTTCATTGTTGTTATTTGTAAGCCTACAATGGGGCCCTTGTTCTCATTTTGGCATTCAAAAATGTGAGGTAGAACACCTCATTTTTAGAAAAAACATTCCGCCAAAAATTTTTAATATCATCCAATTTTCAACGCCGCTCTCCAAATTAAAGTGGTCTTCACAGCATCGAATAATAGCCTTTGGAGAATAGTTGTCATACCCTCTTCGCTGCTTGGGACCATTTATTTAATAATTTTGAATCGGAAGATAAAGTTAAAAACAATTTATTAACTTCCCAGTTGAAGTTATAGTAATGGGTCCGATTTTGCGAATCCTGAATTTTGGCATATCTCCACATTTTAAGGTCGCCAGAGTCGAATACAATAGTTTTTAAGTGGACGTCTGTGTGTGTACGTACTATGTGCGTATGTGCGTTCGGAATTATTTTACGTCTCGATTATCTCGAGAACAAAAAATTATATCGACGTGGGACCAATTGCATTCGACGCATAATTACGTAAATTAGAACCGATTAGATTTTCAGCAAAATCGTTTGGGCTGTTTTTTATGGAGAATAAAAAAACTGAAAAAAATGGTACATTTGGAATTATTTTTCGTCTCGATTATCTCGAGAACAAAAAATTATATCGACGTGGGACCAATTGCATTCGACGCATAATTACGCAACTTAGAACTGATTAGATTTTCAGCAAAATCGTTTAAGCTGTTTTTTATGGAGAATAAAAAAACTGAAAAAAATGGTAAATTTGGAATTATTTTTCGTCTCGATTATCTCGAGAACAAAAAATTATATCGACGTGGGACCAATTGCATCCGACGCATAATTATGCAACTTAGAACTGTTTAGATTTTCAGCAAAACCGTTTGGGCTGTTTTTTAGGGAGAATAAAAAAACTGAAAAAAATGGTAAACTCGGAATTACTTTTCGTCTCGATTATCTCGAGAACAAAAAATTATATCGACGTGGGACCAATTGCATTAGACGCATAATTACGCAACTTAGAACTGATTAGATTTTCAGCAAAATCGTTTAAGCTGTTTTTTATGGAGAATAAAAAAACTGAAAAAAATGGTAAATTTGGAATTATTTTTCGTCTCGATTATCTCGAGAACAAAAAATTATATCGACGTGGGACCGATTGCATTAGACGCATAATTACGCAACTTAGAACTGATTAGATTTTCAGCAAAATCGTTTAAGCTGTTTTTTATGGGGAATAAAAAAACTGAAAAAAATGGTACATTTGGAATTATTTCTCGTCTCGATTATCTCGAGAACAAAAAATTATATCGACGTGGGACCAATTGCATTCGACGCATAATTACGCAACTTAGAACTGATTAGATTTTCAGCAAAATCGTTTAAGCTGTTTTTTATGGAGAATAAAAAAACTGAAAAAAATGGTAAATTTGGAATTATTTTTCGTCTCGATTATCTCGAGAACAAAAAATTATATCGACGTGGGACCAATTGCATCCGACGCATAATTATGCAACTTAGAACTGTTTAGATTTTCAGCAAAACCGTTTGGGCTGTTTTTTAGGGAGAATAAAAAAACTGAAAAAAATGGTAAACTCGGAATTACTTTTCGTCTCGATTATCTCGAGAACAAAAAATTATATCGACGTGGGACCAATTGCATTAGACGCATAATTACGCAACTTAGAACTGATTAGATTTTCAGCAAAATCGTTTAAGCTGTTTTTTATGGAGAATAAAAAAACTGAAAAAAATGGTAAATTTGGAATTATTTTTCGTCTCGATTATCTCGAGAACAAAAAATTATATCGACGTGGGACCAATTGCATCCGACGCATAATTATGCAACTTAGAACTGTTTAGATTTTCAGCAAAACCGTTTGGGCTGTTTTTTAGGGAGAATAAAAAAACTGAAAAAAATGGTAAACTCGGAATTACTTTTCGTCTCGATTATCTCGAGAACAAAAAATTATATCGACGTGGGACCAATTGCATTAGACGCATAATTACGCAACTTAGAACTGATTAGATTTTCAGCAAAATCGTTTAAGCTGTTTTTTATGGAGAATAAAAAAACTGAAAAAAATGGTAAATTTGGAATTATTTTTCGTCTCGATTATCTCGAGAACAAAAAATTATATCGACGTGGGACCAATTGCATCCGACGCATAATTATGCAACTTAGAACTGTTTAGATTTTCAGCAAAACCGTTTGGGCTGTTTTTTAGGGAGAATAAAAAAACTGAAAAAAATGGTAAACTCGGAATTACTTTTCGTCTCGATTATCTCGAGAACAAAAAATTATATCGACGTGGGACCAATTGCATCCGACGCATAATTATGCAACTTAAAACTGTTTAGATTTTCAGCAAAACCGTTTGGGCTGTTTTTTAGGGAGAATAAAAAAACTGAAAAAAATGGTAAACTCGGAATTACTTTTCGTCTCGATTATCTCGAGAACAAAAAATTATATCGACGTGGGACCAATTGCATTAGACGCATAATTACGCAACTTAGAACTGATTAGATTTTCAGCAAAATCGTTTAAGCTGTTTTTTATGGAGAATAAAAAAACTGAAAAAAATGGTAAATTTGGAATTATTTTTCGTCTCGATTATCTCGAGAACAAAAAATTATATCGACGTGGGACCAATTGCATCCGACGCATAATTATGCAACTTAGAACTGTTTAGATTTTCAGCAAAACCGTTTGGGCTGTTTTTTAGGGAGAATAAAAAAACTGAAAAAAATGGTAAACTCGGAATTACTTTTCGTCTCGATTATCTCGAGAACAAAAAATTATATCGACGTGGGACCAATTGCATTAGACGCATAATTACGCAACTTAGAACTGATTAGATTTTCAGCAAAATCGTTTAAGCTGTTTTTTATGGAGAATAAAAAAACTGAAAAAAATGGTAAATTTGGAATTATTTTTCGTCTCGATTATCTCGAGAACAAAAAATTATATCGACGTGGGACCAATTGCATCCGACGCATAATTATGCAACTTAGAACTGTTTAGATTTTCAGCAAAACCGTTTGGGCTGTTTTTTAGGGAGAATAAAAAAACTGAAAAAAATGGTAAACTCGGAATTACTTTTCGTCTCGATTATCTCGAGAACAAAAAATTATATCGACGTGGGACCAATTGCATTCGACGCATAATTACGCAACTTAGAACCGATTAGATTTCCAGCAAAATCGGTTAAGCTGTTTTTTATGGAGAATCAAAAAACTGAAAAAAATGGTAAACTACCTGAATTTTGCAATTTATAAATTATACTATTTTTGAAAGATCTTTTGAATAATATGATTATTGCATGTTAGGAGTATTTGTATGAAAAATATTTATAAAATAAAAATAGTTTTAGAAAAATAAGGGGAATTGAAAAATTTTAAGCTTGTGTCAGTATTGAGAGAATAGCATTGAAGACGCTATAACTTTGAAAAATTCTTGTTAGTAATAAACAAGCATTGTTTATAACAAGTGAATATTGTTAGTAACAAATAATTATTGATCATAATAGTTAAAAGAAAAATTTAATTATCATAAACAATTGAAAATAGCTCCCGCTTATGAAAAAGTTTGAAAGAATACGATTGATATAAACAGAATATTGTTAATGACAATTATAATTTGTTATTAACAATTTGAAATCGTTTTTTATTATAATTTTAATTATAAGAACAAAATATATGGTATATTTTCATTCTTTCCACTGGGGAAGTTAGTCGTGTGGACCTCTCGGGTCGCACCCAGACCACTGATGTTTTGGAAATTTCTTTTCAGATTTTTCTATCGTCTTTCCTTTTCTTACAATAGAACTGAGACATCGAGTTCCGCTCACTCTGTACAACTAATTTAAAAATCAAAAAACACCACTGTTATTTCATAGTTTTAATTTTTCACTTCCGTCGGCAATGACTGCCAGTTGTTTTTTTCCTTTTTATTGAAATTTTTGTATTAACTGGTTCTGGTATGTACAAAATCCAGAAACAGATTTATGCACAGGCCGAGTAGAGGTTACAGCTAGCGTGGCTTAATTTGAAGAGTGGCAAAGTGAACAAAAAAAATAGTTTGCATTTTTGAAAAAAATATTTAAGATAAAAATAATATTACTTTATGTATTATTAATCATGAGCTTAAAATCCTTACGTTTAGCTACTAATTTTAAAAATGGTAAAGTTTATGCTGGCAACGCTGGTAAAGCAGTACCTACCTACCAATGCAACGCACGTTACAGCTATTGGTAAACACAGCACTAAGACGGACAGTAAGCAGTAACATTTCGACGAATTCGAATGTTAGTTGTAGTACCACCAGTTTGCTAAAAAGTAATTTATCTTGCTAACACTTTTGTTGTCGATTATGCAATGAGACTCTCGGATTCAATCATGTGAATAGTTTCAGTCGCGTTTTATTGAAATTGGGTGAGTAGAATTTAAATAATTAATACATATATTATTTGTGAGAATTTTTATTACTTGCCCTCCTGTTACAAGGCTTCTAGAAATATAACCATAAATAGTGTATTACTTATTAATGTAATTGATTCACGATTTATTTATGCTGGTTGACAAGTTCAAAAACGTGTTAATTCTTGTTTACGCGATTTAAAATACGTGAGAAGGATCACTGGATTCGTAATGACACACTATAGAAAAATGTGTGGCAGCTTGATACTGACGTATCGTTATCGTTGATATTGTATGATTATTTTTATACAGTGTGTGTCTACGTAAGTTAAAATCATATCGAATATCATATCGACAGTTATTCCTCACAAAAAGTTCTGCATGGCGAAAAACCGAAAATGAAATAATCAATTTTTTGCAATTGTATACGAGGTTAATCAAAAAATATAAATTTGGTTCAATAATAAGGTACCTTTATTTTTGATATAATCGAGAAGTGCTTAAAAACATTTGATCAGAATTGAAAATTAGATGCAGATATGCAATTACATTCATTTAGCATAAAAATCATGCTTTGTTATTTTTACAAATTTTTTAACGTAAATGAATACAATCTCATATTTGAAAGTAGGTATTTATCAATTCCAAACAACTTATTTTAAAACACTTTTACTATTTTACTCTACTTAAGAGTTATTCCTTATAAAAATGGCCTAAAACACGAAATAAAAAAATCAGGTACCAATATTTGCAATCGTATACGAGGTGAGTCATGAAATATAAATTTTGCTAAAGTGTAAGAGTATTTATTTTAATAAAATCGAAAAGTATTTAAAAAAGTTGATCAAAATTGATAACTACATTAAATTTTGCAATTGTATTCATTTGCGTTAAATACGAATTTTCCAATTAAATATTGTGCAGAAATTTTTTTAAAAAATAAGTGATTCTGATTTTTTATGATATTTTTATGCTAAATGGATAGTGGCATATCCGCATCTACTTATTTTTTGCATTTACCAACATCGTATACAATTGCAATAAAATGGTTATTTGATTATGTCATTTTCAGTTTTAGGACATGCAGAACTTTTTATGAAGAATAACTTTTTTTCTAAAATTAATTATTATTCCAACTTTGTATTGTCTAATAAAACATACACCTCGGTCGTTAGTGCATCTTTTGCACTTGCCCTGGCCATCTAGAATAGTTTCCTACCCCATTCAAGCTTCTTACCATACGATTTTTGCCTAACAAATTGGCAACATAACTTTAACAATCATACGTGAGTTATTTGTGTCTTAAAATTGATTATTATTAATTACCCTCAGTAAACTTCATTAGAATTATGTCAACGCTTCTGTTTAATATCTTTTAGTACATACTTTGATAAGCAGATTTTTAAATATCATTTAAATTATAATTTTAGTTTCAAACCACTGTAAATTTGGAACTATTAAAGGTAGAATTATGCAGTCTTGAAGGTTGTATTTGTAAATTAATAGATTATGAAAAACCGAAAATATATACAGGGTGTACCATTTAAAAAGTTTATTAATGAGTTATTTTGTCTTAACGGTGCACACTGTATACTTCTAATCGACTAAAACACATTTTTTTAGTACACCCAACAGAAATCGAAATATTAGCAAGTTACGTTACTTTATGTACACGTCATATGTTACATACAGTGCGCGTCTAAAGTTTGTTCCCCCTACTTATTTTTGAACCACCTGGTATATTGCAACGAAATTTTGAGGGCTTAAAAAGAATATAAAAACCTTTTTTTATGGAAAAATGACAGCTAAAAGTTTTAAAATGGCGGCTGAGCGCCATCTTGAATTACTTTTTTAAATAGAACACCCTGTATATTATTCCATTTTCAAAATCGGTTTGTAATTCTTAACATTTATCTTTAAAACACTTCTAAATTTAATTGATTTTCAAATATTAACGTTTAAAGTGACATTCCGGTTTAAAATAAAGTATGGATTTTGCAAGGGATTTTGGTCACTTCCGGTAAAATATTTTTCCAACTAAACTTTGTTATTAATTTGTAGTTAAATCTCTTAATTAATTTGAATAATAAAGTTTATTAAGGATAAACAGTACCGCTTACCGTAAAATCTCGAAGCTTACGAATGTGTGACTACTTCTTTGTATCTATCTTTATCTTGAGCTGCGTGGAGAAGTTCCTTAGCAGTTAAACCTGTCCAGTTTGACAGTAAACAAGATGTAAGATACCCCTATGGAGGGTAGAGATAAGAAGAATCATCTGTGTACATGAAAAAGTGTCCAAATGCGTTAAATTAAGGTGGCGCCACATTAGCATCAGGGTAAATTTTAAAGGAAGCGCCAAATATTATTAGAGTAGGATTGTAGTAAAAAAACAATAAACGTACTGTTGACAGTTCAAGAAATAAAATCACTGTAGCTACACGTTTTCTCACAATAATTCTTTAAGGTTATATTTACTACATTTCTTTGTACTACGCATAATCTTTCAATAAGTAACTACTTTAGTCGACAATAATATTAAATCTTTTAACTCTGGATACTTCAATTCGTTTACAATTGCTACATTCATACCATACCCTTTGTCTACACCAGCGCCATTCTGGAAGGATTTTGAACTGTTATTTATAGCTTACAGCTAGACACTTTTTTAAGTTTTCTACCATATGAGATGACTCTCCTTATCTCTACCCTCCATAGATACCCCAACAACGACTTTTTTTCAATGCAAACTTGATTGATAGCAGAATTCGTGTCTTTGTTGGATTTGAAATTAATTAAA
Organism: Agelastica alni; assembly: GCA_950111635.1. NCBI lineage: Eukaryota > Metazoa > Arthropoda > Insecta > Coleoptera > Chrysomelidae > Agelastica > Agelastica alni. Next base: position 24,984,094 of record OX467713.1, on the reverse strand, counting down.
TTATCACTTTTCAAACATAAATATTTCGAAATCAATTAAATTAAGAAGTAAAGTGTATTGAAGAAAAATGTTAAACATTAGAAGCAGATTTCGAAAATGGAATAATATACGGGGTGTTCTATTTAAAACAGTAATTCAAGATAGCGCTCAGTCGCCATTTTAAAACTTTTAGTTGTAATTTTTCCATACAAAAATAGGTTCTTATCTTTTATTGAAGCCCTCCAAATTTCATTGCGATATACCAGGTGGTTCTAAAATTACTTAGGAGGGGTACGGACTTTAGGCGCGCAAATTATAGATAGTTCACATTTAAAATTGATAATTTAAAAAATAGTGTAAATTATGCAATAGAATGAAAGTATCTATCTAGCTGGCATAATATTCTTTGGTACCCACTATAAAACATTTTTTGGATGAGATGTATTTATAAATAAACATTATTATTATTGTAATATCACCAAAAACGAACAAATCCATTATGAGCAAGGTCAAATAAAGGCGAATGAGGGTGTCAATCAAACTTACCTATTGAAAGTTTTAGAAAGTCTGCGAGTGTGAGGCGACGTCGACTCTGTGAAGCAGTATTAGGCCAAAAAACATATACCTATCATCGACCACCCCTTATTTAGCTCATTGTAAAGGAATCTTTTGGCCATGATGGGCGATTACAGGCGGTCACGAGTGTGTAGTGGGCATAATCGCCTGTAATGGACCATCATCGCCGATGATCGAGCGTGATGGCCGTTGTGTTGGTTTTTAGACACTCATCAAAGGAAGTTCGGTCATCATTGTACACGTGCCCACACGATCGGCGATCACTCAGTTCATATTTGTTTATGAAACGGAGAGAATGCGCGCTATTTGTCGTATACTATTTATACATTTGTTGTATACCAACCTATGGATAATTTGTATGAGCAGTTTTTAAGTGCCTTACTTGTTCTATTTTAATGTATAGTTAACATCTACGTCGGACAGATGACAATAAATGTGGAATACACAGCGGCACTATGATGGTGGCAGTCATGGCCACTATATAATTGCCCATCATGGCCAATTGTGAAGGTACTATATTAAAGGGGAATATACTTACATAGTACTATTTTAAAAATAAAGTAGTTTTATCTTCGGACCTCGTATATGTATCGGCAAATAGTATGAACGCGGCTTAATGCTCTTCGCATTGTTTCAACATAGGTAGATTGTTCTAGTTTTGAAACCACTACTTCAATTAACATAAATGTATTTTATCCTCTATCCACGCAATTTCGTATTACAAAACAGTATGTTTACAAAATTTGTTTTGTAATGAGATAATTTAATAGTCGCGTACGTAATTTTAGTAACTAGTCCGATAATTCAAAGAATTATTATTTCTTATTGTGTAAAGTATAACAGTGTAAGGAAAGAGAGTTAACCTACTCTAACTTCAGTCATTGTTACCAGTTTTATATAAGGACAGAGTCACGAATCATTGGACATTATAATATATTTGATGCGAAAGTTGACAACGGCAACCTTGCAAATCTTTTTAACCCTGATCGCCACGCGTAAAAACATAACCACACGGTGGTCACTCTCAATAGGCAAGGTCAGATCATGTTTAAGCATTTCTCCTAACTGTAGGTGGCGCTATAATCAAGGGGTATCGTAAGCATACAACTAGAAATACTTGCATACAAATGAAACTCTAACCTCACTTATAACCAAATTATTCGTGTGCCCATGTGGTGAAAATCGAATTATATTAGATTATCAATATTATTTTCATCAGGGATTTAATATGGTTATGAATTGCTGTGTAGCATATTGCTGTGAACGCAGTGGTAGAGGAAGTTCCAAACATCGTTTCGCAAACCCAGCAAAAAACAATTAATTATTCAAGAAGAGGGTAACCATTTGTCAGAATAAGAAACTCCATGAAAATGAGGTCACACCACAAAAGATATATGGAAACTACAGAGTATGTAGGAAACATTTTGACCACAATGATTTCTTTGGTCATCAGCTGTACCCCACATTAACATTCCAGTGCCAATTAAAGGTGTGGTGTAATAAGATCATAATGATCTGCAGTAATGTTGAAAACTAGAACAGTGAGATCAATGTAATAATTACTATTGCCATTGCCAAACTTTTTCATGGTCTACAGCATGGTTTCAAACTCATAATATTCATAGATTAAATCTGAAATTTTCTGTTTCACAGGAACACAAGACAAAGATTGTTCTCAAAATATTACACCAACTACTATCATGGTTGATGAACAAGTTTCCACTACAGGAACCCCTGTTTTTAGCCAGGAAGAAAATAGTATTTTGTGTTGCTGGTAGAAAATTTTCTAGGAAACTATAAAGCACCGAATAATAGGGAAATTGTGCAAAAATTTATAAGGACATGGTAGAAGTATTGAGTGACTCTGACCCTTCCTACCAGGTAATCAAGAACTGGCTCAAACTGGGAAGAGAGTCCTGTCAACATGCTCCAGGTGCAGGAGCCCCCAAAACTGTGGTGACCAAAAGAACTGTGAGTTTAGTCCATGACATGGTATTAAATGACAAAAGAATTACAGTCAAGGCTATAGCAGAGACATATAGGTTTTCTATTGGAAGCGTTAAAAACATTTTACATCAGGAATTGGGTCTCAAAAAACTCTCTGTACGTTGGGTTCCATGAATACTGACGGCAGACCAGAAGCGTGTTCGCCAGGTTGCAACAGGAATCCCGATGAATTTAAGAGAAAATTTCTTACGGTCGACGAAACAAAGGGTTCGTTCATCACTTTGATCCAGAATCCAAAAAACAAAGCATGGAATGGCGGCATGGGGGTTCCCCTCCCCCTCGAAAAGTTCGTGTTGTCCCATCAGCCGGTAAGATCATGGCTACAGTTTTTTGGGATTTTGCAGGTGTTATTTCGGTGGATTATTTACCACGTGGGCGCACGACTGTACCTTCTCTTTTCACCAGTGGTTTTGAACGATTAGCTAAAAATTATCTAAACATTAACGCTTGCATACAGACATAAAAACAACATCAAATAAAATTAAAAAAATAATGACACTCCAAAATAGTGTTAATTACTGATTTTTTTTATTGTCGATATTTTTCTTTTTAAACGCGCATTGCGACCGAATTCTTTTATTAAAAGTTCTTGCTAGTCGACAAACGTACGGTTCGTAAACATCTACACGTGATGGTTTATTAACATTACAGTCTTGTCTTTGACCTTCAGGTATTTAATAAATAGGACGTTGGAGTATATGTAACGTGACTATTATTACATGCACTCAAAACGGGACATTGTCAAAATTACAGCGTCACAATAAAAAAAACTTATTTTATGCAGGGTGATTGACGTCAACTTCGTTATTTTAAATAAAACACCCCAAATATTTTTAACTTTTTGAATTGCTTACCGAATTATAAATAACTTTTTATAACAAGGTACTATACCTAAATTTATTGGTTTTCGAAATAATAATTATTTTAGTAAAATAATACAAGCTTTTGTTGTGTGCCCCCAATACACATAGTATATTCCGTCTTTTGAATACTTCAAGGCACCATGTTTTATATTCCTCGATGAGTTTTCTGGTCATATATTCCAGTCCTTATAGTCCTGTGCTAGTACCACCTGGTCATCCACGAAATATAATTTTTACAAGATGCTTTCATTCAAAAGTATGTCCATGGTGCTACATTTGCTTTTCCAAGCTTGTTCCAAGTATATCTTAAAGAGCTTCGGTGAAAGACAGTATCCTTGTTTAAGCCCTTTGTTGGCATTAAAACCTTGTGATATTTCTGATCTTTATTTGTGCATTTGTGTTGTCAGGTTCTTCACGGCCTCTATAAGAGTTGCACTGATGATAGATATTTAATCTTTCTAGGGCTTGTTATAATTTATTTTGAGTGATACTACCATATGCTTTTTTTAGGTCTAAATACAGTAGGTAGAACTCTTGGAAAAACGAGGTTTTCTTCTCAATTATTTGGGATATGCAAAATAAATGGTCCACCGTCGATCTTCCTGCACTAAAACCTGCTTGTTCTTCCACCACCATTTCGCTGTATTTCTGTTCAATTTTATTTTTCTGAAGTTTGCCATATATCCTGCCAACTGTACTCGTAGCTGCAATAAACGTATGTGTTTTAATGTAGCTGGTGATGATTTTAAATAAGAATAAAACTCTTAAGGTTTTTTTTTTAATGTTTACCTTGGTTATCAACATGCCCACAATTTATTCGTTAATGAAAAAACTCGTTCTACTGGTGCATTTGTTCCAAGCCGTCACAAAATATATTCTATTAAAATGATAACATTTGCATGATTCAGATTATTATAGTGAAAGTGTTTAAATGCTTTCATCCAATGATTTTCACTCATAATATTTAGATTATTCTAATCTGCTACTGTTTAAGGTGTAATGTTAGAAATTATTGAAAATTCATCGAATATTTGTGTATCTTTATTACAATTAACGTCCTCTTTTTCATTTGAAACATTTAATACCTCTTGACATTTTTCCATGCAAGTACCTACTTTTTTTAAAACTGCCCAATAAAATATCTCCAACTCTTTATTAAACACAGTCCACTAATCCAAATATTCACAGCTTGTTTTGTAAAATTCTGTAGCTGTAGCTTTCACAAGTTCTTCGTCAATATCAAAGCTGTATATAGTAGGAACTGAGTAGTCGGTTTTTGAGTTAAATTTTCTTTTAGTTGATTAATTTCATTCGCTGCTTATTTTTTAAATTCACTCGTACGTTTATCGTTTTTGAGTTACCTGAAGAAAACTAGTCCCGACAATAAAAAAAAATGTTTATAACTATATTGCAAGTGATTATAATAAGGGTTAAATTTTTTCGCACAATTTTCTAGATATCATCCCGAATCGAATCCCTTGCTCGTATTTTTGTATCTTAATTCGAAGAATCACGATTAAACAAATTTACCCAGCAGACTCTGTAATAATAATAATAATAATAATAATAATATAATAATAATAATATTAATTGAAAACAAGTGGTTAAATGACAGAATATTTGTTGTTTACACCTCGATCCGACATTTTTTATTGACAGTGCCATCCCGCATATTTATACGATTTATATTAGCTTGACTTGTATCTATCTATGTAACGGAATCTTTGACCACGATTTGACCTACATAAAAACATCGGATTGACTTGAAACTTTGTATACTTTTAAAGGACCTATACAACTATTCAGAGCAGCTATAAATAAATCAATATGGACCAGAACAATCACTAACGTCTAAAGAAGATATAGCACTAAAAGAAGAAGAAAGGACCAATGACAATATAATAATTTTATAAATTTTTTCAAACATCCTGGCCAGGATCATCAGGATATTAAAAAAACGTATAAAAAACCCGAACTAAAAAATGAAAAATAAATAATAGTAAAAACTAAGAAATAAAAAATAATAATTAATATATTTGATAATAAACAGATATTGGCAAAAGTAAAGTCTCCAAGAAGAAAACGTAAATATCATAAAAAGCACCCCACGCTTTTGATTGTAAAATTATTTTTTATTAATTATTATTTCTTAGTTCGTTTTTTATAAAGCGTGTCGTCTTAGTTTTTTAAAATATTATTTTTATGTGAAAACGGAAGATAACTACAAATATTATTACCTAAAATTACACGAAGAATTGCAATTTGTGCTTGCATAACAGATAAATGATTTTTGTTTAGTCTACATAACGGTGATAAGGATTCTAAGGAAATGTGCTTGTCTGCTGATGTCGGCATAAATTGTCAGCATAACTTTTATCTGTTTTTTATTCGCTTATTTATTTATTATTTATTCACATCCGTTTGGTATATTTTTTTATCATGTTCCACGGATTATTTGTACTGTACTTATAAAAGTGGTGCTTTCTATCTTTGAATATAAAATATCAGGAAGGAGCATAGTCTCAGATAAGTGTTGACCGGAATGAAGGTTGCATACTGCTTCATTTTTGGCAGAGGCGTAGGGCTTTAAAGAAGAATAAAGAACAAAAATAATATTAGTTTATAATAATAATATTATTTTTTTCGTATAGTGGGGTAACAATAACTCAAATAGATTTTAATAACAACACCTTACAATTTTCTAATGGAGTTACATTATGAGCAGTCATATTTTAAAATGTTTAAAGACACCTTATTATTTTCTTCATACAACTTAAGTTTCACTTTTAACTTCATCATCATCATCATCAAGTAGCACTACAACCCTGGGTGGGTCTTGGCTGACTGTACAACTTTTTTCTAGGTGTTTTAATCCTGAATCATTCTATGTTCGAAGGGGATGTTCATTTTTTATATAGATTACACAATGTTGTCTCTCAAACGCATTCTGGGTCGTCCAAGTGGCCTTCTTCCCGTAGGAACTTCCTCCCATATGAACTTCACCAGTCTCTCATCCTGTAGTCTATGCATTTGTTCTCATACTATATTCATTTGTGGTAGTGACGTGTTATGGTCCGAAAATGTTTATCAAAATCTTACGCTCAGATCGACAGAGCTTTTCTTCCTTCTCTTTTGTCATGGTCCACATCTCAGATCCATACGTTAGTATGGGTCAGACAATGGTTTTGTAGATTTTCACTTTTGATGTTCTTGTAAGACTTTTCGATTTTATCAGATTACCCAGTGCGTACATACATCGGCTGTCCTGCTCTTTATTTTTTCCGTGATACGTTATCTGCGGTGATTATTGTTTCCAGATACTTGAAGCGTTCCACTCCTTCGAAATCGAGGGTGCCTAATGTGATGTTTTGGCCCAATCTATCTCGCCTTTAAGTTCGGTTTATACACACTTGTATTTTGTTTTTTCTTCGTTCACTTTCAAGCCTACCCTACTCGTGGCTCTTTCAACTTTGTTGAACGTTTCCTTTACGGAGCTTGTGGATATTCCTACAACGTCAATATCGTCTGCATATGCCAGCAGCAGTTTAGGTCCTTGTGCTGTAAGTAACTCTGTTTTTACTCCGGCTTCTCTCACTGCTTTTTTTAGGACAAGAGTTTATTGTTGGCACGTACTTTTGATATTATTCCGTCCTCCAGGAACACTTTGGTCATTCGAATCAATTTTCTTGGTATCGAGAGCTCTGCCATCGCATTCCATACTTGATTCCTTTCTATGCTGTCATAAGCTTGTTGGAAGTCTATGAAAAGGTTGTGTATGCGTCTGTTACTTTTAACTTGATCGATCAAAACAATCTTCGACAAAATGAACATAAAACATTACTGCTTTTGGGAATAAATTCAGAATATTTCACAAAAGTAGGCCATTGCGTTCTTCTGTTTCCATCTTTAGAAAAGCTAAAACAAAGATATACTATCTTACCATCATTAAATCGAAATGATAGTATTATTTACACGTGTTTTGTAGAACGATGGTTAATTAAGTGATAATTAGGTACATTTTTACATGTTGGGTGTGTCCTCCCAAAATAATAACCACCTGATTCCGATCCTAACTTAAAATTCTAAGGTGTTGTGTGTAAAAATGTTTTAAGGTGTCTGTAATATACGAGGATAGTTCACGAATTATTGTCCCTAACATAGAAGAAGTTCTTTTAATTGTGGGAATAGATGGTAGTCGCTGGGGGCCAAATCTGGAGAATAAGGGGGTTGTTCAAAAATTTCAAATCCCGCATTGTGAATGGCAGTCATTGCAACACATCTTGTGTGGGCCGAAGCGTTGTCCTGGTGGAAGAGCACACGTCGGCTCAATTTTCCTCTTCTCTTTTCTCTGATCGCTTGGCGTACTTTTGGCATTAAATTTACATAATATTCATCTGTTATGGTGCGAACACGTAGTAGATAATCCACGAAATTACCACCTGCAAAATGCCAAAAAACTGTAGCCATGATCTTACCAGCTAATGGGACAACACGAACTTTTCGAGGGGGAGAAGCACCCCTACGCCGCCATTCCATGCTTTATTTTTTGGATTCTGGATCAAAGTGATGAACCCTTTGTTTCGTCAACCGTAAGAAATTTTCCCCCCCTTTTGGGGGCTCCTGCACCTGGTGCATGTTGACAGGACTCTCTTCTCAGTTTGAACCAGTTTTTGATTACCTGGTAGGAAGGGGCTTCTACCATGTCCTTATAAATTTCTTGCGGTGATAACCCCCTTATTACAGAGGTACTTTATCGCACCTCTTATCTCAATTTTTTTTATTTTTTAAAATCACGCACACCTCGATGGGAAAAAATTTAATATTTAACATGCACGAACTGATGCGCTGATGCTAATTAGCACACACTAATGTCATACAATAAGCTATTGCCTGTCACTTTATTTGTCATTCAACGCCAACTATGTTAGGGTCAACAATTCGTGACCTATTGTTATCACATATCGCAACACTTCGTTTTAAATTTTATTTATTCTAATTTTAATCCTTTACGACTCCTATGTCTTAAAACCGTTTTGTCCCAGGCAGAACTTGCTATGTCTCCGGCTGGCACCCCAGCTGGTTTTTTCCCCTTTTGTTTGAACGCCGGGTTCCCGAGTCGGCGCAGTAGTGAGTTTCCTCTTAACGCGCTGTCTCGATTCGACGCAACAGTAGTATTCCTCCGACAGTCGTAGCGAGCGGCTGTCATTCAGTTCCTTATTTTCACATACAGTTCCTTTTCCACGGCTTTAAATTAATTTCATTGCTTGCAGCAAATTACTAGTCGGTACAAGTACATTGTGTTATTAAAGATAGAAATACCTATATTTTGTGTTAAAAAAACCAGCCAAATTGTGATTACTTTCAGTCCACTATATTGAAGTTGAGTAATCATTTCTTCCATGTAAGTTCAAACCCCAGATTCCTGCATGAACTATTCTCGTAAAATTACCGCAAATCTATAATTTTACCATATTTACCGCGGATATTTATCATATTTTGTGCTGATAAAATGGGTTTCCGTACATCTCAAATTGATGCATTGAAATTTCTATGTCCCACAAATATTTTTCCATATCTGTATAAAGCTTACGCAATGTATTAATTTTAAAATGTATTTCAGGATGCCAAAATGGAACGAATTTTCAAAATAAAGACAAAAACCGATAGAATCCCACAATCTCAATATCCATCAGAGCGACGATATTCCGCTTCTATCGTATTAGGTCTAAGTGTGGTATTTTCGCATCTGTTTTTATGTGCGATATTAATGGGTACACTGATCATCCACAAATTGACCGTCAATCATTTAACCGATGTAACTTCCAATCGCAACGAGACCGTTCAAGAAGAACCAATCGATTACGATACGAATATTAGTACAGCGTATCCTAGTTTAAACGACATAAATATTATTTGGCATCATAACTCTCAAGCCTATATAAACGTGCCGACTTTATTGTGTTCCGGATGTTACTTGATGGCTTTCGGATTCTTTTTTGCGTTTGGCACCGGCGTATTAGCTTGGAAACGATGGTACATAGATCGCAACATAACTCTATTCTTCGTAGCGTCTACCTCTTCAGCGGTTATCTCTGGCATAGAACTTTTATTTTCCTTATTAACTTGCGTTAATTCGGATTTCGACTATGACACTTACGTGTACAAAGCCAGCGAGTCGTCACCGATCACCTTCAGTTTATGCATGAATATTGTTATCCTGGCGACCATCGGAAGTATGTGGTCATTTTTAGCGACGAGAGTGGCTTACGTAGGAATGAAATCTTCTTATCCCGATGACATTGTTCTCGGTAAAGGAAGAAGACGCGTAGAAGTGTCTACCGTAAAAAAAGGAATTAAAAACGGTACTGCTTTTCCGCCGGATATTCTCGAACATTTTCCTTCTGGAGACAAACTGGCAAAGTATTTGCCTAGAAAAGAAAATGGAAATTTACCGAAGGCTGAAAGTACGCTAGAATATCGACAGAGAGTCGATAGATTTCTATCGGAGACCCCAGACCTTCCTGCACACAAATCGTCTGCGTAATATATTTTTTTTCGTTGGTAAGGTGATAATTAAAACAAGACTTCAGCTTCTGTACCTTCCCAGGGTAAGTGTGTCTTTTGGCCAATTATTTAATGTGTATTGTAAGTAAGTTTACAGATTAAGACATTTTACCGAGCAAAGAGTTTTGCGTTAATCAAAAGCTAACAGCGTCAGAAGTGAAACTTTTTATGGTATGCCAAAACTGTTAATGAGTGTACAAAAATATTACAAAACAAAATAAAGGCATTAAAATTTTATAGATATACTTATGTAATGTTTAGAAAATTATAAACAGCATAAATATCAAAAATTTCCTTGTGCAAAATCTCCAACCTCCTCATATTATTAAAAAAACCCTTGCGGAAAGTCTCTAACCTTCCCTGTAATATTGAAAAATAAGTAATATGATCTGCCATAAATAAAAAATTTCCTTATGAATAGTCTTGGACCTCCCCCGGTTTATTGGAAAAAATCCCTTGCGGAAAATCTCGAACCTCCCCGTATTATTGAAAAAATCCCTTGCGGAAAATCTCTAACCTGCCCCGAAATTTTAAAAAATAGTTAACATGATCTGCCATAAATAAAATCTCGAACCTTCCCCGTATTATTGGAAAAAATCACTTACGGAAAATCTTGAATCACCCCTGTTATCATTAAAAAAAATTTCAAAATCTCAAACCTTCCCCGTATTATTGGAAAAAATCCCTTACGGAAAATCTTGAAACACCCCTGTTATCATTAAAAAATTTCCTTGTGGAAAATCTCGAACCTTCCCCGTATTATTGGAAAGAATCCCTTGTCCCAAAAGAAAAATAACCGAAACGTAACAAAAGGCAAATCTAATAAATTAGAAGTTCAAATATACTACCCTCTTGTACCAAACATTAACGAAATCTACCATTTTATTTTGAAAAAAAAAATAATTAAATACTCCCAATGTTCTTGAAAACTATTTATAATATAACGATACTATTAAAACGTTTTAGGCAATATTTAAACATTACTGCTTTTTTTTAGATTTTACTACATTATTGAATGGATCATTAAAGAAGTTACTGTGTAATTATACTCATTTATTTTATAAATATGTATGCTTAAATATAAAATAATCCTTAATGTTTTTTATTTAACACTTCTAATGTTGGATCTGTAGTAACAAATTATTTTCAGGTTAATTTACTTTCTGGATCACCATTCTCTGCTATTTTATGAGACATAATCAGGTTCAATAATCAGGTCAACAAAAAAAAAACAAAAATTTTAAAATATTTCTTACATTTCTATTCAGTCCAAAATACTTAATTATAATTACTTACAGAGAAAGACCTACAATAAAAAAAGCAACCAAGCTACGTAAATAGTGGTTCTTCAGTAAGAAATGGATGGCTTAAAGCATCCAAGGCGGTTATTCTCTTGGTTGGATTGAAGGTAAGCATACTCTAAAAACAAAATTTTTCTTTCCAATAATATGGTTGTAATACTCACTATAATTTAAAAACATTTTAAAGAAATGAATTTTATAAGAATAACACCTTTTTATACTCAATTTAAAAAAAAAAACATATCAATCAACTAATTTTCTTACACTTACTACTTATTTAAAATACCCGCGGTATGTGTATATTTTTTATTTGGTAGGTTGGTATGACTGTTGTAAACAGCTGACATAAATTTCATGACACTTGCCTTATTACATTAGAAATTGCAGCGTTTTTTCTGTAAAGAAAATTGTCAGCGAATTTTAAAATGGAACAATCTGTCAAAAAAATGAAATTTCTTGTTTTGAAGGATTGAAAATGTTACAAAAGTATTATTGCGATGAATGTTTATCAAAATCACAAGTTTTTCAAGTGATACAACTGTCAAAGAAAATACAACAGTTCAAGAAGACCATCAACCTCAACTACTGATGAAAAAATCAAGAAGAATATTATTTAGGCCTTTTGCGTCGTTTACGTGAGTCAATTCGTGGGAAACGATGGTGAAACAACTCATGGTTTTTGCATCACGATAATGCACTCTCACCCTTGTATACTGCCATCATTATTCATTAGTATTTCATCAAAAAGCAAGTGAGTGTCGTTTCACAAGACCATATTCACCAGATATGGCTCTATGTGACTTTTTCATATCATATTTCCTCGATTGAGATTAGCACTTCATGTACATCGTTTAGAGCTAATGAAAGTCTTAGTTGAGATAGATACTGGCCTTTTTGAAAGCTACACTGGAAACTGAGTATAAAACCATTTTGTAGACTTTAAAAAAAGCGAAACAAGTGGGAGGGAGAAACAATAAATTTGAATGAATAAAATATTTTCTTTGTGTGTTATTTAATCAGTCTCAGTACTTTTTTTTTCCAGCACAGCATTGCCAATGTTGGAGTTGACAATGGGTTGAAAAAATCTTTAAAAATATTCTTAAATGATTGAATTTCATTTATTCAATGTTAATAAAGCATTCGACATTATTAAGTGACCGTTTGATGAGAGATTAATTTTTGCAAATTAGTAGGTACTGAAAAAGTAATTAGCAGTACTTATTTATTCAAAAATCTAAAGCATTTTTATAACTCTCGTTTCAAGAGGGTAAATAAATGGTTAAAGGATACGTTTTGCAGGCAAAATTTTTAAAAGTATTGAAAACATTTCTCACCATTATTAATTCTATTGCAGTTTCATAAATATATGGACATATTTCGTTGATATTAACTTGATTTGTGAAGTTAAAGGCACTTAACTTTATAGGAACATTTTCTTCGGGCCAATCATCTTTAGAAGGTTTACCAATTATTCTACAAAATATGACTCTCTTAAAATATAGTCAAAAAAGTTACAATGTCCAAGTTATGTAAAGGGTATTTACCTGAAAATTTTAACAAGTTGATCAAATTCAGAACTACTATAAAAAAGAGGTGTTAATGTGTAAAGTTCTACAATAATGCAACCCACTGACCAAATATCAATTGGTGTTGAATATGGAAGCCCCAAGATAACTTCTGGTGCTCTATACCAGAGAGTTACCACCTAAAAATAACTATCTATAAAAAAAATGTTCAAATTTGTTAAAGCAGAGATAAAATTCTATAGGTTTATAGAAAACTTACCATAGGACTTAAATCCATTGTGTAGTTTTTTGCTAATCCAAAATCTGCCAACTTAATATGTCCATCATGTGTTACCAGTATATTTTGGGGTGTTAAATCTCTGTGTATGACTCTATTAGTATGTAAAAAATCGACACCATTGAGTATTTCTTTAGACAAATTTCTAATCTGTTTAGTACTCAACCCTCTTGGATTTCGTTCAATGTATTTTTTTAAATCCTGTTCTATATATTCAAAAACCTACAATATTTTAAAGATAAATATGTGGCAAAAGCATTAAACAAACACTTTGTCAGGTTTTATTTCAAATACTTTACAATTTTATTGATAACCGAGTTTGAATACAAATATTTAGATAAATTTATATGTCTGGGAAATTTTAAATAAATACTGCTAACAGATTTAATAAAAAAACGTTAATGTGACATTATGTCTTCTATCTGATAAATAGTTATAAAAACTCAATCGATAAGACTAAATTATTGGTTAGATATAATCTATATAATAAGTTAAGTATACCAAATATATAATCAGCTCTTTATCCCCTTGAGTTCCATGACAAACATCCAAAAGACGAACAATATTGGGATGGTCAAATGTATTTAGTTGGCGAAGTAAAGAAATTTCTCTTAAAGTATTCTGTGGAATACCATCTTCTTCTAGTAGTAGACACACCTTTTTTAAAGCAACATCTTTACCTGTTGATTTATCTTTAGCCTTGTATACAGTTCCATAAACTCCTAAATTAATAACAAAACTACATTTTTTCTGTTTAAGTGCATGACTACTAACTACCATTTTTAAACATTGAAGAAAAACATCTTTAGAGTAAAATAATGAAGGTATTGAATTTTTGGGATATGCCACAAATACTTACTTTAAAAATACATAGTTGCCTAATACTGCTTTGAATAATATCAGCATAGTAATTTAGTTTGTCACAGTATTTATAAATGATTTTTTTTAATGTTTTAATATTGGTAAAGCATTTTTATGGAATTTATTTTGTGGAAAAATCACAAACCCAGTTAAAAAAAATGATTAATATATTTAATTACAATACTCTCTCTACAATTGACAATACTGTATTTTGAAAAATTATGTTAACATCACAATCAATTATATTTCAAATTAAAAAATTGGAAAATGTTTTTTTACAACTTCTAATATTATGTCTGCAAAACAGAAGCAGTAAATAAATTTGTTGGCATAAATCTAGTTTTTTTTAATAAATTATTATCAAGGGATACGCTTAACAGAATTATTTTAACTTTTTTTAATACTCTGGCAATGGTATTGTTGAAGCCTTTTTGTATAAAATACATGGATGTTATCCTATTTGAATTTAATAGACTTACCGTTTCCTATTCTATTGAGAGCCTCATATGTGTGGGTGTTTTCAAAATCCATCGTGGAGTTTTAAATAAAATTAACTTATTTCTTAGAGATCCAATCACTAAGCACAAGAAAAGATAAGTAGGTATTTAATGTAAAAAATCCATTTTTATCTAATGGCAATGAGTTGAAAAATTAAAACACTGTATTGTGCTTACAAAAATCTTTCAATACTCCTACAATGTGGTTACCATAAGCAGGTACCTTAAAATAAAAACCGTTTAACCTCGCAAAAACTGACACATGTTGGAATGCATATTTCAAAATGACTTCCTTTTTGCATTATGGTCAAATTAAAGTCATCCAACTATTTCGAAATTCCAAATATTTTTGGTAAACAAAGCGAGAAGTAGAATAAAATTATTATATTTAATATACATATACTAATTATAATAATTATATCCTAAATTCGATTGAGTGGGATTATAAAACACGACGGTTACCGAAGACGTTATTGACGATTACAAAGAAGCTGAAGAACGCGCCTAAATCTAAGCGGGTAAGTAGTTGTGTTGTAATCATGCCCCATGTGGTCTGTGGTTGTAATGATAGAGTGAAAATTCGTTAAATTTATATGTGTGGGTTTTTTAATGCTCTTGTAATTTTTTTCAAAAAACAAATTTAAAATAGGTAGACCGAACGATAAGAACTACTTTGCAGAAAGGAAATAGCTAATTGTTAATGTCATTCAATTTACAAAAAACGAAGCGAATCATGGCTTGCAAATTTCAATTGGATTAATTTATCGTCACAGATTATTGGCTACAACAGGAAAATCGAAAAAGGTGTTTCGCAGTGTTCGCGATGAGGCACAAGCAGTTAATATAATTAAGAGAGTAAGGATTGAGACATAATTAATATGTTATTTCTACTACAACCTCTGAAATCGTATCATTTATTATTATATCATATATTATTATCAGTTATTATTATAATATTAATATTTTTACTCGACTACCAGTTTCACACAATATTCTGATAATATAAACTGATAGATTTTTAAATGGTAAATAAAACTAGATGTAAAATTATTATGTAGTAGGTAGGTACCTACCTATATTTGGTGACATTATTTTTTTTATTTACTTTTAATTCCAACTTTCTAATGAATAAATATTCGGTAACCGTTACATATTATTTGGCATACGCGCCATTGGTACCTAATCAATTCAGGAGTTGATGTGCGCTTCTTTAAAAAATGGAAAGGGAACGCTGTGAATGTACCTTTCAGTTATTGGGCCAAACACACGATTCAAGTCGTTGAACTTGGAATCATAACCTCAATGTCAGAAATAAAGATTGGGGTGAGATTATTGTTTGTTAAGTATCGCAAAAAGTAGTGATCAGTATCATTTTGAAAGCGGATTCATTCCACTGATTTTTATTTGTACGGTTCATTCTGTTGTAGTTTTTGTGAATTGAGTTGTAATTTATTGATAAACTCAAATAAGTATACTTTTTTTATTACAAAAATAATGGATTCCTTCAAAAAGTTCAGGAGGTTAGTTAACTTCTCACCAAAACAAAATAGCGTTCTTACACTTGTAAAAACTGTACAACTTCTTTTGAAAGTCGAAATCTAAATTTGAAATATCTATCATTCCATTTTGTAAAATGATCGGGGCGTTCCCTGTATGTTTGTGGCAACCTTTCGCAATGAAAATTACTTACTAACTCCAAAAATTCCTCGTCTTTCGTCAGTTCATTCAATAAATCCATAATACACTTCTTATTTTCCAAAACACAATTAATATGCTTTTAAGCAGTATCAAAATCAAAAGTCACATAAATTACCACAGAATACCGTATATTTAAAAACTGAAGTAGCAGAATTTATGTACCAACCTAAATTGATCGTCAGTCAACTGAACTAGACTTGGTACAACCGATTGGTATGTGAACCACGTTCACCAGTGATTTACGGTTCAACTGAACTATCGGTTTTGTACAACTGGCCCTAAAGCCCTACGCTTCTGCCAAAACGGAAACGGTAGTCGGCCATCTGCAACCTCCATTCTGGTGAATACTTATCTGAGACTAATCTCCTTCCTGATATTTTATATTCAAAGCGTTAGTCCAACAAATAAATAAATTATAGTTTAAACAAACTAAACAACATGCAAACTAAAAAGTAAAAAATAATTCCTAACATAGGAATAAAATTACTGTTCTAAAGCGTGGGGTGCTTTCTTTCCGAAACGCAGAGTTACTTTAAAAATGTCATACAAAGCACGCCACGCTTTAAGAACAGTAATTTGATTCCTATGTTAAGAATTATTTTTTACTTTTTAGTTTGATTAACTCTAAAAGCGTATTTTTTAGTTTTTTTAAACTATAATTTATTCTTCGCTTCTTAGTTCGATTTGTTTTACTGACTAATAGAATTTATGTATTAAATGGTAAAAACAGAAAAAGAATGCATTGGCCGGAAATCAAACCCGGGCAGCCCGCGTGACAGGCGAGCCTTCTACCACTAAACAACCGATGCGATGAACTGTGTTAATATTTGTTCTGCGCGCATGCGTAGGGCACGCACTATTTCTATCTCTCTTACTCTCAAGCAAAGGATCCCTGAAGAAATTTATGAATCCTGACGAAAGTAATCAGAATAATCGGATATTTTGATCAAATTATTGCATTGTCGTCGGTCTTTGACAAGTGTGCAAAGTTTAAATTAAATCTGATCGTTTAAAGTAGGGAAAAATCGAGGCCAAAGAGTCAGTTACAAACATATATACATAACATACATACAAACATACATACAAACATACATACATACATACATACAAAATACAGGTGAAACTAATATAAGCGTGTTAAAAACACACATGGCATTCAGTGGTAAAGTAAACATTGGATAAAATTTAATAAAATATTTTATTATCTATCCAGCCTAGAACAATAATAAATTACAGATAAGAATCCAATTTAATAAAAATACAAAGTAATTGAATGGTTATAAATTCCGAGCGTAAATGTCGTAGCAGAAAGGATGACTCAAAGCCTCGGAGGCAGTTATTCTCTTATTTGGATTGAAAACAAGCATTTTCTGAAAAAAACAATACATGTTACTGATCATTACGGGAATATCTGAATTATTTAAAATAAGACCACCGCTCTCCAATAATGAATTTTTATTGTGTTACACCCTTATTACACTAGGCCTTTTTTCGTGCCTATTCTCATAAGTATTTGTTGGCTTAACTTCCCCAAACGACTGGCACTATTACACCATGATTTTTTAATGAGTTTTTGGCAGTAATTTCAGAGCCGCAAGCAGTAGGAATGTTAACAAAACGAAAACTATGCGATTTATTTCATTTATTTGTTGCTTTGTCAAGTCAACAAAGATAGACCCTTATAGAACAACGTTACGTTAAAAAGTTTACCGAAAATTTTTCGAGCTGCTGCAAGCTTTTGCATCCAGCAAAGTAGTGGCGCTTGTATAACTAATAGTCCAGTCAAAAAGACTGTGAAATCGGGTTTTTGGCAGATATGGCTGAAACTATATGGAAATAATTGGAAAAATGCGTACAAAACTGTGGGTAAAATAAAAAAGTTCTCAACGCCCGGAAAGGGGATGAAAAAAATTAAAAACTACCCCGAAATATGATTTTTGAGTTATATTTTGAAAATATCAAAAAAAGTTTGAAATAAAAGTTGTAGAGCATAAAATTTTAGGCCTACCTCTTTCAGACTATTTTTCCCTTAAAACGCACTTTTTCACCCCTACGACGGTTCAGAGTAATAAAAAAAAGAAAATTCAATAAAACATAATTTTTCATATATTTTTTTCGTCCCTTCTATTAAAAGTCAAGTGGTGTTTTTGTTCGATATTTTACTTAAAATGGGTTATTTTCATATTTAAAAAAAAATTAAAAATTCATATGAACCCAAAAATCGTATTTCGGGGTAGTTTTTAATTTTTTTCACACCCTTTCCGGGAGTTGAGAACTTTTTTACTTTACCCACAGTTTTGTAAGCATTTTTCTAATTATTTCCATATAGTTTCAACCATATCTGCCGAAAACTTCGCTTCACAGTCTTTTTGACTGGACTATAAATTCCAATTGGTTAAGAGCTCCATAATAAAAACTTATAATCAAGTAAGGTACCCATAATACATTTCCACTATATTTCTTTTTGCTGAAAATGTTAGTTTTTATAAAAATTTAGCAGTACCTAATTTGATAATAAAAACACAAGAGTACCTACAACTTGTTTCTATAAAATTAATTTTTGAAATCGATACTTAAAAACTCTTTAAAGATACTTTATTTTTACTACGTATATAAATAAACAAAATTATATATTATTCACCCGATACCGGAAAATAGAGGGCCTGGGACCCATATGACTTTCGAGGGGACAAAATACAAATAAAGGGGGAAGTCAAATATCTTGTAGTAACTCTTGACTCCAAGCTGACCTGGAACCAGAAAAAGCAATAAAAAAATCGGTGACCTCACTAGTGACGGCCAGACGCTCTTTTGGAAAAAAATGAAGGCTAAAACCACGTATGCTGCACTGGCTGTACAACGGGGTAGTTATGCTGTCCATTACATACGGCTCTATGATAAGGTGGCACAAAATACAACAAAGAGGGGCTGTAACAAGACTGGGTAAGGTGCATGACTTGCAAAGACTTGCCGAAACGGTACTGCTTTAATGACCAATTCAAGGTGCTGATACCAGACAGAACTGAGCTCAAGCTCAAGCTCAAGCTCAAGAGCATTCTAAAGGGGAAAATCTGGTATACAGATGAATCCAAGACTGATAATGGGGCGGGCGAAAGAAAGTTCTCCAGGAATCCAAGCACTGGCATCTGCTACTCGTTGGGCACACACACCTCCGTATTTCAGGCAGAGGTGTACGCCATCCTTTAATGCTCAAAGGAGAACAATAGGACGAATGTTAAAACGCGCATATTAACATCCTGTCAGACAGTCAAGCGGCACTTAAGTGATTTCCAAACTGATATGGGACTGGAAAGAAGAACTGAGAACACTGGCAGACAGGGAATTGCAGGTAATGAAAAAGCAGACGAACTTGCAAGAAGAGGTTAGGAAACTTCCCCAAAACCAAGGGCAGATGCTATGGCTACAGAAGCGTACAATAAGAGTGTCTGTAAAAGACTGGATTGGGGAAAAACACAAAAACTACTGAGAAAACATCCCATAAATCAGCTAAGAATCACTACGGGGCTCCTGACCGGTTACGCACCAGTTATGGAGCACCTTAACAAAATGGGACTGTATAATGAAGACCTGACCTGCAGACTGTGTGGCAAGGATCTGGAAACAGTAAAACACATACTGTGCTGCTGCGAAGCACTGGACCGCAAAAGACGGGCAATTTTTGGGGAGCCATACGGTGACCCAGAACTATATTGATCCCACCCAGTACAGAACTTGTACAAGGCACAAAAGTACTGGATTGGGAAACATGATATAAAACCACATAGAAAAGATACAATGGGTCAACAGGTCTAAGTGTCACCGAAGGCAATAGCCAAACGAACCTACATAGGGGTGGAGTTTTGTGAGTAGACCTGATACAGTCAGTGAAGTCTCATAATAGACTTTGAGCTTTTAGGCTCATAACATCTCCATAAAGGATATTCACCAACTCTGAAAAAAAAAGTATGTGCCTACCTACATTTAGTTTTTTATTTAAATTCAAGAAAATTAATCTCACCATTATTAAATCCATTGCCTTTTCAGACAAATTAGGAATTAGCAAATTTAATTGTTCTGGGGGTGCTACTTCTATTAATTTCAAATCAAGAGAGACATTTTCTGTTGGCCAATCCTCTACAGAAGGTTTACCTATTGTGCTACAAAACAATATTATCAATTATAGTTTAATAAAACTAATGTTCAAATACAATATTACGTTAAGGCTTTAAAAAAACATAAAAGCATTAAGTGTTTACCTGAAAATTTGACATAGCAAATCAAATTCTGTGCAACTATCAAATATAGATGATAAATTGTAAAGCTCTGCAATAATACAACCAACTGACCAAATATCGATCGGTGTTGAATATGGA
Organism: Agelastica alni; assembly: GCA_950111635.1. Classification (NCBI taxonomy): domain Eukaryota; kingdom Metazoa; phylum Arthropoda; class Insecta; order Coleoptera; family Chrysomelidae; genus Agelastica; species Agelastica alni. The sequence goes on along the minus strand of OX467713.1, from coordinate 24,963,572 downwards.
AGATGCAAAAGAATTTCTGGAGCTCTGTACCATAGAGTTACCACCTAAAGTTTGGATAAACAGTAACAGTAATGAAATTCTAAAAGCTAAGAGAAAACTTACTTACATACATACATACATATAGTCACGCCTTTTTCCCGTAGGGGTAGGCAATGACCACTTCCTTCTACTTGCTACGGTTCTTACACACATCTTTTGCTTCCTCTACTTTTATCAGTGCTCTTATACATGCTCGTTGGTTGTTGTACTCTTGACCTGCCCTTTCTTCAAAACAATGTTGATCTGGTCGACCCCTAGCGACTTGTCCATTCACACTCGACTTAAAGATTTGTTTCGTCGATCTTCCTTTATCAATCCTTTTTACGTGTCCAAACCATCTAAGCATTCTTTTATCTATCTTTGTTACCACATCTTCTTTTACACCACAGCGTTCTCTTATCTCACTATTCTTTATTTTATCCAATCGAGTCACTCCGGCTATACTTCTTAGACTACTCATCTCCGCAGCATTAATCCTATTTTCATGCTTCTTCTGCCAAACCCAACATTCACTACCATACATAAGTGTAGGAACCAACACACCTCTATGCACAGCCAGACGTGCCTTTTTTGACACTTTCTGGTTGTTCATAAAGCTATGCAGTGCCCCATTCATTTGTTTTCCTGCCAATATCCTTGGCTCAATGTCTCTGTCATACTTTCCATCTCTCGTAAACTTTGAACCCAAGTACACAAATTCATTAACTTGTTCCACACTTTCTCCCTTAATGAAAACTTCACAGTTTGTCATGCTTTCTTCTCTTTCAAAAACCATTACTTTCGTTTTACTTGTATTAATTTTCATTCCTTTGATTTTCAGGGCATCATGCATAACATTAAACTTACTACAGGACTTAATTTCATTTTACTATCATAGAATTTTGCTAATCCAAAATCGGCCAACTTTACATGTCCATCGCGGGTAACCAATAAATTTTGGGGTTTTAAATCTCTATGTATCACTTTGTTAGTGTGTATAAAATCAACTCCATACAGTATATCCATAGTCAACTCTTGAATTTGATTAGTATCAAAACCCATTGGATGTTTTTCTATGTACACTTCTAAATCTTGATCTATATATTCAAAAACCTACAATGACCAAAATATATTTAAAAGAGAGTTAGAAGCAGACGGTTTAAAGCGATGGGCATAATCGGTATATTTCAATGTTCGGGTACTGGCGATTCGATGATTTTTATAATCGGATGATATTCGTAATCTAAGGATTCTAAGGTAATGATCCCAGGAATGCATACAAGTATATAAAGAAACTTAAAGGGGGATTCGAACCACATACCACCTTAATGAAAGAGAAGAATGGTAACATAATAACAAACATAACAGAAATCAAACAAACTTGGCAAAAATATTTTCAAAAACTCTTAGGAGATGCCGACAATGAGAACCCACGCCAACAGGATAATATGAACAACAACGAACCTCTAGATCCACCCACACTAGAAGAAGTGGTGCAAGCCCTCAAAGCTCAGAAAAGTAACAAATCAACTGGATTGATGACATACCGTTGGAATTATACAAAGCAGCAGGCCGAAAACTTGTTGAACAACTACATGCACTGATAGTAAGAATTTGGAATAAAGATAAAATCCCGGAAGACTGAAAAAAAAGTATAATTATCAAAATCCATAAAAAGGGTGATAAACTGACATGTAAAAATTACCGAGGGATCTCACTCCTATGTACCGCGTACAAAATATTCACATATACGCTATACGCTTCTGAGGAAGCCTACCCGTCGAACGACCTGGAGATTTTCCTGCTCTGCCAACCTCTTCAAGCGGCCAACACCTTAATTTTAAGACCTGGAAATCTCTAAACAGCATAAGAACAGGTGTGGCACCAGTCAAAACCAACATGATAACATGGCGGAAATCAACTGATGACCCCTACTGTGCGTATGGTGAGGTGTAAAACATGAAACACCTCCTCCTGTGCAAGCTGTGCCCATACCAGTGTACCCTCGATGATTTGTGGCTTTCTAACCAAGAAGGAATAAACGTGGTCCAGAACTGAGCTGAATATTTGTAATGCTGAGGTCCGGACACGATAAAATAAAAGTAAAGTATCGTTGTCATTGACGGTCCCATTATATTGATGTCATCTGCGTATACTGCTAATTGGGAGGATTTATTGCTCAGACTGTTTATTGGATTAATTGTCATTTTTCTTATGACATGTTAAGTCTGATGTTAAAAAGCTTAGGGGCCAGCCCATCACCCTGTTTGACAACGATAAAAGAGATATATGTAGACCTGGAGGTCCTAACACAAACACGCTCAGCTAGATATCTGCAAAATATAACTATTGGTGACGACAACCTGGAACAAGTAACAGATTTTACTTACCTTGGAGTAAACCTATCCAAGGATGGAAGTGAGGAACCAGAGATTCGAAGAAGAGTTGACCAGGCAAACTAAGCATACTCCGCCCTCCTATACATTCTCAGATCCCGTAATGTACACCCAAATAATAAGTATTCTAATATATAAGAGCATCATCAGACCCATAATTACATATGGATGCGAAACATGGGTCCTAACACAAAAAATGGCAGACTACATCAACGCTTTCGAAAGAAAGATTCTGAGACGCATATTTGGACCAAAATAAGAAGATGTAATGTGAATATCAAGATACAATCACGAACTATATGAGAAATATAAATGGATCTCCATATCTGTATTTGCCAGAATACAAAGACTACGGTGGGCTGGTCATATAGTTAGAATGGGGGAGCGGAGAATGCCAAGGAGCGTCCTTGAATCGAGAATGGAGGGGCGCAGACCGATAGGAAGACCCCGGAGCAGGTTGCAGAGGACGCAAATAATATCTTGAATGTCCATAACTGTAAGAGAGCTGCCTGAGATCGAGATGGATGGGGGAAAAACTGAGGGAGGCCAAGGCCCGAAGCGGGCTGTAGCGCCATTAGAAGAAGATATTTGTAATCGTAATCGGTGTGGCTCGCCTGCACAGAAAAATTAATATTTGACCGCTCTGACGACGAGATGGTTGCAGACGTTGCTATTCTCTTGCGGCGAGAACCGAGTTTTTTCGAACTAAATCCGAGGTTACTCCTTACTAACTAATTGATTTTTGTTTAATTATTTAAGTTTATAAGTACTCGTTTTGTATGCCAAAGTTTTATTTGTTTTTTTTATTATTAAGTTTTTCTCGTTAACAGTGTGCACCATGTAAAGTTTATTAGTATTTTTTATTAATATAAAATATATGCTCTATATCAATACTAATAAATCAGTAAACGATGGAGTTTAGCAAAAAACAACCCAATGAGGGTAGTAGTTACTCATTCAGATATGTATCTATAGATATCCGCTTATTTAGCCATTTACTCAGTCTAATTTAGCTCTCGTGTATTTAGTCGTGGATTAAGTCGGAAATTTAGTCACTCACAGTTATAGCTTAAAACTAACAATGAACTTATTAATTGGAAATTATAACAATTACTGACTACCTTCTGGCGACAAACATTTCTCAACTTATACGTTTTAAATATCGGCTATCAGCTTGTCATTAATTCGCAAAAACCCAAATACATCAACCAGTGACGGCTTTAAAATTAAAATAATTAAATCAAACTGCCAGGACCGGCTCTTACAACCCGATATCACATTTAAAGGAAAAATTCCCGTAACACAAGGAGTTTAACATATTTTGTTAGCTCGGCGAATTTACTCTCTATTTCAGCACCATAAGAAGTTTCACTTCAAAAAAAATGAAAAAATAATTGACCGCAATGTTGTAATGAATAAATATTTTTGTAAATAACATGCTAATTTTTTAATAAAACGATATTTCGAATTAAAAATTCCAGGCCAAAAAATGTGGTTGCGATCAATAAATTTCTATTTGGGATCCAGAGTAAGTAGTAGTAAATGCATTCTAGATAGTTTAAATTTACAGGATAATAAATCAGATTTACCAAGTATAATGTCTGTTCTTCATTCCTTATTTGTCCATAGCATACTTCCAAGAGGCGTACAATATTAGGATGGTTAGATTTATTTAGATGACGAAGCAAAGTAATTTCTCTTATAATATGCTTTGACAAACCATCTTTTTCACGTAACACAGATATTCTTTTTAAAGCTACGTCGAGTCCGGTTTTTTTATTAACTCCCTTATATACAGTTCCAAAAGTCCCTAAATACGTAATAAATTACAAACATGTTTTTTGCTAACAAAGTTACTTTACAGATTTTTAAACTTGAATACAAAGCAATTTTTGTGCATGAAATATCTCGGTGATTGAATGTTGTGCATAAACATAACTAGTTACGTTTCCAAGCACCACCTTTACATCAATACAAAGATCACTTTATTATATTGCCCCAAAAATACTTAACATCACACACTCTCAATTTAAAAATCGACCTTATAAGTATAACAAATGAAAAATTGTATAATAAAATTACGACCTACTGACAAGCAATTAAGTACTGTTTTTAGCTTTTAAAACTACTAGATTTCATTGTTACTAGTATTGTTATTACCAATACTCAAATAATTTATAATTTATCTCTATCATTTTTTAACATTTATTGTAAACCATTACTTAACATTTATTGTAATTTTAGTTAATTGTTAGACGTAGCACACACACATTTTTCCAAGAAAATCGTGTGTTACATAATAATAGTGTGAAAACTACTAGATGAAAAAATAAATAACTTTTTTGATGTGTAACATCTTTGCTCTCGATTTATTGCATGTGTAACATCTTTCCCCTCGCTTACTCGCAATTTGTGGGAGTCATTTCGTAAAATGTGTAACAGTAACAGTAACATTTGATTTGACGAATGAGCGCGCAGTTAGAGTTGGCCGTTAGATAGACGTCAACCAATTTTCCGAGAGTTGATTTGACGAATGAGCGCACGGTTAGAGCGCTCGTTTTTTTTAAATTTTGGGGTTGATTTCTGTCAGTGTCAGTGTCAATTAAATAAAATACAATTTGCATTAAAAAGAATTATTGTTTGTTATGAAAAATCATTTCAAACAATACCTGACCCAATTTTTTCAGAATATAATTTTAAAATTGCTTATTACTAAGGTGAGATGTCAAATGTTACATATCATATGCGACTACCGCAAGGCTCGCTCGTTTTTTTTTTTTAATTTGCTTCAATTATAGTCGAGTTTTTGTATTAGTAAATAATAGATAAAAAATGGCTGCATGTGTTGATCAACCTTAAATTGTTCAGCTTAATTTCTAATTAACTTTAAAGGTTTGTTGGGATTTGGATCGTTATGAAGTCGAAGAAAAAACAATTGTTTTTTGTAACGTTTTGAATTTTATGAAATTCATCATCAGGGCTGTGTAAAAATGGATTTTATATTTCATGAAAACAAATTAAGAAATAAAAATAACAACATAATATGGTAAATGTTCAATTCAGCGACTTTTTCCAAAAATGACGAAAATTTTAGTTTGAAAGTGATAAAACATTGGATGAGGGATGAGAAAAAACTAATATTTTTTTTAAAACAAAAATATTTGAAACATGACGGATCGAAAATTATGGTAAGATAGCTGACTATTTTGCTATAATTGTTTAACACGTAGGATATCGGCCATATTGGTGGTACTAGAATAGTACATTTCATTAGGAGTCGAGAAAATAGGCTTTTTCCGTGGGAGGCGCAGCCGAATATATATATATGACAAACTACCGCCCTATTAGTTTACTGTCACAGATATACAAGCTCTTCACAAAAATTATTACAAAGAGACTGGAGGCTAGGTTCAACTTCTATTAGCCCAGAGAACAAGCTGGATTCAGATCGGGGTATGGTACCAACGACCATCTACAGAGTATAACAAACCCTTGGCACTGATATTCGTAGATTATGAAAAAGCCTTCGATACTATAGATCAACAGAAAATGCTAGCAGCATTGACTGAGTGTCGAGCAGACCATCGCTACATCAACTTAATTAAACATATCTACCAAAATGCCACGGCTAGTGTAAGATTATCCGAACAAGAAACAAACAAATTCTCTATACAGCGAGGAGTACGGCAGGAATCTCTCCAAAGTTATTTACGACACTTTTGGAACATACTTGTAAGAGGGCAGACCTATACGAACATGGTATCAACATAAATGGAGAGAAGCTTGGTCGTTTAAGATTTGCAGACGACATCGTCCTCATAGCCGATCGTCTGGATGATGCAATAGCAATGTTGGAAAAACTCTATCACGCTTCCTTCGAGGTCGGACTGAGAATCAACATGACCAAGACACAAATAATGAGGAACCTGGTGCTAAACCGTAATGTTTCTACCGCTGGAAAGGATATCAATCAGACTGTGTCATATAAATATTTGGGACACGAAATTAGACTAGGCAGGGATAACCAAACATGTGAGCTCCCCCGTCGAATAGTATTAAACTGGGCAGCCTTTGAAATATTAAATTACATATTTAAGTCGCACTTGCCAGTATGCCTCAAAAGAAAAACCTTTAATCAATGTGTGCTGCCCGTTCTTATGGCGCGGAAACATTGACACTTACAAGAAAGGTCGTAGACAAAATCCGAGTAACACAGAGGGCTATGGAGCTAAGGGTCTCTCTCTAGAGAAAGAAATACGTCATAGAACAGGGACAATCGACGCTATAGAAAGAATTGCTACATTAAAATGGAACTGAGCAGGACACGTTGCCAGATTATCTGCCAACCGATGGACAAAACGTATCGTCGAATGGAGGCCAAGGCAAGAAGCGTTCCGCAGTAGAGGCCGCCCACCTACCAGATGGACTGACGACCTGAAACGTGTTAGTAGCAATTGGATGCAGGACGCACAGAATAGGGAAAAGACTGAGGGAGACCTATGTCCAGCAGTGGACGCGTATGGGTTGACGATGATAATGATGATGAATATATATATATATATATATATATATATATATATATATATATATATATATATAATAATGACTAAACTACTTACATCTTTGCTGAGGTCGATTACACTGTTGTTATAAAGTTTCATGATATACATATAGAATTATTGAAGGTACTGTTCAAAATATATACTATTTTGTCAAATATTGGTGCATGAAAGAGAAATGTGGTTTGAATTGACAGATGACAGTGAAGGAGGAATTATTTTAATTTGAACTTATCTTTGTTAATCAATATTGATCGGTCGAATTTGTTATACTGCTCAATATCAATCGTTTTAATTTTTCACTAGTTTCATTCCGAAACGCAGAGTTAGTTAAAAAAATGTCATACAAAGCACCCCACGCTTTTAGAACAGTGACATTTTCTCGTCAGTAATTTTATTCTTATGTTAAGAATTATTTTTTACTTTTTAGTTTGATTAACTCTAAAAGAGTGTTTTTGATTTTTTTTTAAACTATAATTTATTTTTCGCTTTTTAGTTCGATTTGTTTTACTCACCCTCTTGCCATTCATCCCTCGGCACGTTTCTCACCAGTGTATTGGATTGGGGGAATATAGGCATTAACAAGAACTTATTGAGTTTTTAATATGTTGCACCGAATTTCCTTAAATAGATTATTTTATGTTAAGTAGCTAGTACTTTACTCTTTACGTCTTCATTGGTAGAGCTGGAAGGATATTTAGTAGGTACTTGCCCAGCTTACTCGACTGCTAACTCTTCTAATGAAAACCCTGCATTAAGTTATATACTGCTTTTTTTATTTGATTGGTCAAATTAGCAATAATTAATACTTAAATAATTCATTGTCAGTATTATTGTTTATCATATTTTTTTTCTTATCATTTCAAGAAACATCGGTACCTGTAGAACTTTTAATGTTTAGTTCGTTTTGCGAGAGCATACACTTTTGTCCTGTTATTTTAGTTTTATTGAATATCTATTATATCTGAATCTGCATGTTTACAGTTTTATCTCGGAAAGAACTGCTTTCTGGTGAGTATCTTTTAAACATCTTGCAATTTTTCTCAGTTATGATAAAACATCGTGACAAGTACCTACTTACACACGATTTTTATTCCTAGTTTTATTTTTATTAAATTTAAAACCCATTTTAATTTAATAAAATACGAAACTTTGACATAAACAATAGGTTTCACTTCAACTCCTAACTGATCCAAATTCCAATTAATATCCCAAGTTAATTGTTATTAAATCACCAGACCTATCAGATTAATTTTTAAATTTATTAAAAAACGTCATTAATATACAATACCCATTAGTATATTGGTAAATACATATATTCGTAGTACTCACCTTCACCTAATTTATATTGAATTAAATAATTATGGAAGTTTTCTGATTCCGATTTTAAACTTGTACTTGGAAGTTCATCCATGTCTATTAACGATTCTTAATTAAAAAAATTGAAAACAAAAAAACTACAAAATATAATTTTAATACGTAACTCACCTTTTTAATAAATTAAATTCAATTGTGCTTCCAAAATGTTTTCAAAACTCTTTTAAATTTGCAAAATTATAATTTTTAAATAAAAATCATAAAAATCGTTTCAACTCGTACAGACGGCACTAGTACAATTGCACTTGAAATCGAATGTGACCAATAAACTTACACTTTTATATGTATAGTCAGTGACATACCGTGGAGAGGGCGTAGGGGCGGACCGCCCCGGGTATTTTGCACTTTTGTTTCCCGTCCCGGTTTTAGACACGGTTCTTGTTGCCGACTCCCTGGAAGGACTGCAGGAACTGGTAAGCCGCGTGACGGCTGCAAGCTAAGAGGTCGGACTTAGCCTGAACGTGAGAAAGACAAAGTGGCTAGCAGTTAGCAAATCAAACAACGTGGACGGACACCTGGCAATTAACGGTCAACGAATTGAGCGAGTAGAAACTTTTAAATATCTTGGGTGTCAACTAAATGAGAAGTGGGACGGAATGCAGGAGAGTCGTGCCAGAATAGAACAAGCTCGTGCTTCGTTTCTGAAGATGCGTAAGGTACTTTGCAGCAGAAATTTAAGCTTGCCTCTGCGCGTCCGAATGCTTCGCTGTTACGTGTTCAGCATACTGTTTTATGGAATGGAAGCTTGGACTTTGACAGATGCGATGTGCAAAAAACTGAAGGCCTTTGAAATGTGGACGTACAGAAGGCTATTAAGAATCTCCTGGGTAGAAAGAGTGCGTAACACCGAGGTACTTCAACGCCTCGACAAACAGCTGAAAGTTCTGTTTACACTAAAAAAGCGCAAACTGGAGTATTTTGGTCACATCTTAAGGAATGACAAGTATCGACTTTTAAAGCTTATTATAGAAGGAAAGATCGAAGGACGAAGAGGCCCGGGTAGAAGAAAGATATCCTGGCTAAAAAACTTAAGACAATGATATGGAGTGAGCACTACCACATTGTTCCGCCGAGCTGTAGACAAGGTTCAGATAGCGCTGATGATTGCCAACGTCCGAGGAGGACAGGGCACCTAAAGAAGAAGAAGTTTTAGTTTGTTTTTTATTATAAGTCTCACGGAAAGCCAGTAACTATAGCTATCAGTGTTGCTTCATGTGAGCGTAGCTTCTCAAAGCTGAAATTAATAAAAACTTACTTGAGGTCTACCATGAGTTCCATAAGATTGAGTGATTTGGCCATTTTGTCAATAGAACAAAGTGTGGCGGACGAAATTAACTTTGACGAAGTTATAAATGATTTTGTTGCGCGTAAGACCCGAAAACGAAAAGTTGAATTTTAGACTTATACTACTTAGACGTTATTTTTATAGTGTAATAAGTTTTGAACACCGACGTACTATATTACATGGTTTTGAAATAAATATTTTTCACTCAGTTCTATCACACGATTACTTTTTTTCTCACCAACACCTACAGCATTATTTTTATGACGTCAGAGGGGCGACAAATTATGATTCCGCCCCGGGCGACAATGGCGCACGCTACGCCACTGTGTATAGTAATTAGAGTTTAATATTATCTCCTATTTAAAAAATAACAGTTTTATTGGTCTCTTACTGTATAGTTCGAAACCAACTATGACTGTATAGGATATTTAAACAAGAATAGGTATTAGGGTGGTGCGGAAAAATTCAGGTTTTGAATTCATAGTTCCTATAGTGCGGAAAAGTTGTGATATGTATATAGAAGCAAAACAAAACAAAAATTTTTGAAATCGGACTTTATCTTCCGATCGCGCAATCAGCTGAAAGTTTCATAAAATAAGTGAAAATCGTAATTTTCCTTAATTTTTTTTTGTAATTTTTTTTATTGTTATTTTAAGTCACTATAGCAAAATTTTTATTCTTCAAGCATTGAAAAACAGTAAAGAAAAATATTTTGTCTCTGGGAGTTCATATTCCGATCGCGCAAGTATATTGAATTATAACGAAATTTGTCATTTTTCACATTTAGCATGTTGGGAAAATAGCTATGTTAGGATATAAAGTTATTAATTTTAAGTTTCATTTCAATCCTTGAACCTGCACTTTATCGTATGATCGCTCAACCAATCGAAACTAAATAAGAATAGTTAGAATCGGTTACTGTTCACGGTAGTAGGCGATTTCTTCGAAACTTTGATTTCTCAGAATTGTTTTCATTCATCAGGCGGTCACCGAAACACAACAGCGCTAGTGAAACTGGAACGGCACAGCTGTTTCTCCTTAGTGTTACTTTGCTGTTATATACTGTTATATATATACTTTGCTGACGATTTTTCGGGGAAAACTCAAAAAATAATTTTCAAAGTACTTAAAAATAACTTTAAAATGAATTTCTGTACAAGTTAATAGCTCAAAAACTAACGGAGTTATGATGAAAATAAACTGGAAACATCGGTTTTCAGACAAAAAAATCGAAAATAAAACCAAAGGCTTTGCAATCAAAATTAAACCGTATCCATGTGCAGTTTACTTAATTTAGGTACTAACAATATGTTTAAGAAGTTTGAGCGATCTGAGATGTATATATTTCGAGTTAGAGTTCGATTTACATGGGAAATTATTTTAAATTTTTTTTAAAAATGGATAATTTTTTTAAAATAATTCAAAAACTAAAATATATACGTAAAAAATGCAGAGTTACAAAAATGTTTTTTTTTACTAAATATTTTTTTTCTGTCCGATAAAAATTAAATGAGATATGGCTGTTTTAAGATTGCATTTCAGTGCGAAGACCACCCTCCCCAAAAAAAAAATTTCAAAGGTTCTATCATACCGTATCTTATAGTTCTTGAAATTACCTGCAATTCCTTTTTTTGCTCGTTCCAATATCTTCAAAAATAAGGAAGTTATCGTTAAAAAACCAAACTTCTTTCTTAAATTATGTCTTAAGAGGTTTGTTTCAAAGGGTTGAAACCTTCCAATAATTCATAAACTATAGTACAAGGAATGGCAGAATTTTAATTCATTGTAAATTTATCATTGCAACATTTGAAGCTGTTTAAAACAAATATTTTCTTAAATTATGTCGTAAGAGGGTGGTTTTTAAGGGTTGAAACATTCGAATAATACATAAATTATATTACAGAGGATAGCAGGATTTTAATTCATCATAAATGCACCATGACAACATTTAAAGCCGTTGAAAACGGATTTTTACTTAAATTACTCCGTAAGGGGGTGGTTTTGGAGGGTTGAATACAACTTTGGTCATGTTTAAAAATATTGCTGTTTTTCTTCAGCAGAATGATGGAAACATATAACACTGTACTTTTTGGAACAAATTCAGGATTTTTTAGAAATTGGCCCATTGTGATCTTGTTTCCATCTTTAGGAAAGCTACAACAAAGTATACTATCTTACCATCATTACATCGAAATTATTATTTACACGTGATTTGTAGAAAAATGGTTAATTAGTAATCTATTATGTATATTTTTCCCTTAAAAATATTCCTCTTACGTTCATAATAATACTTGGTATGAAATAATACCGACCTGATTCCTACCCTAACCTAAAATTCTAATATGTGCAAATTGTGTGTTAAAAGTGTATGTACTTATAATTTAATTATAATTTTACCAAAAGCTATGCCAGTGCATAGTATGTGATTTAAACTTTAAATATAATTGATACACAATTCTTTGTTTGTTTCTAAATATTTAACAAATTTAGTATTTAACACAGTTACATTTATGTTTGGATCGTGGAAGTGAATACAGAGCACATGAACTTGTTATTATATAATATATATTTATTTATTAATAAATGATTTGAACAGGGAATATTTATTTATTAAATATTAAGGGAAAAATTCTCACATGTGGTTTCTACATTTACCATTTTATATAGTGAAAAATCCCGGAGTGGGCGACATCTATTATTGATCGTATGAACTTCTCGAGGTGTAAACAACAAACTAAACTCCATTTGTTTATATGGGTGAAAAGTGAACTTAATACATTATTTTGAGCCATTTAAGGATTCAAAGTGTTATATTTGAACGATATATAGTGAAGAATTGGTGTTAATAAACCACAAAATCCGAAAATGCAAAGGATTAAAAAAAAAGGTGATATGGAGATAAAATCGCGAAAAATATGCTCTACATATTATGGAAATTCGATTATATCTTTGCATAAATTTTATCCTAAGGCAGCTCAGAATTGGCACATGATCTTAAAGATAGGAAAACCAATCCCAAAGTTTTTGTTTGTTTCCAGCAAGCACTTTGTGAAAAATGATTTTTTCAGTGGTAAGTTTGATATGGTTGTCCAATGATCTATCATTTTATTTGTGATTATTCATAGTGACTTCAACAACACAGAGAAAGCGTTGGAAAGATGGATCTGTTCTTAGCAAAAACCTTCCAGTGTTGAAGTATCAACATTTTCCATAATTAAGAAAGAAGTGACCGAAGTTAATTGGATTATATTATATAATCCTTAATTGGTCGAACACGTTCACCCACCTAATACATATGTCCAAAATTGGTATTTCAACTTTCATAGGCATTGCAACAGAACGGAAAAACTTCAAGAACAAACCAAAATTGATACCTGGACATACCTGGTCTTTACTGGCATTTAACAAAAATCCAGCGACAATAAAACTAAAACGTCGAAAACAAACCTTAAATCCCATTTTCAATCCAATAGTTTAACACAAAAAATCAACCCAAATATTTGAGATAACTAAAATTTCCTTTAATAAAAAATTTTGTTTTACAAGTAATCAAATGACAGAATATTTGTTGTTCGCACCTCGATCCGATATTTTGTCATTGACAGCGCCATCTCGCGTTACGTGATTTTTCCGTATAGCATGACAACGACAATTGACAACTGTACCTACATTAATATTAGCCAACCATTGTTGTCAATTATATAAATCTTAACAAACACAACCTGTGAAATGTTACACCAGCACTTTTAGGTTTCAGTGTCAGAGAACATCCACAAGATAAACAACTAACCATATTTGTCGTTATTGTTTCAGTAATATAACAATGTTTTACCACCAATTTATTTAGATGTCAATAATGGTTAACTGATAAGTATTTACACTAAAGCACACAACAAAGCCTTGTCACACCAATTTTAACCGTTATTAAAACTTTAAACTGCTAAAATCTATTATATATCCACTTTGACACACTCACATGGAAACATTCAAATAATGTGTCATACGTGGAGGTTTATGGAGGTCGTTGCCGTCGCACTTTTAGTTTCCGTGCAGAGTAGCTCGTTCCTGTTCGTTTTATATTCAAAGGTACGATGTGTCTCCCTTATTACGTTAGGATAATAAAAAACACATTTAGCATTCAGTGGTCAAGTAAAAATTAGATACAATTTAACAAAATATTTTATTATATATTCAGTCCAGAATTATTACAACAATGAATTACAGATAAAAATATAGAATAATTTATCATAAATCTTTAACATCTTTACCACAAGCCTTGTAGATATAGGTTGTAGCCTCTAAGGCAGTTATTCTCTTTTTTGGATTGAAAACAAGCATTTTCTGAAATAAAAAATGCATGTTACTGATTATAACAAGACTAGATATCTGATTATTTAAAATATGGCCGTTGCTTTCCGCTAATGAAATTTTACTGAGTTAATAATTTGGATTTATTTAAAAAACAATTAAAAGCAATTTATGGCTAAACAGTCATTTCACAAACATTAAATTTTACATACAGCGTGGAACAGCCAAATGGAATAAATTCATTATTTTAAATAATTGTGTTTATTTATAAAAATTCTTTAGTTTTGTAAATCATACTTTTCACATATTTCCAAGTCGAATAGCGTAAGATCAGGTGATCGTGCTGGTCATTCTATTAATCCTCACCTTCCTATCCACTAATATCGAAACATTAGGTCGGTGTACTACTAAACCACTAGATTTAGCTTACTTAAGAAGAAAATAGGTCGGTCACACCACATACAGGGTGTTTCTAAATTCATGCGAAAAAATTCAGGAAGTGATTGCCCCAATGAAATTATGACAGATCTTTCCTGTAACAAAATTTCATTAGCCCACCCCCTTTCGAGATATCACCCCTAAAAGGTAGTGAGTAAAATTAAGTTTTAATTTTTTTTCTTATATTTAAGTAAAGATAGAAACTTGAAATTTTGTAATTTCCATGCATTCGCGAAGAGACTAATCACTGGTATTTTTTCAACATTCCTGTTACACTATAAGGGGGTGAAATTAGCATCCCTTAACCTTAATATCAAATCTTTTTTTCGAGATTTAGTTTTGTAAATTAAATAATCATGTCTGGGCAAACGAAAACCTGCACAATCATATAGAGTACAGTTTTCAAAATGTGTCCTCAGCTAATGTTTGAATTGGAAATTTTGTACTTTCCGTGCACTCGCGAGGAACTAACCAACGGTATTATTACATTCTTTATATTAGCTGGACTTGTATCTATCTATCTATCTACGTAACGGAATCTTTGGACACGATTTTCACACACTTAAAAACATCGGATTTACTTGAAACTTTGTAAACTTCTTATACTTATTATTTATTTTTACAACAATAATAAACTACGTATTAAGACTGGAAAACAGTAAAGATAGAAAATGCAAGCATAAAATACGATTAATAATAAATGTTGAAAATGAACGCCCCCTGGCAAAAAGACATGAACGTACTCTATGTCTCATTAATCGTCGAACACGTTTAATTATTTCGGGCGTATTTCTTATAGTATCACACGCAATTTGAATACGATTCTTCAAATCGTTGAGATCAAGTATCGGTATGTTGTAAACTAATGATTTAAGGTAACCCCAGACGCAGAAATCGCATGGATTTAATTCTGGAGATCGAGGAGGCCAGTTTGCGATCCTCCTCAAACAATCCAAGGGTTGGGATAAGTTGCATCTAAGTATTGCCTAAAAGTCTGAGTAAAGTGTACTGGAGCACCATTGTGCATGAACCACATATTGAGTGTGATGTCCTCAAGTAGTTCAAGGAGATTATTTTCGAGAAAACTGGTGTAAGTAACTGCATTTAATGACTGAGGCAGAAAATGTCGCCCAATTAAGTTGTTCCCTATAATTCCAGTCCATATATTAACTGAAAACACATTTTAAAAATGGTGCTCTATAATATTGTGCGGGTTTTTTCCTACCCATGCATGATTATTTATTTTACAAAGCTAAATTTTGAAAAAAATATTTGATATTAAATAAGGCAAGGGATACTAATTTCACCCCCTTATAATGTAACAGGAATGTTGAAAAAATACCAGTGATTAGTCTTTCGCGAGTACATGGAAATTACAAAATTTCAAGTTTCTATCTTTACTTAAATTTAAAAAAAAAATTAAACTTAATTTTAGTCACCACCTTTTAGGGGTGATTTTTTACAAGGGGGTGGACTGAGAAAATTTTGTTAGAGAAATGATCCATCATAATTTTATATGGGCAATCACTTTTTGAATTTTTTCGCATGAATTTAGAAATTGTACATTGAATATGAATTTATTCCTTTTAGCTGTTTCACACTGTATAATTAAATCTTTTAATTAAAATGTTTTTTATAGCAACAACAAAAAATCTAAGAATTTTAATGTTTGTTGTTAAAAATATTCATAAAATTTAGCAGTAATTGGATAATAAAAAAATAACTTGTGTGCATAAAATCAATTTGTGTAAATTGATACTTAAAAATTATTCAATATTTAATCAGAAATGTTAAAGCACTGTAAAAATACTTTTTGCTATGTATACAAATAAACAAAATTATAGTATAGTATTATAGTATTTAGTTTTTTAATATATTTATTTAAATTCAAAAAAATTAATCTCACCATTACTAAATCCAATACCACTTCAGACATTTTGGGATATAACTCATTTAATTTAGCTGGGGGCTCTACTTGTATTGAATCCAATTCGATACAGACTTTTTCTGTAGGCCAATCCTCTTCAGAAGGTTTACCTAGTATGCTGCAAAATAATATTGTCGATTATAGTTTAATATAATGTTCAAACAAAATATTACATTTAGGTTTTGAAAAAACATAAAAGCTACAAATGCTTACCTAAATATTTTGTTTAGCAGTTCAATTTCTGACAAACTATAAAACATAGGTGAAAAAGTGTAAAGCTCTACAATAATGCAACCAATTGACCAAATATCAATTGGTGTTGAATAAGCAAGATGCAAGAGAATTTCTGGTGCTCTGTACCAAAGAGTTACCACCTAAAAGGTTTTAAAAACAGTAATGAAATTCTGAATGTTAACAAAAAACTTACCACAGGACTTAATTTCATTTTACTATCATAGTATCTAGTTAATCCAAAATCTGCTAATTTAATATGTCCATCAAGGGTAACCAATAAATTTAGAGGTTTTATATCTCTGTGTATCACTTTATTAGTATGTAAATAATCAGTTCCACTTAGCATATCCAAAGTCAACTGTATAATTTGAAAATCCGTAAAACCATTTGGATGTTTTTGCATGTATATATCTAAATCTTGATCTATATATTCAAAGATCTACAATAATCAAAATATTTTTAAAAAAGAGTAAGAATTAAATTTTAAAACTATTGTGCATTTAAAGGTGGGATGATGGCATTGTAAATAATTTGGAGGGTTTTAATAAGCAAAAATATTTTGTATAAATAACAAGGAAATATTTAAGAAAATATATTGAATTAAAAATACTCGGTAAAAAAAAATGTGATTGCAATCACTTATTTCTATTAGGGGTTCAGAGTAAATAGTTAGAAATACATTCTAAATAGCTAAAATATACTGGATAATAAATCAAATTTACCAAATACAATACATTCTCCTGTTTTCCATGGCATACTTCCCAAAAATGAATAATATTAGGATGCTCACATTGTTGTAGTAAAGTAATTTCTCTAAGAATATTATTTGATACACTATCTTCGAAAGAAATTTTTTTTAAAGCTACGTCAGCTCCAGTTTTCTTGTTAATTCCCCTATATACAGTTCCAAAACCTCCTAAATATAAAATAAATTAAAAATTGGTTTTGTTAATACCAACTTTTTAATTTTTAAAACTTGAATGTAAGGCAATTTTTATACCTAAAAATCTCAGGGTTAAATGATCTACATAAACATAATTAGCTTTGAATTGTGCTTATTTATAGGGAGTTTTTGTATAAGTAAATAATAGTTGTAAAAACTAGGCTATATGGATCAACCTAAAATAATAGACCCTTTATACCTATTTTTATTTAAAAAAAATATCCACACATATCAAAATGAATATGCAGAGCATCAATATTTATTATAACTTTTTTTTTTAATCTGTAGCAATGATATTGTCACCAGTAAGTTTATATCAAATAAATGGATGTTATTTCTGCTATATATATGAATTTACAGACATACCTACACCTATTTTATAACGAATGAAATAATTATGGAAGTTTTCTGATTCTGTTTCTAAGATTGCACTTGGAGGTTCCAGTTCTAAACTTTTACTTGAAGATTCCATTTCTATGTACAAAGAAAGAATAATATACGTAATTTACGTCTAAAATGTTTTACTGATTCTTGAAAAAGTTAAAATTAAAAAAAAAACTGCACATATATTATTACAAAATATAATTTTAATACATAACTTACTTTCTTTATTAACTAAATTCAATTGTGCTTCTATATTATTTTAAAACTCTTTGTAAAAATATAATATTCAAATAAAAATAATATAAATGAATTTCTATTTACATAGAAGAGTTTTTCTTCTATTTAAAATTGGTCTCTTACTGTGTAGTGCAAAACCAATAGTGACTGTATTGAATACCCAAATGGAGTGAAATAAAAAGAAGATATCAAATATAGGTTATTTTAGTTCATTTATATTCTACTATCAAAGAATACACCAGCACATTTAAGAAGCAAAAGTCGGCAAAATCCCTTTGATGTTGGGGGGACCAAAATTTATGACCTTGACTGACTAACATTGATAGATAACTTAGAGAATAATACACTAAGAAATTTTTTCAAATAATGGCGATATTATTACAACTTTCATAGTTACACGCAGAAAAAGCATTTTCTTTTCTATCCAAATATTAACAGAAAACATTTTAATTAAAATACATTCTGTTTTGGAAGTATGTAATATAAGATTATTGTCCTGAAAATAAGGGTAGGTATTTCTGTAAATTCAGGTCAAGTCTCATTAAGACGACTCACAAGCATCATTTGCGATCCTTTTTTTATCGCAACAATCTCGCTTTAATATCAAATTTTTAAATAGACAAAAGCTGGAAAATTGAAGAATTTAATAAATTTGAGAAAATTCTCTCCGAGTCTAAAAAATTTTGTGAATTACATTTCATGCAAAATTTTATTCGAGATCGAGATGGTCGTTTTATTGTTAAAATTCCAATCAATGATGATACTAGACTCCTAGATGACTCACGAAATATGGCTCTAAATAGATTTTTGGTAATCGAACGGAAACTTAATAAAAATAAACAATTAAAGGTAGAATATTCTTCTTTCATGCGGGACTATGAAGAGTTAGGTCACATGACACAAATTAAAAAAGACTATTCTAATTATACCTTACCAAGGTAAGGGTTGTTTTTGACGCGAGTGCTAAGTCGGACAGTGGCTTATCTGTTACTATATTGTATTATATCGCAATATCCTTAATAAAAGTATGTATAACTTTGTGAAACTATTTTAATACTTTAAACTACATAAAATATATCTTTTTCAAAATCAGACAGACAGACTAGTATTAGAATTATAGAGAATAGTAAAGTAAAAACTACATAGAGGCCCATTTCTGTAGTTAATAGGCAAGAAGTTTGTAGCTCTTCCAATATTATCACTCAACGATATACAATTTAATGGTCCCACTATACAATCTTATTTATTTTCAATTCTTTTTAGATTTTAAAAGTATCAATTGTAATCAATACAGATATATAAAAAATGTATCGATAAATACTCATTCATAAAGACCAGAGAAAATTACAGCGAATTCTATCGAGGGAAAATCCTTCTGATCCACTGAAATGCTTCGAACTTAACACAGTAACCTATGGTACTGCTTCAGCTCCATATCTGGCTGTAAGAACATTGTTTCAGTTGGCAGAAGATAATAAAATTAAATTTCCTCATGCTGCAAAGGTTATTAAACATGATTTGTGTATGGATAATTTATTAAGTAGTTCGGGTTCAGTTGATCAGATAATTACCATATAAAAGAATGTTTCTGCTTTTCTCTCTTCAGCTGGTTTTCATTTGCGAAAATGAATGACAAACAGATAGACCAGATATTCGCCTGCGGCACACGTCGCAAACTTCATTCTCATGAGTAATAGCCATCATTACACGCTCGTTGGATAATATACTATTTTTTTCACCGAATCTATTGGTTCTAGGAAAAAGCTTTAACATTAATAAACGATTTAAATAAAAAAGAATTTTACGTTATATTTTTATTTTACAAAACTAAATCTCGAAAAAAAGATTTGATATTAAATAAGATAAGGTATGCACATTTCACCCCCTTATAATGTAACAAGAATGTTGAAACAATACCGGTGGTTAGTCCTTTGCGAGTGCACGGAAATTACAAAATGTCAAGTTTCTATCTTTACTTAAATTTGAAAAAAAAATTAAAACTTAATTTTACTTACCACCTTTTAGGGGTGATATCTTGAAAGGGGGTAGGCTGAGGAAATTTTGTTAAAGAAAAGATCTATCATTTCATGCGGCAATCACCTCCTAAATTTTTTCGCATGAATTTAGAAACACCCTGTATGTTCTTAACTTTAACTTTACGTTTGCAAAAATAGCTACCTTTTGCAATCATTAATTTTCCTATCATTAATATGACTGAATGTGAGAAACTATCGAAAAATCTTAATCAAATAAGCCAATGGTGCAGTCGTAATAATTTAGCGTTAAATCCTACCAAATGTTGCGTAATGTCATATACATTGAGATCTGATCCAATTATATTTGACTATAAGATAGACAATTATTCTCTAGACAGACCATGTAATTTTAAGGATCTTGGAGTTACTTTCGACCGAGAGCTATCTTTCCAAAACCACATAGACAATATAACTACGTCAGCAAACCGTATGTATGGATTTATAATTGGAGTAGGCCGCGACTTTAACCATTTAACACTTAAAACTCTCTACTATGCTTTTGTGAGATCAAAGCTAGAATATGCATCGGTTATCTGGAACCCATATTATCAAGTGCATATTTATAAACTGGAGGCAATCCAAAGACGCTTTCTCAAATACCCAAGTCTTAAAGTAGATAGGACTTATCCACTAATTGGCACGGCACACGAGAGTTTACTATCAAGACAAAGCTTTTTCACTCTGGATAGAAGACGAGAATGTTCTAGTGTCATTATGCTACACAAAATAATTAACAATGAAATTAAATGTCAATGCTTACTACATCAGATAAACTTTAAAATTCCCCGTCAGGCATCTCGATACACCGACTCATTCTACACTACCACACCACGAACAAATATATTTAAAAACTCTCCTGTTCTTACTATGTGTAACAACTATAACCTTATAAGTGACCAGCTTGATATATTCTATTGTAATGTGAGGCAAATTAAGAGCTATTATTATCAGCAGTAATAATGTTGTGTTAGTCTTAAGCTTTCTACTAATGTTAGTCTGATTTTGTAAATTGTGTATTACTCTTAAGCTTTTTTATTGTTCCTGTTCTGTAATTGAAAATATTTTTTTCTGTAGAACAGTGTACATAAATAAATAAATAAAACATGTTGACAGCTAATCTATCGAAAAATCGTAAACAGTTGCATATTATGTGTCCTCGGGGGTTTCTTTCTCTTAGTCCTTGATTACCGATATAGTGCTCGTCATCGGATAGTTATTTCCCTAAAATAGCATTGAAGTCGCCAATAAGCAAGTCATGGTTACATTTGTCTTTGTCTAGTGCTTTCCCGATGTCCTCATATAGAATCTTTATTGAGTTGATGTTGGTGCATATATCTGGATTATTTTGATTCGGTAGTTTTGTGACAACTCCAAGGTTAGATATGCTACTCTGTCCGAGATTCCGTTTGTAGCTTTGAATGTATTTGGTCATTCTTGGGTGTATTAGTAAACCTACACCTCTTTGAATTTTGCTTTTGTGTCCACAGTAATAAAAGGTTTTTCCTGATTGTAGTGTTAACAAGTTTTCTCCATGTCTTCTGGTTTCACTCAGTCCAATGATGTCCCATTTAATTTTCTAGATCGAAGAGTTGAGTGTCTGACAGGAGTGATCGACAGTTGTATGTTGCTACTGTGATGTTGTTCTTTTTAGAGTGCGAATTTTTGCCTCCCCCAGAATCCATGAGGCTGACGGTCTTTTCGAAGGTGTGGGACTTAAAACTATTGTTTCTACCCACCTGGGATACATGTCCGTTTTGTTTCGAATTCGCCATGTCTAAAAGATTGTTACCTTAATTTCCAAAAAATTATTATCTCACTCAGGGTTCGTGGCTACTTGATTTCTCTATTTTATTAAATTTGGGGGATTGTATAGGTTGATTCGCGGATCTATACAATCGTATTTTTTTCTAAATTTTATTTTTGAAGATATATCAAACTAACAGAACTATAATTACTTTTAATATAATAAACTAACAAAACTATAATTGCTTACAACGTGGACGCCAAGTAATTTTAGATTCAAAAATCACTAAAAGAATTACCCCAAACAAACCCAGTAGTTTATTTCAATTTAGTACTAAATATGAATGTATTTTTACTAGACCGTACAAACTACATTAAAACGTATAACAGTTTTATTAAAATTAGATACAAAAAAAAGTTTACAATAACTGAAAATATAAAAAAAACATTTTAAATAAAATAAAAATGAAAGAAATGAATAAAATTAGACTTTAAATCAAATAAGGAAGGCGGAAAAAATCCAACGGTAAAAAAAATCAAAAACTGAATAAACTAAATGACTACTAAAATCTGAATCCAAATAAAAGGGCGAAAAAATATTAAGTCAAAATAAGAGTTGTGAAAAACCGGCGACATACGCAAAACTAAAGTGGAACGTCTAAGGAGTAATTCCACGAAGAAATTTCATGGAGAAAAGCTCACTTGGGAAATTCACAGGAACCATAAACGTATTTAGTCAAAAAAACGTCTCCTCCAGTTAAAAAGACGTCCCCAGTCAAAAAGAATCTAAAAAGCATAAAAGGCCAATCACTGAAAATAACAAACCCACTAAGGTTTTTTTCCTCAAATATAAAATCTATTCATTAATGACACCGGCACAAAATATTTAAATAAATTAATAAATATGCCAAATCATTAATAAAAGATTTTATTTAAAAATAAAATATAAAATAAAATTAAAGTCTCACCATTCAATTTCCCTTCTTTTAACTTTTAAACCATCAAAACAATCAAAAAAAAGAAATGAAATCTGATCAGCCTTTCCACTTAACTTCACTTAGTAGTGAAACTCTTTTTCACTTTGACTTAGTATTGAAAACTTTTTTTTTTGTTTTGTTTTACAAGAGGAAAATCTTTTATAGACACTCAGCGCTTTCACTGCTCTGAAAAGAGCGAGTTTCGGCGCTGAATAGTGTGGGACTCATTGACCGCTCGGTCAACGCTACCCACTAAAAAACTCTTGAGTGTGTTTTTTTGAGCTATTGTCCCTTGGGAGGGGACAATCTTACCCCTTGTGTGGTGTTGAATTTAAGAGAGTGTTGTGTGTGTATGTTGTGTTACGTGTAAAAAACGGGGGGTTTTATTAAGGGGGGGGGGAGCGAACATTAAAGAATTTTACTTCTTAGATTTTTGTGTCTGCCTCTTGGACGACCTGGTAAAATGTCGAAGTTAATAAGTGCGTTTGGATGTGAAACGGCTTTATCGAAAAAGATTTTATGACGATTTTTTAAGTATTCTGTAATCGTTTCGATTTTTAGATCTTTGTGTAAATCGGACATTCTGATGTACCAGGGGGCGTTTGTTATACGTTTTAGAATTTTATTTTGAAATTTTTGTAGTTTGTTTTTTGTGGATTTTGCTGCTTGACAGAAGGAAATACAGCCGTAAAGTAATTGTGGACGTATAATTTGTTTGTAGATTAGGAGTTTGTTTTTGAGGTTTAATTTGCTTCTGTAATACAGAAGATTACGGAGTCTGCCGGATGTTTTGTTACAACGCGAGATTTGCGTGTTTATGTGCGAGTGCCATGAGAGTTTTTTGTCTAAATCTATACCTAAGTATTTTATTTTATTTGTGTAAATAATATCTCTATTAGTATTGAAAACTCCCTTCAAAAATCGACAAACGCAGTTTAAATAATAAATTAATTCCCACTACTTAAACGTATATTGAAGTGCGATCAAAGCGATCAGGGAGAATTAAAAACGGCTAAGTTGACGTTAAAGGGTTTTAGGATGTACTGCGCCACGCTATCCTACTGAGGGTTGGCGAGATCGAGGATAGTGGGAAGGAAACATTTGGGTTTGGATGGAGGAATGGGAAGAGGACAATAGTTTCCCCCGTATACATAATAAATACACAATAGCTATGTTCTTTAGGGTTTAAAGAGATCCAAAAAGTGTTAAACTGATCCGCTTGCGCTTGCGCAAACGTATTTTCTATACAGGGTGAATCACTATCAATAGGACGGTGGATTATAGCGAAACGGTAAAAGTTTTAAAATGTCCCATTAAAGTGTGGCGTATCAAAGTTATAATTTTTCTTAAGGGACACCCTGTATTTGGCTGCATTTTCTGATTGTCCTTTTAAAAACGGTATTCTGGTACAGTAATCCCAATTTAACACTCTTTCATACTCATTAAGCTCTCGACTTGAAAATATTTAGGAGCCAATCATTATTTGAAGCCTTCGTACCTACTAATTTTATGATCAAAAGAGTATTCCATAAAGTGGTATTTTATAAATAATTAAAATAAAAATAAATATCTTAAATATTTATAATAACTACAAAATAATTACAACTATAACTTATACAGAAATATACTATAAAATAAGAACAAAATTAAATTCGCTTTTAACATTTAATAATTTGGTCTTGATTTAATTAAAAATGGATGGTTTAAAGCTTCAAAGGCAGTTATTCTCTTGTTTGGATTGAATGCAAGCAATTTCTGAAACAATTGGTGAATGTTACTACATAATAAAACTACAATCATATGTATTAAAAACAAATAAATTAATGTACTTATATTTTATTTTATTTGAAAGTTATAATGTCATTTCGAAAACATTAGTTTTATTTATTTAAAACTTACAATCAGTAAATAATAAATATTATAAATAAGTTTCATTTAAAAATTTGTTAAAAATCTTCAAAAACTAAAACTTAAATCAAATTTCATTAAAACTAATACTTATCGAGATAAAATTAATTTTTGTAAATTGCTACCATAAAAATTCTCACCTTTACCAAATCCAGTGCTAGTACAGTCATGTCTTGACATAGATGATTTATTCTCACTTGGTTTGTGGTTTTAAAAGAACTCAATTTTATTAAAACATCTTTAGGCCAATCATCTTCAGAAGGTTTACCAATTATTCTACAAAACGTAACATTAAAAATTATAATCAAAGTCATTAATTTATGTTTTAGAAACATATAAAAGTATTAAGTATTTACCCGAAAATTTTGTCTAGCTGATTGAGTGGAGATCTACGTGTAAAAAGAGGTGTTAATGTAAAAAGCTCTACAATAATGCAACCCACTGACCAAAGATCGATCGGTGTTGAATATGGAAGCCCCAAGAGAACTTCTGGTGCTCTATACCAAAAAGTTACCACCTAAAAATAACTGTCGTTGAAAATAAATTCAAAGTTAAGACGAAATTGCTCACGCCCGCCATTAACCGCTCTGTCAGTCTCCCGACACATCCAATAAATTAGTGACGACATATCTCTCATATACTTTCTCTTACATTGTATTAGGCACTTTCTGCGAACATTTGTCGTTGATTACACCGTTCGACGGACGATAATTTAATGTTAGCATTTCACTTTATTTAAAAACTAAATAATTCATGGTAATACATAATTAAAATATTTTGTTACTTTTTATGTAATTTATGTCGGAAAGTCACCAAAATCATAATACTTTCAAAATAAAAAAAATTTCCCAGCTATTTTTTTCATTTGAAAAAAGTTAATAACTTTCCGACATTTAACTGTAATTATTAAAGTTGTCCCCAAAATTTTGCTGCAAAGTAATGTATATTAACAGCGTGAGTAGAAAAATTAGAATTTTTAATATGGCGGGCATGTCAATATCATCTTAAGAGATAAAAAAATATGACTAAAGAAAACTTACGCAGGGGGATAATTTCATTTCAGCTTCATAGCTCCTCGCTAATCCAAAATCTGCCAACTTAATGTGCCCTTTATGTGTAACGAGTAAATTTTGGGGTTTTAAATCTCTGTGCAATACTTTATGACTGTGTAAAAAATGGACTCCATTGAGTATCTCTTTAGACATATTTCTAATGCGTGAAGTGTCAAAACCCGTCGGATGTCTTTCTATGTATTTTGCTAAATCTTGTGGTATATATTCAAGTACCTAAAATAATCAATAATTTAGTAAAAAGTAAAAAATAAGTAATAAAATCATTACGATGATATGAAATTTATTTAAAATATTAATATTTTTAAATGAATTGATGTTTATAAGCGGTTTAAATAAAAGCTGTTCATTAGATTTGTATTAAAATGTTAATTGTGTCATCTATTTGAAGACTGATGAAAAATATTATAAAAATGCTTTAAAGTGACTAGATTAATAGGGGTGTTATAATATACAGTGTAATGAATTCTAGTTACCAAATTTGTTGTCAGTTCTCCGTCAATATCCGTTTTATAGCATATATCCAAAAGACGTACTATGTTGGGATGTTGAAATGTATTTAGATGACGAAGTAATGAAATTTCTCTTAAAGTGCTTAATGAAAAACAATTTTTCATTTTTTTAAAAGCTACATTAATTCCCGTTTTGTCGTCCTTCGCTCGGTACACAGTTCCATAAGACCCTAAATTTATAATAGAATTAAAAATGTTCCTGCTCACACACAACCAACAGACTTTCAAACTTTTATGTAAAACAAATGTTGAACCTACACTTAGTTTTACAAAATCGACATAATTTCTAAAAATTATAGAAGTATAAAATATTTTAATGGCGCGCAACAAATTTATAGTTTGTAATAGTGTTTTTTTACTGAATATGAATATGAACGTTTTTGTAAAGTTAAACTTCTAGATTTTATGTCAAATTTTGTTGGTAGATGACAAATATCACCCTAGAGATGAAAAGTAAAGTATCCACTCTAGAGTTATATGTAAATAGCTATAAATTGAATGAATTGAAGTGTGGTTTGAAATTAATATTGCAAAAACGTCAGATAAACTTTAGAAGTGTCAGTTTTGCATCAATGCATCATCCTTATCATATACAAAACCGTGAAATTAGTAACAAAAATTCCATAAAACATGGATACAGAGATTAACAGTGATGATCAATGTACTCCACCTGAAATTAAAGAAGCCACAAAATTAACATCACTAAATTTACTGCCTAAAAAATCGAAAAGAAGATACGAATACGCTTACGATCAATTTCTTTGATGGCAAAGAAATAAGGAAATAAGGAGTTCCTTTTCCGAAAACATTTTGCTTGCATATATGGGTGAATGAATGAATGAATGAATAGGAGTTGTGAAAGGGACCCGATCCGCCAGAAATGGCAGAAAATCTCTTGGGACTCAGCATTACCATAGATGAAGTTGAAAACCCATGCATACGGCCGAAGTACACGTTAACCCACCCACCTTAGATGAAACTCGCAAAGCCATAAGCAAGCTTAAGAACTATAAAGCCAGTGGTAAGGATGGAATTCCCGCTAATTGGCACAAGCGGTACGCAATCGATAGTACGGATCTGGGAGGAGGAGGTAATGTCGGACGAATGGGGAGAAGGAGTAATCATCCCCCTACACAAAAAAGGTGACAAAATGTCCTGTTGGAACTATCGGGACATTGCGCTCCTGAATAGTGCATACAAAATACTGTCAAATATCATCCGCGAACGTATTGGCCGCCATGCGGAGGTGATCATTGGCGAATACCAGTGTGTCTTCAGAAGTGGTAGATCAACAATAGACCAGCTTTTCACTATCAGGCATCTCTTAGAGAAGTCATGGAAATTTAATAGAGAAAGAAGAAACCTTGCACGTGATCGACTGCGTCAAAACGTAACAATCGGCGAATTTAACTTCGAGCATGTACAAAACTTCCAATACCTTGGAGCAATATTAACAGCGGGCAACAACGTGCATGAAGAAATCAAACATCGCATTACACAAGGAAATAAGTGCTACTTCGCCTTACGATCATTCTTCATGTCCAAGCACCTCTCTAGAACCTTAAAAATTATCTTATATAAGACCATCGTCTGACCTATTGTAACATACACATGTGAAACATGGACTATGACCGTAAATGATACTCTAATTTTAAGACGTTTTGAGCGGAAGATACTCCAAAAAATATACGGTCCCTACCGCGACCCAGAAACAGGCCATTACAGAATAAGAACTAACGCTGAACTAGCAATCATACAAGAAATAAAAGCAAATAGACTGAGATGGGCTGGCCACATACAAAGGAGTCAGAACACAAGACTCATTAAATCTGTATGGGAGGAAGCCTCTCAAGGAAAGTGGCCGCAGATCTAAATTGAGATGGCGAGATAACATAAGGAAGGACCTCTCAACTCTGGGAATCGAAGTAGATAGATGGCAGGAAATTGCAGAAGACCGTAACAGATAGAGGCAAGTAGTACAGGC
Organism: Agelastica alni; assembly: GCA_950111635.1. Taxonomy (NCBI): domain Eukaryota; kingdom Metazoa; phylum Arthropoda; class Insecta; order Coleoptera; family Chrysomelidae; genus Agelastica; species Agelastica alni. Next base: position 24,935,236 of record OX467713.1, on the reverse strand, counting down.
AGCAAAAACCCACCCTGCGTTATAAGGCTACGGAAGAAGAAGAAGAAGAAGAAGGTGTTTTTAAAGAGGAGAAGTGGCGGAAGTAAATCAAAAATTGCAAAAATTTTGTCGCAACAAGAAATTTGTGAATTTATAAATAAAGCTTCTGATGAGAATCATTTACTTACAAAGGTAAGTCATCGGTATTTAAACACTCTATACATTTTTTTAATTATATCTTTTCTTAGGTTGTGTTGGTTCTGAGTATATCTGTTGCATGTCGCAAGCAAGAGCTTAACCAGTTATGTATAAATAACATTGAAGATTTACAAATTAATAATACAAAAAATAAATGTTGTCGCAAGTTCACTATTGCTGGAAATTTTTATAGCATATATAATAAATGTGTCAATCTAAGGATCGCCAACTACCGAAACACGCTGACCAAAAATGCACAAAACAAGTGGTGAGCATTACCAAAATTGGAAATTTACCTAGAGTAGTGGGTAAATTTTTAAAAACAAACGATCCTGAAAAATACACTGGGCACTCATTTCGCCGCTTTTCTGCTACTATATTAGTAGATGCAGGAGATCTAACTTCTCTGAAAAGACATAGAGGTTGGAAATCGTTCAAAGTCACAGAAGAATATGTTAAAGGTTCTGCTACTAACAGGTCAAATATTGTCAATAAAATTATGGGTGCCATCAGCAGTACTTCGAATACCGTCACTCCGCCTTTTCGAGAAACTGACATCGAGTTTGCTACTTTACATATTGTATAAATAACAGAGAGAAATATATCTAACTCCACATTGCAAAGTCTCTTACAATTTACTAATTGAAATAATAATAATATTATTTTTAATTTCTTTAATTCTAAGTTGTAATCTTATTTAATTATTACTTTTCTTTGTAAAATTCTCAAATTAAAGTACTTAATCAAAATATATGCTAATTTTTTTTGCAAATATGCATTAATCTGTAGTCGTCGGAAAAATGGTGCACATTACTTGTGTGGAATGTGCCATTTTACACTCAGGGGATTGTCGCACTTGTGTGAAACGTGTCACTTTTCGCACTAGTAATGTAATATACTATTACAACTTTCATTTGAACGAAGGTATTTTAAAGCTGTTTTTAAAATTTTAAAAATCAGACAGGAAATAACAAAGATCCTTTTTATATTAAAAATTTGTTGGTAGTTAGTTGGTAGTTTTTTTGATTATTTAATAATGTACTTAAGTAAATGGATGTGCATTTAAAAAATTACGCTGTAGCATTTTTTAAGTCTGTAGCATTGTATTAAATAGTGTTATTCTTTATCAACAAACATTTGGATGCCGTGTTATATAAATTTAACAGACTTACCTTTTCCTATTACTGCGTTTATGGTGTAGGTAGGGATGCTAACAGGTGCCATTTTTATTACTGGATCAAGCTGAAATTTAAAATAATTTTATGCACCTAGGTACTTGATGTTATTTTAAAGTTCGATTACTATTTCAACCACTAGAAAAAATATTTCAGTATTTAAACTACAAAATGCATTAATGATTTTTTATAGCAAATAGAGTTAGAAACTGCAACATATGCGAAATGAATAATTTAAAAACAATAAAAGATAATAAAAACATAGAGATTGCCCATACTTAGAGACGAATTTGTGGCGGGTCAAACCCTCTCCAAAACGAAGCGCGGCTACCCAATTAGCGAAGAAAAATATATTTGCTACTTATCTGATAAACAAAATGATCAAATTAGTAGAGCTGCTAAGCTTAATAATTCATGATGTAATCTATGTTTCTCAACACTTAAAAATATCAATTGTACAATTTAACTGGTCAAGGGCGGAAGCAGGTTTTTGTCCTTTTAAACTTTCACAGGAATAGTAAAATTTATACAACGAAGGTCTTAAACGAAGGAAAAACGGAAAAATTGAGCTATTATTATCGTTATTATTTTCAAAATTAGATGGTAAATTTTAAGTCTGAATACGAATGGCGTTATGAAAATTTTTCATTAAGCAAACCCCAATTATTTTTTAGTTTATTACCTATCGTAGAGACGGAATCACCTTTTTTTGAAATACGCTATATAACTGTAAATGTTTTTCACTACATTTCAAACTGAGATGAAATTCAAAACATTATAGCAGTTATTTAACAGTTAATATTAAAAGAAAAATATTAGTTTAAAAAGCAAATTTCATGCAACTAACGTATTTAAAAATTCAGTAACTACGAACAAACAGATTATAATATGGTAAAAAATTGGTTTTGATTACAAGGTTTAAAAATTATAAACTGCAAACGTATTTCACGTGGAATATAATAAATTGTATAACTTACCTTTTTAAGGAAATTCTTCTCAGTCGTGCTTACGAAACTTCTAAAACTGTATACAATATAATATTAAAACCGAAATAACAATCAACCCCTTAAACTTCATACGAACACAGAGAGAATGCTGGTACAATTGTTGAAACGAATATTTAAAATGATTTCAGTTCACGTTGTCAGGGGTTTATATAAACATTAAGTCTCCCAAAAGGCAATATCATTTTAAGGATAATTACTAGACTGTTTACCCGATTAGAAAGTTATTTGTTCGAAAATGTACATTTAATTGTTAAAATTTTTGGATTAGATATATTCTCTTTTCACTAAATATTTATTTTTAATAGTCGTAAAGTACCTGCCATGCATTTAATGATCCGTATGTTTACCAATGCAATCAGATTATTTGTAAGGTTTTAAGCCGAGTTTATACAGCAAATAAAATAAAATAAAAAATAACATAAAATAAAATAAAGAATGAGTGCAATAAACATTGGTTTATACAGATGATTAAAATAAAATAAGAAATAAGAATGAACCAATGAAATCGCAGCTTTTTTGACAATGATTTTTGTGTTTTGTGCATAACAGTATGTAATCTCCAAATTAATTTATTTTATTTAAAATACGGCTTTTTTAAATTTCATTATTATCTAATATTATACAACTATATATCCATTTCGTATTAAAAAATATTATAATGGATGGTGGCATGTTGATAGAGCATGTTGTATGCAAAAACTGATGGAAAATACAAGAACTGCCGACTGAAAGAAAATTCTTGACTCACAATTGCTGATATAATGGAGGAAGCACGTAAATGCCAAAAAATCAGAGAGTTTAACGTTTTTTAAATCACTTGTTCTGTAGCTGATGCTTTTTAACACAGATGGAAGCTTTTAAGAAATAAATATATGGGCCATAGAAGGAAAATCAAAAATACCTTCACAAATAATATTATTAGGTTGGGTTAAGTTGATTGTTAACTTGAACATTTGTACAACAAAAATTTGAGACACGCGCATTATCAGTTTTTAAACAAAATAAAATAAAATAAGACAGAGATAAAAGTTGGCCATCTTTTGTTCTTATTTTTTATTTTATCTTATTTTATTTTATTTGCTGTATAAACTCGCCTTTACTTTTCCTTATCGCTATAGCTTTTCATAAACATATAGCAATTATAAGAGGTAGTAAAAAATGTCTGCGAAGGACAAAGATTTTTTTTTAATAAAAAATTGATTTTTGGCATTAAAACTTTTAATTCCTTACAAACTTTGGTTCGATAAGATCCGGAAATTTTTTAACATTAACTACTTTAAGGATTAGGTGAACAAATATGTATACAATTAATAATTTGTTTGCTCAAAGTATTATAGTTTGGGAGCAATGCTGGAAAAAATTGAATCCCATACAAATAAATCATTATACAAATAAATAAAAGAATAATGGCAGTATCTCCAACTGTAATAATTTTAAGTAGACTTAAATTACTGTCATAATGCCGTTCCATGGGCGTACCTATCTGACTGCATCTTAGTTAAAATCGTACTATTTATCTGGGGGCACGGGTACGGCCGTACCATCCTTTTCTCGAAGCAGTTCAGGCCATTTTCGTCCCCCTATAACTTCGTTGTGGATAAAACTAGAAGCTTGAATTTTCAGTAACCAAACAGGCATTGTATAAATACAATATATTTCAAATTTCATTCAATTTGAACCAGTAGTTTAAGAATTATAACTAGTCAAAGTTTCTTAATTTTGTCACTTACTGACTGACCCATCATCAAAACTCTAAGGCACTTTTAGCAGAAATAGAAGCTTCAAATTTAAAATACAATTAGTGTATTTATTAAGGAAAAACTAAAATATTTTGCAATTTCGGTCCAGTTTTCTGGATACACCAACTGCATAAATAACTTTGTAATCCCATATAAATATATAGGATTACAAAGTAACATTTGCAGTGAATGAATTAGTGTACCTACCTGCATATGTATAATAAAGAAAAAAAAGGAGGACTATCTACAAAAAGAAATGAGATGCCATTAAAAACATAGCTTGTAAAAAACACTAAGTCTCGCAACTCAGTTATTCTACCGTAAAAAGTCGTGAGATCCATGTAATACCAAGTCGGTTAATTTATTCAGTCCCTACTAAAGGGTCCTTCTGTCTTAAGTTATTACGTAATTAGCGAACCTAACTATATCTTATAGTGAACATATCGATATTAAAAATCTTTTATGTTTTAAATAAATAGATTGACTTAGCAATCGCATGAAAACACAATGTATCTCACAAGTAATACATATTACACCTATCCCCCGATTTACACGGTAGATACGTTCCTGAGAAAAACGTGTAAATCGAAAATTAAAAATTTTCAAGTCAAAACCGTGTAAATCGAAAAGCTTGCAGAAAATGCATAATTTTGCTATTTAACAGTTGTGATTTTTTTCAATATTTTTAGGTGTACACAGAAATAAAAATAAAATGCATTGACAGATTAAAATATGTAATATATTATGGAAACACTGTTTTTTTATTTAATTACAATACAATAGTTTCTAAAGAAATAACTTTTCTTTTAACTTCTTTCGACATTATAAGCCTATAATTTTTTTTAATTTACGTTAATTTATAATAATCTAAATTGGTATAAATTTACCTTATGGGACTTACCCAAAAAAAAAAAAAAAAGTTTCAGTCAATTCTCCTTGTAAAGCTAAGGCGCACGACACCCCTCTCAGGTTGCAGAAAAGCCCCGTTTAAAAGTTAGGCCCCTTTTAATTTTCAACTTTCCAACTTTTTGAGGCACAAATTCTCGTCCGAAACGTTTGGGCGCAGTTTATATGATGATGTTATTTCAAGCAGCATGATCAACCGAGTCGATTGGCACCACTCCCAAGTTCAGACAACGGCACTCAACTTCAAAACATTTTATTTTAATTTTAAGAGGCGTGTTATCATCTATCACATTAAATTAATGGCGATTAACAAAACTTATGTCGTTCGATGACAGCATGTCCCCCCCCTTTCTAGACGCGGGCCCTCTTAACTATCAATTTTTATGTAATCATAGACAACAATCGTTAAATTTGATTAATATTGTTAAGATGAGTAAAAGGGAGGGCCCAACCCTTTCATTTGATTAAGATTGTTGTCTATAATTATATAAAAATCAATGGTTAACAGGAGTGAAAAATGTTTTTCTAAAAATTGAAAGATTGGTTGCGTCGAATGACACTAGTGGCTGAGCCGGCCCTTAACTCGACATTCGTAGAGTTTATTCTATTCGGTTGGTCATGCTGTCATCGAACGACATAAGTTTTGTTAATCGCCATTAATTTAATGTGATAGACGCCTCTTAAAATTAAAATAAAATGTTTTGAAGTTGAGTGCCGTTTTCTGAACTTGGAAGTGGTGCCAATCGACTCGGTAGATCATGCTGCTTGAAATAACATCATCATATAATTAGCGCCCAAACGTTTCGGACGAGAATTTGTGCCTCAAAAAGTTGGAAAGTTGAAAATTAAAAGGGGCCTAACTTTTAAACGAAGCATCTCTGCAACCTGAGAGTGGTGTCGTGCGCCTTAGCTTTACAAGACGCATCGACCAAAATTGCTTTTTTTTTTTGGTGAGTCCCATAAAGTACATTTAAGCCATCTAAATTATGCACTCGTAATTTACGAGTATGGAAAATTAAATCTTTCTGAAACTGTGAAACTTTCACTCAAATACAATTTTCCGTAGATAAAACTTTAATTTTATGCGAAGAAATACAGACACAGTGTGCATGTGCAGCAAGTCAGCACATAAGCTCGGGATTCCCCGTGAGATGTGTACACAGCGCACGTGTTCAAACACAGTAGCATTTAGTAGAGTGCGATAAAAACAAAAAAAAAACTTATTTGGAAAACCGTGTAAAAGCGAAAACGTGTAAAACAAGTACCGTGTAAATCGGGGGATAGGTGTATATTAAAATAGATTGTTTAGTGCGATTGCCGAGTCAATCTATTTATTTAAAACATAAAAGATATGGTCACTATAAGATGTTGGTAGGTTAGCTAATTACGTAATAACTTAACTTACGTTTTTGTTAAAACGAAAGCAGTAGTTGGTCAACACATATCTGAGACTATGCTCCTTTCTGATGTTTTATATTTAAACCGTTAGACCAACAAATAAAAAAAACTTAGCATTTAAAAATTGGATAAAATTTAAAAAAATATTTTATTATCTATTCAGCCCAAAACAATTACAATAATAATTTACAGATAAAAATCCAATATAACAAAAATACAAAATAATTTAACGGTTATAAATTTTGAGAGTAAAGGCCATATAGGAGATACACACAGAAAGGATGGATCAAAGCTTGAGAGGCCGTTATTCTCTTATTTGGATTGAAAACAAGCATTTTCTGAAAAAAACAATACATGTTACTGATAATTACGGGACTGACTATCTGATTTATTTAAAATAAGGCTGCCGCTATTACGCTATGGTATTTTTCGTGCCTATTTTCACAAGTATTTGTCGTCTAAATGTCTCTAAATGACTAGCACTGTTACGTTATGCTTTTTTAATGAGTTTTAGGCAGTAATTTCAGAGCTGCAATCAGTAGGAAAATTAACAAAATGAATACGTGATTTATTTAATTTATTTGTTGCTTTTGTCAAGTCAACGAAGATAGGCTCTTATAGAACTAAGTTTTTTTTATGTTCTAATTTCCACGAAAAGGGATATCCTGTAATGCTCAGAGAACATTGTGAGAACTTTGGGGAAAAAGGTAGGAATTGGTGTTCTTCTTAAATTTCTGGAGGTTGTATGCCTCGGGAAACACCTCCCTAGGCAATGAGTTCCAAAGCCTCGCAATTCGTTGGATGAATGAGTCTTTGGAAAGTGATGTTCTGCAGGTCTCCAAAGTGACCACGAAGGGGTGTGAAGTCTGAACTTGACGGGTTAATCTCGAAGAAACAGCTAAAGGAGAAACGATTGTTGATATTTCAGAGCATCGCCCATGAAAACATCCATAAAATAGAGACAAATCGCTAACTTTTCTACGGTGTTCCAGAGAAGTGAGCGAGTTTGTAAGCGAGTTACGTAAGAGAGTTGAGGTAACTAAATGCCAATTAGTCCAAGAAAGATAGCTCAAAAACTGCCCAAACCTGGAAAAATAAAAATCACACTTTTTTTGACGATTTTCGACTCATTTGACCTTCCTTTACAACATATCCAAATTCCTCAAAAATCCACTCATTGGCATTTTTGTAGTACCCTGTAAAAGATTTACTTAATTTAATGTATTTAAGTAAAAATTTAAAATCTGTTCCGGTCACTCGCACGGGTTAAGGTATTTTAAAACGTGTGGACTCACTCGTGGACGTGGCATCTCCCGAAATCTCGCTCAATTTGTTGCTGCCTTTCCTCTTCTTTTGCCAATGAACGGCCGCCTCAAAGAGTTTTGCGGGGTGAGAAGTGAAACCTCTGAACAGCATGTTGACCTTTGGGTGAGCAGGCAGGCCCGAGTCGCCCAGCTATTAGGGAAGTTCCTGGAAGGGTTAGAAGCCCACCCACCATTTGCAAAACTACCTATTGATATGCTCCTTTCTCTTTCAACTGGTGCCGTGCTGACGCCACGATAAACTGTGATCAGGCATTGGATATCGGCTTAAAATCAGTAAAACTAATGGAGAACAGTGGTGCAAATTTTGCAGATATTAAATTAACAAGGAAGAATAAAGTAAAGTCATTCGCAAGTATGAGTTACAATATCACTCTGGGTGGCGAAAAAGTAGTCATCAACCCCCACTAGCTACCGCATCGCATAGTTTGTGCTTTGTGTGCAAATAATGGAAAACTCGGATTCCCTTGAATTTGAGTTGTCTTCAAAATCACCTAGCCTTTTTGATGACTGAAAAGTCAGCACTTGCAGCGTCTATAGCAGCAAAATGTCCTCCCGAAGATGTAGTGCCTCCTAGAGCCAAATTTGTCGTAGACAAGTCGGCCGATGGTAAGAAAACAAGTTCCCAACTGGTTGTGACCAAGACAAGGATTAATGAAGTCTTGGAGGAGATCCATGGAGAAAAACCAGGTGGTTATTTAGGAGTTAATAAAACAAAATAAGACAAAGGTTCTATTGGGTCCAATGTCGCGACGATGTAGAAAGTTGGTGTAAAAGATGCCCAGTTTTTGAAGTGAGGAAAGGTCCTAAAACAAGATCCAGAGGCAAAATGTAACAGTATAGGAGTACTTTTGAATGTATTGCCATCGACGTAGTTGGGCCATTTCCAATAACAAATGACGGCAACAAATACTTACTGATTACTGTGGATTACTTTAGTAAGTGGTTTGAAGCTTATGCCCTGCCTAACGAAGAAGCATCTACAGTTGCAAGAGTCCTGGTAGACATCCTGGTAGAACCAGCAAAACCAGGACTACTCCACTACATCCACAGTCAGACGGCATGGTTGGGGTCACCAAGTGCCGAAGAGAAAGAAGCTCAAGATTATGCAGACGAGTTACAGGATAGCTTGTTCAAAATCCAGGAGATAGGGTATGGCAGTATAATCCACAACAAAAAAAAGGTGTGTCTTCCAAGTCGACACCATCTTGGAAAGAAAAAATGATGTGGTTTATAAAATGCAACGCAGTCCCGGAGCCAAAATAAAAGGCGTCCACTTAGAGAGGTTACCTAAAGCCTTACAATGATGAGGTGGCACAAGTATTTGATCGAGACGATCAAATTTGAGAGGGGGATGATGTTACAATTTGCGAGCCGTCCCTGTCATTGAGGCGACAGCGCGTCGAGAAGAATGCATAATTTATGGCCGCACGCGATTGAAAAAAAAAAGATCCGACAAATTCTAGAAAGGCGTCCAACAATGTCGAGAATAATTAACGAGAATTCGCGCTCCTTCTAGTAATGATTTGGGGAAGTATAAAAAGGCAGCGGTCGCGAAAGCTTAAGTTTTAGTTTTAAGTCAAGTTTTTGAAGTAATTATAAAGTGTTATAAAAATATTGTATACAGTTGTGAATATTTAATAAGTCTCCAGGCTCAGATGGAATCCTTTTTAATCAATATCTTTATAAAGGAGAAATCCCCGGTGATTGGAACGAAAGTGTGACAGTACTTCTTTATAAAAAAGGAGATGGAGTAGATTTGAAAAATTATAGACCTATCTCTTTGCTGTCACAAACTTACAAACTCTTCATGAGGATAATAACCAGTAGACTAACTTCAAAGCTCGATAGTTACCAACCGGTAGAGCAATCAGGATTCCGGAAGGGCTACAGTACAGCTGATCATCTTCTAACCGTAAGAACGCTGATAGAGAAAGCAAACGAATATCACCTAGACTTATATATTGCCTTTATCGATTATGAAAAAGCCTTCGATTCCATAGAACTTTGGGCAATAGAGAGAGCAATGAACAACTGCAGAATAGACTCTCGCTATAGAATTCTCATACACAATATATATATAAAAAAGCAACAATGACAGTACAGATAGGTAGAAACACTAAAACTATACCAATTAATAGAGGAGTTCGCAAGGGGACGTTCTTACCAAAATTGTTTACACTCGCACTTGAAGACGTGTTTAAGAACATCGACTGGACTGACAAAGGAATAAATATTAATGGAAATACACTGAGCCATCTGCGGTATGCTGACGGCATAATTATTATCGCTACAAGTTTCGAAGAATTGCAGACCATGATTACTCAACTATTGAGAGCTTCGGAAAAAGTAGACCTCATGATGAATCTGGAGAAAACAACGAATACACATGACTTCAGACATTCAATGAGAAAAATTTGGAAACAGTAAGCGAATACATATACCTAAGATAAATAATGAAAGTAAACAAGGAAAATCAAACTGCGGAAATTACAAGACGAATAGGGCTGGCTTGGACAGGTTTTAAAAAGCTGAGCTGGATACTGAAAAGTTAAAAAATACAACAATATCTGAAAACAAGAGTTTATGATCAATGTATCCTTCCTATACTCACTTATGGCTCACAAACCTGGACTCTTACCAAGGCTAATATGGATAAAATTACAAAGACACAAAGAGCGATGGAAAGATCAATGTTGGGAGTGAAACTTAGGGATAGAAAAACAAACGAATGGATTAGAAGTAAAACGAAAGTGAAAGACGCAGGAGAACATGCCGCCCGACTAAAATGGAGTTTTACAGGGCATAGTGCCCGTCTAAAAGACAAAAGATGGAATAATGAAATACAGCAATGGAGACCATGGCTAGGTAGAAGACATAGAGGAAGGCCACAAATGATATGGGAAAATGACATAAAAAAGATTGGCGGACTTCACTGGAAGCAAATGGCGCAAAATAGACGACAGTGGATTGAAATGAGGGAGCCCTACGTCCAAAGTTGGATCAATTGAGGCTAAAGAAGAAGAAGTGATTAGTAAAGTAAAATTTATTGTGTAGAAATATAAGAATAAAAATTGTTTAGTTATTGTACTCAGTGTTAAGAATCATCAAACCCAAAGAGTAAATATCGTAGCAATATCATATTCAGATATTTTGCACAAATACCAATTGATTTTTATCGGTCCGGCATTGAAAATTTGCACACTAAATGGCAAAAGGTTGTTTATAACGGGGGTGGTTACAACATTAATTAATAATAAAATCTTGTTAAAAACTTATCTGTTTGAATTTAATGTAAAAAGACGACATTACTTTTCGGTCTCTCTAATCCATTTAGTTAAATTCGAAAAAATCAAGCTTACCATTACCAAATCCAGTGCCATTTCAGGTAAGTCAGGATAAAGGATATTTAATTTTGTTGGGGGTGCTACTTGTATTAAATTCCAATCAATAGAGACATTTTCTGTAGGCCAATCCTCTTTGGAAGGTTTACCTATTATGCTACAAAACAATATTGATTATTTATTGTGAAAGGCTTTCGCGGCCATCGTTTATTGGTGAATAGTTTTTCGGGTATTTTGGCCATCGTAGTTCTGAGTTTATACGTTGAGACCTACGATGGCCAAAATACCGAAAAACCATTTACCAATATTGATTATAGTTTGAATGAATGAATAAAAAGGAGTTGTGGAAGAGGTCTAATTTTTCCCTAGGCACTTCAGCATTGTACCTTTCCAGCTCCTTAGTTTAGTCCCATTTCTTTAATTCTTTTGTTAAGGAGTTAAAGCTCATGCACCGCTATTGCCCCAGGTGGATCACCCCTTTGGTCTTGTATACACCACAGGTAGTGCCTCCACTGGGCGGTGGCTTTGCATTCAAAGATAAAATGAGTGACTATATTGTGCAGATGTTTCCTCAAAAACCAGTGTCCGGTACAAAGTCTTAGAACCGTTCCAAGTTTTCCCCTACTTAGCGAGAGCAGCTTCCCTACCTGCTTAGGTGAGGGTTCTTTCAGCATTAACTTGCTGTGCCTAGCTTCCTCTGGCTTTGCCCATTTCAGCTGATGTTAAGAGTGGACCCAGCCAATGATCGCTGTTTTAACGCTGGCCTTGGGTATCCCTATTATTGGTTCTGGCCTAATAAATGGTGTTCTAAAGCCCCGCTTAGCTAGTATATCCGCTTCTTCGTCACCAATAATACCTTTATGCCCTGGCACCCACGACAAAGAGACCTTGTTATGGTTAGCCAAGGTTCGTAGGTTTCCGGCACATTCCCAGATAATTTTTGAATCTATTCTCCGTGATGCCAAAGCTTTAAGAACCGATTGACTATCTGATCTAATGAGTGTTTTCTTATTGTACCCAGTTCCTTTGCTGGTTTTTAGTCCAACTGTGTACCGGTTGAGTTCACTAGGTTGATCATCATTTTTTTCGTCATCCCTGAGTTTTGCGTGGACCTCATAGTTTTTCTCAAAGGATATTTCTGCACTCATATCAGTTGCCATTTCTAGAAATGGGTGTCTGATTATATTTTTTATGGTTGCATGCCCACGTATTTTAGTACTTTTTCAACAGTTCTGTTGTTCTAGTCCATACGCGCATTGTCTTTTCTTGCCCCGGATACAGTTTAATATAATGTTCAAATACAATGTTAGATTTTGGTTAATAAAAATAAAAGCATCAAGCGTTTACCTGAAAATTTGGCATAGCTGATCAAATTCTGAACAACTACTATTTAAAAGAAATGATAAATTGTAAAGCTCTAAAATAATACACCCAACTGACCAAATATCGATTGGTGTTGAACATGGAATATCCATAAGAATTTCCGGGGCTCTGTACCGTAGAGTTACCACCTAAAATTTAGACAAACAGTAATAGTAATAAAATTCTAGAATCAAAGAGAAAACTTACTACAGGATATAATAATTTCATTGAAATATCATAGAATTTTGCTAATCCAAAATCGGCCAACTTTATACGTCCATCGCATGTAACCATTAAATTTGCGGGTTTTAAATCTCTGTGTATCACTTTATTATTATGTAAAAAATCAACTCCAAGCAGGATATCCAAAATAAACTTCTGAATTTGACTAGTATCAAAACCCGTTGGATGATTTTTTATGTATTCTTCTAAATCTTGTCCTATATATTCAAAGACCTACAATAACCAAAATATATTTAAAAGGGAGTTAGAAGCAGACGGTTTAAAGCGATGGGCATAATCGGTATATTTCAATAATCGGATACTGGCGATTCGATGATTTTTATAATCGGATGATATTCGTAATCGTTTTAGCTACATTGACGTCTATTAAAGCAAAACCCACCAAAGGAACGGATCATATCCCTGCATTTATTGTTACTGTGCTTCAGTATTAGCTCACCCATTAACAACCCTTATTAATGTTTGCATTCGTTCACATACGATACCTTCTATGTGGAAGTGCTCTAAGGTATGTCCGATCTTTAAAAAAGGAACGCGAACTGATATAAAAAATTACAGGCCGATTTCAATTATATGCAATTTTTGCAAGGTATTTGAAATATTGGTGCAAGGAGTTCTGTATCAACACGTCAACAATTATATTCTAGACCAGCAGCACGGTTTCGTAAAAGGCCGATCAACAACAACAAATCTTACCGTTATTGCACAACACATAGCGGAAAATATAGATGACAGAATTCAGACAGATGTTATTTAAATGGATATGACCAAAGCATTTGACAGACTTAACCATAATCTAATGCTGCAAAAACTCTCGAATTTCGGCTTATCGAGTAACCTACTTGCGTTATTCAAATCATATCTATCCGACCGCACACAGTATGTGCAGTTAAATGGATTTAAGTCTAACAAATACCTCGCCAAATCAGGTGTACCGCAGAGATCTAACCTCGGTCCACTACTGTTTAATATCTTTATCAATGACATTGGTGACATAATTAAGCTTAATTTTTTACTGTATGCTGATGATCTAACAATTTTCTCTTCTATCATTAATATGACTGAATGTGAGAAACTATCGAAAAATCTTAATCAAATAAGCCAATGGTGCAGTCGTAATAATTTAGCGTTAAATTTTTTTTTTTTTTTATGAAAATAGTCGCAAAAAGGGTAGACCTATCGCACTGCGACTATTAGAAGGGGAAGGGATTATAGAAAGGAAATGATTGTGGACACGCTTTTTAAAAAGTTGCAGGTCATAGTTCTCTGGAAAAACTGATTTTGGAAGCTTATTCCATTCCGTAGCAGCCCTGTAAAAAAAGGATTCTTGATGAAGATTGGTCCTAGTAGTGTCAATCTTGAGAGTAAATGGGTGAGACTGATCAGCGTGCCGAGTTTTTCGGCCGAATGTGGCCAATGGTGGTACAAGAGTTTTTATTTCTCTGGAGCATCTGCCATGGAAATATCTGTAGAGCAATGACTGGTCTGCAACTCTTCTTCTATGTTCTAGAGGGTGAAGGGTATCTGTGAGAGTTGAGCTGTTTATCAAACGAATGGCTCTTTTTTTAATGGAATCTAGAAGACGAAGAGAATGCCTTGGTGCTGAACCCCAAATGTGCGAGCAATACTCCAGTAGAGGTCCTACCAAATGTTGCGTAATGTCATATACATTGAGATCTGATCCAATTATATTTGACTATAAGATAGACAATTATTCTCTAGACAGACCATGTAATTTTAAGGATCTTGGAGTTACTTTCGACCGAGAGCTATCTTTCCAAAACCACATAGACAATATAACTACGTCAGCAAACCGTATGTATGGATTTATAATTGGAGTAGGCCGCGACTTTAACCATTTAACACTTAAAACTCTCTACTATGCTTTTGTGAGATCAAAGCTAGAATATGCATCGGTTATCTGGAACCCATATTATCAAGTGCATATTTATAAACTGGAGGCAATCCAAAGACGCTTTCTCAAATACCTAAGTTTTAAAGTAGATAGGACTTATCCACTAATTGGCACGGCACACGAGAGTTTACTGTCAAGACATAGCTTTTTCACTCTGGATAGAAGACGAGAATGTTCTAGTGTCATTATGCTACACAAAATAATTAACAATGAAATTAAATGTCAATGCTTACTACATCAGATAAACTTTAAAATTCCCCGTCAGGCATCTCGATACACCGACTCATTCTACACTACCACACCACGAACAAATATACTTAAAAACTCTCCTGTTCATACTATGTGTAGCAACTATAACCTAATAAGTGACCAGCTTGATATATTCTATTGTAATGTGAGGCAAATTAAGAGCTATTATTATCAGCAGTAATATTGTTGTGTTAGTCTTAAGCTTTCTACTAATGTTAGTCTGATTTTGTAAATTGTGTATTACTCTTAAGCTTTTTTATTGTTAGTACTATTGTGCAAATGTTTACTTTGTTCCTGTTCTGTAATTGGAAATCTTTTTTTCTGTAGAACAGTGTAAATAAATAAATAAATCTAAGGATTCTAAGGTAATGATCCCAGGAACGCATACAAGTATATAAAGAAACTTAAAGGGGGATTCAAACCACATACCACCTTAATAAAAGAGAAGAATGGTAACATAATAACAAACATAACAGAAATCAAACAAACTTGGCAAAAATATTTTCAAGAACTCCAGTACATATTGTTGCAGTGTCAAAAAACGACAAGTTTAGCCAAATCTCATTAAAGATATCAATCTGAAATTAAGAGAAGAACTAAAAACATCCAGGCCCCATCAAATCACTTTTAGATTTTTCCTGAAGGGTTGTTTAATCTTGGGATTTTAATCATTTGTTCTGCAATTCCTACATACATACATATAGTCACGCCTTTTTCCCGTAGTGGTAGGTAGAGACCACTTCCTTCACTTAGAATAATTTTTTTTTTTATTTCAATATGAATTGGCACTAGAGCTTTTTTTCACGCTACGGTCGAGCAAAAGCACAAGGAGTGTAACAGATTTTGTTGGCTCGATGAATTTTCTCTCTATCTCAGAACTAGTGTAGTGTACCACAAGAAGTATCACTTCCAAAAAGTTCCAATAATAAAAATAATCGACCGATATTTTGTTATGAAGAAATTCATTTTAAATAACATGCTAACTTTTTAATAAAACGATATTTCGAATTTAAAATTCTGGGTAATAAAAAATGTGGTTGTGATCATTTAATTTCTATTCGGGTTACAGAGTAAGTAGTTGTAAATGCATTCTAGATTGTAAAAATTTACGGGATAATAAATCAGATTTACCAAGTACAATATCTGATCTTCATATCTTTCTAGTCCATAGCATACATCCAAAAGGCGTACAATATGAGGATGGCAAGATTTATTTAGATGACGAAGCGTAGCAATTTCTTCTACAATTTCCTTTGATATACAATCTCTTTCACGTATCACAACTATTTTTTTTATAGCTACATCTTCTCCGGTTTTTCTGTTAATTCCCTTAAATACAATTCCATAAGTCCCTAAATACATAATAAATTACAAAAATATAAAGCAATTTTTTTGCCTGAAATATCTCAGTGATTTAATGTTGTACATACACATAATTAGCTTTGAAATTTATAGCCGAGTTTTTGTATTGGTAGATAATGGATCAGGGGTGGCCTAGCTCCTCGATAGTCCGAGCCATTTTTCAAAATTTGAAATATGCAAATATGCAATATTAGTCTTTCATATTTGTTGTCAGTAATTTACAAGACATTTTAAAAAACATACGGAACGATAATAATTTTTTAAAATATAATAACACAAAAATGAAAAGGAAACTCGGTTTTATTTATCGAGAGCCACAAATAATCCTTCAAAGAGCCGCATGTGGCTCGCGAGCCGCAGGTTGGCCCCCCCCTATAATAGATTATAAACAGCTGCATACATGGATCAACCTTAAATTGTTCAAGTTAGTTTCTTATTAACTTCGAAGATTTTTTGAGATTTGTAACAGTTTGTGAAGAAAACCATTGTTGTAACGTTTCGAAATGTATAGGAATCATGTGAGAGGGACGTGCTCGCCCTTCCATTGCGACCTTTAGTAGGTCTATTGTGGCTCACCCCTAGAGGTTACAGTTCACCGCACAATCCAGCCTTTTTCACGAAGTTCATGGTTGTATAGGGTGAGATTTTTTTGAAATCGGTAGGTTCTAGGTTGGTGTAACCAACTATGTTGAACCTTATTCTTTCCAGGCCGGGGCATGATCATAGTATATGTTTTCGTCTTCCACGCAGCAAAACCGACAGTCCGTTTGTTGGTTCAGACCTATCCTTCCGAGGTGACCAGGGGTTCCTAAACTTTAAAGATAACGAAACACCAACCAAATACATTATATTTTATGGAACCCCATATCAAATGATTACAAATCAATACTGAAATTTATATAAGAAATTTTTTTTTAAGAAATGTGTTATATAATTGAAACATTACTCTTAACTGAAAGTTTTAATGTGAAGAATGAAATTGTTTTACTGTTTTATGAATAATTGTTTTATAGTTCGGTATTATTGTATGCGTATATCTGGGGTAGCATCCAATCTTGACCTGTATTTGTTGTTTGTATTAATGTAAGCTGTAGGCTGAAAAGCCTGTTTCACAACGATACGTTGTGACGAATGGGAGCAATGTTAAGATAGCCTTTTTAGATATTTTAGGATATATACTCCTAACACCAACCCTAAACTGATTCAGAGATACAGATTCAAATGTGTGTTTTAATGTGGATGAACTTTGAAGATCTATGAATGCTTCATAATCCAGGACGGTCAGCATCGCTGGTCGACTTTTTATAATAAGTGGATTTTGTACCTATTCAATATCAATATAATTTTCAGGAAAGTAATCGGACAAAGATTTCAGGAGATTTACCAAATGTTCAGTTATAATAGTTTTAATTTCATTTGGTAATTTCAACGCGTGTTGTCCTTTTTCACACAGGCAATCCAGAAATTTAATTTTCTTTTTAAAGCTGTTAATTTATCTCTCGCCATAAATATAGTTGATGATTTTCCATGCAAAAGTGTAGTTTTTCATTGACTTTTCCAAAAATTTCGGCAAGATAAGCTAATTTTATGAGCCATTGTTCATCATGCAAAACACCTAAAATATTACTGGTAAAAGTAAAAAGCAAGGGTTGTGTAGATTTTACACCACAATAAAAATACAACAATTAAATTGAGAAGGCCGTATCACAGTGTGTCTGTTTATTTTTTACTAAAATGCCAAATGGGGTTTGTATATTTGAGACATTAATAATGAAATCACTTATTATTTTGTTTCTCTTCTTAGTTTTTATATTCAGGTGCCTTCGATCGGTTCACAAAGATAGGTAGAAGCGAATGGCACTTATAATTTCACAGCTTCCCTTGCCAGCTCTGGATATTTGTCGCTTCTCTTAATCCAGAAGACCTCAATGGTTTAAAAATTAAATTTCATTTTAAGCATACCATCAGCAGCTAAATCTATAATATTAGCCCATTATCAGAAGTAGAGTCCAATGCTGAAAAGTAACTTGACAGTTTCTCTTTAAAATTATGCACGTTTTGCATCGTACAAGGAATATGAAAACTTACTACCAACAATTGGTCCGTAGCTACTGAAAGCAAGACTCAGACCATTTTTTGTCTCGCAGTACTTAATTCTGGATCAGTAGGAATAGTTCTATGAAAATTAAATAGCTATTTTCTTCAATCACCGACATAATTTTACCATGGACTCGGGGGGTCGCCAAAATTTTTTTTACTTATAAATGGGTCGCGCATTTGAGAAGGTTGAAAAACACTGACCTGCTGGGTCATTTTGCTATAGATCCTACCTATTCCATTCAAAAAGTATCAAAACTTAAAAATATTTCTGTTGGTTTAATATACAAAGTGTTAAAATTGCATGTTTTTCCCTTATAAAATACAAGTTCATCAGCTTAGTGAAGACGACTATGACCGCAGAATTGAATTTTGTGAAACAATGTCCCAAACAATACAAGAAGACGTAAATTTGGTTAAAAATCTTGTTTTAGTGATAAATCAACCTTTTATTTAAATGGCTTTGTTAACAAACTTAATTGTAGGTACTAGGATGACGAAAATCCTCACGTGTTTCGACAGAATAATCAATGTATGTGCTGGTATTCTAGGAAATGATATATTCGGACCACTTTTTATTAACCAAAACCTAACGGGAGAATTGTACCTACAATTATTAGAAAAGGAAATTGATCCACTTCTTACTCAGTCACTAGAAAGACAAGTTGATGAACAGGGAAATATGGTGCTAGATGAACAGAACATATACCTTAAACAGGACGGAGCTATACCACATTAAGCACTAGCTGTAAGACAATGGCTAGATGAACGATTTCCAAGATACTGGATTGGCAGAAGGGGTAATAGAATGGCCGGAAAGTATTTCAGATCTAACACGACTTGACTTTTTTCTGTGGGGGCTATTAAAAACATAAGTGTAAAAACTTCTCCCAAAGACATTAAAGAACTAAAATTAGAATAACTGAAAAATGTAGACGAATTACTAGCGAAACTTTGCAAAGAGTTCGAGAAGAATTTGAAAATAGGTTATATCATTGCTTACAAAATAACGGAGCACACTTTAAACAGTTACTGTAAATACATTTAAAGAGCTATTCGTAATTAACTTTTTAGTTTCTCTTGTAATTTCGCCTTGTTTATTGTTATCTGCAAAACAAATCGATATAATAAATTGTTGTTTATATGGCTGATTTGCATTTTTCTTGGGTTTTTATTTGATGTATTACAAGGTAGGGGGTGCTATTTGACACTTGAAAACAGCAGAATAACATTTTTAAACCTCCCCCTTAATTTAAAATTCGACTTGTTTCTTGTTTTTCTTACATTTACGCAAAATCAAAAGTTATTTGGAGTGGCTGGTTTTGAAATGAAACCGTAATTAATCAATAATTCATTATCAATATTATTGTTTGTTATTACAATTTTTTTCTTATCATTACAAGAAACATTGGGTACCTATAGCACTTTTAATGTTTGATTCGCTTTATAATTATGTCCTGTTATTTTGGTTTTATACAATATCTATTATATCTGAATGTGTTTTACAGTTTTAACTTGAAAAGAATTACTTTTTGGTGAGTTTTTTTTAACACCTTACAATTTCTTTCAGTTATGATAAAACATCGTGACAATTTCATACAATTTTTATTCTCAATTTTATTTTCATTAAATATAAGACCCATTTTTACAGAATTTAATAAAATTCCAAACTTTGGCAAAAACAATAGGTTTCACTTCAACTCCATACTGATCCAAATCCCAACTAATCTCCCAAATTAATTGTTATTAAATCACTACCTATCTGATTAATTTTTAAATTTATTAAAAAATTTCGTTGATAAATATCTACTTATTATATTGGTAAATATATTCGTAATACTTACCTAGACCTATTTTATATTGAATAAAATAATTTTCGATTTTTCCCGATTCCGTTCCTGAACTTGTACCCGGAGATTGCTCATCCATTTCCACTTCCATTTCCATTACCGATTCTTAATTAAAAAAAATTGAAAACAAAAAAACTGTAAGTAGGTACTCACTTAAATTGCGAAATAGGTTTTTAATGTATAACTCACTTTTTTAATAAATTAAATGTAATTGTGCTTTCAAATTTTTTTCAAAAATCTTTAAAATTTGTAAAAATATATTTAAATAAAAATATAATAAAAATAGTTTTAACTCGTACACACGCCACTAGTACAATTGCACTTGAAATAAGAATGTGACCAATAAAATTTCGTTTATATAGGAGAGTTTAACATTATCTCCTATTTAAAAAATTATAGTTTGATTGGTCTTTTACTGTGTAGTGCGAAACCAACTATGACTGTCTAGTATATGCAAACGAGGTAAAATAACAAGAATATGTCCAAAGAAGGTTTCTGTTATTTTAGTTCATTTATTTTCTATACCTTGAAAGGGGGAAAATTTAAAATAAACAGTCGAATGCGGTCTCATGTAAGTCGCAGACGTAGAAGTAGAAGTAGAATAAAAAGAACAAAAATAATAATTAATATTGGTTTATTTGTGAAATAAAACTTTAAGATTTTGTAATGAAGTTTCATTAAATTATATATGCAAAAATAATGCCAATAACATGTTTTAAAATTTTCAAAGAGGCCTCTTTTTAAAAAAATTTTTATACAACTTTGGTCTTGTTTTAAAAATATTTCTGTTTTCACCACTTGGTAACTCCACGTTTTCCAAGAAAGTGAATAATAATATGTCTTGGCATGACCATGTTGCTAACATCGCAAAGTCAGCAAGCCAGAGGTTTTCTGTGGAAAGCTAGAAAGTTTTTTACTCCTGATCAACTGTTGACGACGTACAAGGCTCAAATTCGACCTCTACTGGAGTATTGCTCGCACATTTGGGATTCAGCACCAAGGCATTCTCTTCGTCTTCTAGATTCCATTCAGAAAAGGGCCATTCGGTTGATAAACAGCTCAACTCTCACAGATACCCTTCACCCAATAGAACATAGAAGAAGAGTTGCAGACCAGCTATTTCCATGGCAGATGCTCCAGAGAAATAAAAACTCTTATACCACCACTGACCACATTCAGCCGAAGAACTCGGCACGCTGATCAGTCTCACCCATTTACTCTCAAGATTGACACTACAAAGACCAATCTTCATCAATAATCCTTCTTTTACAGGGCTGCTACGGAATGGAACAAGCTTTCAAAATCAGTTTTTCCAAAAAACTATGACCTGCAACTTTTTAAAAAGCGGGTCCACGATCATCTCCTTTCTATAATCCCCTCCCTTTCTAATAGTCGCAGTGCGGGCCGTCCGCGGCCCACACGATAAGTATACCCTTTTTGCGACTATTCTTAGTAAAAAATTTTTTTTAAGTAATTTACGGTTAAATAGTCATTCCATAAACATAAATTCATACAGTATGGAACAGTCAAATGGAATAAATTCATTATTTTAACTATTGTGTTTATTTATAACAAAATCTTTAGTTTTGTATACCATACTTTTCACATATTTCCATAAGAAGTCTAATAGCATAAGATCAGGTGATCGTGCTGGCCATTCTATTGATCCTCGCTTCTACCAATTTAGAAACAATTAGGTCAAAGTACCACTAGGTTTAGCTGACTTAAGAAGAATAGGTCGACCACACCAAACAGCGGCCTAGCTAGAACTTTTGCCGCCCTTTCTGAGTCAATCAATTGGTGGTTTTTGTATATTATTAATCATAAACAAATAAACTGAATTGAGACAAACTATAGATGGGGAATTTTTTTATTATTGGATGCCTTATTTAAATTAGGCAGTAATAAAAAAGGCCGCTTAAGTTGATATACCTAAAAATACAACTATACCTAATTTATAAAAATAATTCCATAAAATATGTTTTATTTTATATTTTTATATTTATAAATAAAGATAATATTTTCAACCTTACATTGATCTGACGATGAGTAAAAATATTCGAAATCATCATAGAGTAATTCATAATTCGTAAAAATTTAATGGTAAACTTATGAATTGAATAAGTGGTTTTTTACAACTAATACTTAATAAAAAAAAATGCCGCCCCAATGCCAACATATGTGCCGCCCAATGCGGATCGTAGCTGCCGCAGCTACGACACTGACACCAAATATATATTGATAATGCAGGGTGTGCTTTCGAAAACGAAACAGAGCCATTTGCAGAAACCTCGTCAACATTTTAGAAAAACGCTTAGACCCGTCGATTTTTTATTAAAGAGGGACACTCTTTTCCGGTATTTTTGACTCCTCTACTTTCAACCCCTAGCGAGGGTAAGAATTACCCCAAAATTTTTAAATAGCATTGGGGGTCGAATAAAATGTCTTTCAAAAGCTCTTAAAATTCCCTATACAATAGTCTTTAAATTTTAAAATTCCGCCCATTGCTTATCGAGAAATTGTACTTTAAATGTGGAACTTATCTGCAAACAAATACGAACAGTAAAAATGTCATTCATTTGAGTTTAGTACGCCAATGGATATTTCAAGAGGCGTTGGATAAATGTGACGAGGGGATATCTGTCAATGGGATTAATATCAACAATCTGAGGTATGCGGATGACGCGGTTCTTGTTGCCGACTCCCTGGAAGGTAAGGAACTGCAGGAACTGGTAAGCCGCGGTACGGCTGCAAGCTCAGAGGCCGGACTTAGCCTGAACGAAAGTGGCTAGCAGTTAGCAAATCAAACAACGTGGACGGACACCTGGCAATTAACGGTCAACGAATTGAGCGAGTAGAAACTTTTAAATATCTTGGGTGTCAACTAAATGAGAAGTGGGGCGGCATGCAGGAGATTCGTGCCAGAATAGAACAAGCTCGTGCTTCGTTCCTGAAGATGCGTAAGGTACTTTGCACCAGAAATTTAAGCTTGCCTATGCGCGTCCGAATGCTTTGCTGTTACGTGTTTAGCATACTGTTTTATGGAATGGAAGCTTGGACTTTGACAGATGCAATGTGCAAAAAATTGGAGGCCTTTAAAATGTGAACGTACAGAAGGCTATTAAGAATCTCCTGGGTAGAAAGAGTGCGTAACACCGAGGTACTTCAACGCCTCGTCAAGCAGCTGGAAGTTCTGTTTCCACTAAAAAAGCGCAAACTGAAGTATTTTGGTCACATCTTAAGGAATGACAAGTATCGACTTTTAAATCTTATTATAGAAGGGAAGATCGAAGGTTCAGATAGCGCTGAAGATTGCCAACGTCCGAGGAGGACAGGGCATCTAAAGAAGAAGAAGAACGCCAATGGTATAAATTTAGTAACTATTTTTAGCTTTGCATTACTTTGTAGCGATTTGTTATCTCTTCTAAAAATCTTGATTCCACGTTGAGTACGAGGCAGTTGGCATCTGTGTCTGGAATTAATCGAACCAGCATCAAAACCATTTTAAAGAAGAATAAAATTCATCCATAGAAAATACGTTTAATCCATGAACTTAATGAGTATGATTGTGACCACCGTTTGCAGTTTTGCGAAATAATGAGTGCGCGAGTAGGGAACGATCCACAGTTCCTTTTTAATATCTTTTTCCGATTATTGCAGTTTTTTATTGCACGGGACAGTAAATCGCCAAAATTGCCGCTATGTTCCGATTTAAACCCATGAGTTTATCACGAGGTGCATACACAGCAACCGGAGAAATTAAATGCATGGGCTGGCATTTGAGGTGACCGACTGGTGGGTCCTTACTGGTAGTCGCTATTCACCCTGCCTTGACTGACATGTATTTGAAAATAATCCACAGTATGACAAAGATCATTTTTATTTTCAACAGGACGGTGCTCCTGCGCATTATGCGACGATTGTTCGTCAGTATTTAGACCAACGGTTTTCCACGGCATTGGATTGGGAGAAGAGGCAGAATTGAATGGCCACCACGATTGCCAGATTTATCGCCACTCGATTTCTTTTTGTGGGGACGTCTGAAAAGTAAAATTCATCAAACACAACCAGCGTCGTTGGAAAATTTGAAGAATCGTTGACGAGTGTCGTCAAATTACTCCGGAAATTCTTCGGAATATGAGTAAACGTTTTAAACTTCATTATTGTATGGAAGCGGGTGGTCATCAGTTTAAACATTTAATCAATTAAGTAGTTAGTAAGCAAATAATTGGAATTTTAACATTTCATTTTTTTCGTATTGGGAGGAAATGTCAAATTTAAAGACAATTGTAAAGAGAATTGTTAGAGCTTTCAAAAGACATCTTATTCGACGCCCAATGCCATTTAAAAATTTTGGGGTAATTCTTACCCTCGCTTGGGGTGGAAAGTAGTGGAGACCAAAAACCGGAAAAGAGTGTCCCGTTTAATAAAAAATCGACAGTTCTGAGCGTTTTTCTAAAATGTGACGATGTTCCTGCAAATGGCTCAGTTTCGTTTTCGATTGGCCACCCTGCATAATATTACATAATAATTGAATTAATGAAATTATTCCATTTCGCTGTTTCACAGTGCATAATTTAAACTTACAATCAAGATGTTTTTTAATATTACCAAAGAACATCTATGATGTTTATAATGCTTGTTGACAATGTTATAGCTTTTATGAGTGGTTAACAACATCCATAAAATTTAGCAATAATTTGGTAATAAAAAAAACAGTATTGCTATTCCAATTGAGTACTCTTTCATACTCATTATGCTCTCGACTTGAAAATATTCGGACAATTTTAGGGGCCAATTATTCTTTGAGGCCTTCGTACCTACTACTTTTATGACCAAAAGAGTATTCCATAAAGTGGTATTTTATAAATAAATAATATAAAAAAATATCTTAAATATTTATTATACGGACAAAATATTTACAACTATAACTTACACCAGAAATATACAATAAAATAAAAAACAAAATTAAATTGGCTTTTAACAGTTGCTAATTTAGTGGTAATTCCATTAAAAATGGATGGTTTAAAGCTTCCAAGGCAGTTATTCTCTTGTTTGGATTGAATGCAAGCAATTTCTGAAACAATAGGTAAATGTTACTACATAATAAAACTGCAAACATATGTATCAAAAACAAAAAAATTAATGTACTTATTTTTTATTTTATTTAAAAGCTATAATGTCATTTTAAATGGGTACATATTATAAAGTTTTACTTATTTAAAACTTTTAATCAGGGAATAATAAATAGTTTTAATTTAAAAATTTGTTAAAAATCTTCATAAACCAAAGCTTAAATCAAATTTCGTTAAAATTAATCTTCATTTAAGTTAATATTTATTAAGATTAAACTAATTTTTGTAAATTGCTACCAAAAAAATTCTCACCTTTACTAAATCCAGTGCTGAAACAGTCATCTTTCGACGTAGATAATTTATTTCCACTTGGTTTGTGGTTTTAAAAGAACTCAATTTTATAAAAATATCTTTAGGCCAATCATCTTCAGAAGGTTTACCAATTATTCTACAAAACGTAACAATAAAATATACAGGCTGATTCTTTGGGAGTTCTAATTAGACGTTTAAGAGAAACTTGACACGTAACATTAAAAAATACAGGCTGATTCTTTGGGAGTTCGTTTTAGAGAAACTTGACATAATTTGAGGTGAACTAGTAAACTTCCGGTATAACCGGAAGTAGTTGGAAGCTCTAAATATTTTAGATCAACTCTGCATATCTGAAAATCTTTCACCTCAAATTTTCAGATTTTAATTATGTCTCTAAAACGTCTAATTAGAATTTCCAAGGAATCAGCCTGTATAATCAAGGTCATTCATTTATGTATTAGAAATATATATAAATATTAAGTGTTTACCTGAAAATTTTGTTTAGCTGATTTAGTGGAGATCTACGTGTAAAAAGAGGTGTTAATGTAAAAAGTTCTACAATAATGCAACCCACTGACCAAATATCGATCGCTGTTGAATATGGAAGCCCCAAGAGAACTTCTGGTGCTCTATACCAAAAAGTTACCACCTAAAAATAACTGTTGTTCAAAATAAATTCAAAGTTTAGAGATATAAAAATATGCCTAAAGAAAACTTACGCAGGGGGATAATTTCATTTTAGCTTCAAAGCTCCTCGCTAATCCAAAATCTGCCAACTTAATGTGCCCATCATGTGTAACGAGTAAATTTTGGGGCTTTAAATCTCTGTGCAATACTTTATTACTGTGTAAAAAATGGACTCCATTGAGTATTTCTATAGACATATTTCTGATGTGTAAAGTGCTAAAACCCGTCGGATGTCTTTCTATGTATTTTGCTAAATCTTGTGGTAAATATTCAAGGACCTACAATAAATAATATAATATTTAGTAGAGTAAAAGAATAAGAAATATTATAAAAATGCATTAAAGTGACTTGATTAACAGGAATGTTATAATGTATAGTGTAAGGAATCCAATTTACCAAATATATAGTCCGTTCTCCGGTAATTCCCGTGTTATGGAATACATCCAAAAGACGTACAATATTGGGATGTTCAAATGTATTTAGTTGACGAAGTAACGAAATTTCTCTTAAAGTATTCACTGACATGGAATCATTTAATTTTTTTAAAGCTACTTCATACCCTGTTTCCTCGTCCTTCGCCTTGAACACAGTACCATAAGCTCCTAAATTTACAATAGAATTAAAAATGTTTCTGCTAACACACAACCAACAATCCTACAGACTTTGATGTAAAACAAATATGTTGAACATCAAAAGCTATAAACCAAACACTTATGATATGATATAACTTTTAATTATTATAGATGTATGATATATTTTAATGATGTTTAATAAATTTAAAGTTTGTAATATGCACGTTTTTTTAAAGTTAAATTTTTAGTTTTAATGACAAATCTTGTCTGTTTATATTTGTTTTCATAATATCTACATGCAATAAAAAAATTATTATGAGCATAGTTGTATGTCCAAAAAGTTGACTCGACAATTTTGGAATTAAAATAAAAATGTGCTAAAAAAAATTTATCAAAAAAACTTAACTTTTATGATTAGGTTCTATTTATGATGTTTAGTTAGCTCCACATCACTTCATTCAAACCAAACCAATTGTGCTGTAATGTGCTCAAGATGTGCTATTATGTGTCATTAAAAAAAATATTTACTTAAAAAATTGAGTTTTGTTGGGACATCCTTTTTGTGATGTTTAGTTAGCTTCGCAAAATCACTTTATCAAAACTAAACATATTATGCTATGATGTGCCCGCAATATGCTTTTGAAAGAAAAAAAAATTTGTAAATGATACACGATATAACAAATGTCCTATTTAGTAAAAATATGTTGGTTGTTATGATTGGGTATTTAATAATATAGTTTTTAAGTCTGTAGCATTGTATTAAAATAAATAAATATATAATATATTTTAATTTAACAGAGACTTACCCTTTCCTATTCTGGAGAGTAGGGTGTAGGAACTTTTGCTATCACATGCCATTTTAATTTCTTAATCAAGCTGAAATTTAAAATAAAAATTTTATGCATGAAAATTGCGACGGATTTGTGATGGGTCAACCCCTTCCCCCAAAGCAACGCGGCTACTTAATCCCTAGCGAAGAAAAATTTATCTACCAATGTGATAACAAAAATTCTCAAATCAGTGCCATAATGAACGAAGCACTGGCCACTCAGTAGAGCTGCTAAGCTTAATAATTCATTGATGTAATCTTGATGTTTCTCAATACTTAAAACGATTAATTATGCAATTCAACTGGCCAAGAGCGGTAGCAGATTTTTTGCCCTTTTTACAGGAAAAGTAGAAATGATGCAACAAAGGTCGTAAATCACTTTGCGTATTAAAAATATTGAGCTATTATTATAAGATTGATTTTCAAAATATTAAGTATAAATTATTTTTCGTTAAAAGCTATTTATTATTTTATAGTTATTAAAAAACTTTCAGTTACTAAAATTTTATTAATTCTATTTTGCCTCATACTGTGTACTGGGAAAACACTATGAAGTAACTGACTGATAGTGCATACTGGGTGGCCAACCGAAAACGAAACAGAGCCAATTCTTACCCTCGCTTGAAAGTAGTAAAGTCAAAAACACCGGAAAAGAATGTTCCCCTTTAATAAAAAACCGACGGGTCTAAGCGTTTTTCTAAAATGTCGACGAGGTTCCTGCAAACGGCTCTGTTTCGTTTTCGGTTGACTACAATGTATATAAAAGTAATGAAGAGATCCTAAATATATATAACATACATACATAAAGTCACGTCTTTTTCCCATAGGGGTAGGCAGAGACCACTTCCTTCCACTTGCTACGGTTCTTACACACATCTTTTGCTTCCTCTACTTTCATTAGTGCTCTCATACGTGCTCGTCGGTTGTTGGTACTCTTGACCTGGCCTTTCTTCAAAACAATGTTGATCTGATCAAGATATGTTCTCCGAGGTCGACCTCTACCGACTTATCCATTCACACTCGCCTTATAAATTTGTTTCGTCAATCTTCCCTCATCCATCCTTTCTACGTGTCCAAACCATCCAAGCATTCATTTATCTATCTTTGTAACCACATCTTCTTTTACACCACAGCGTTCTCTTATCTCACTATTCTTTACTTTATCCAACCGAGTCACTCAGGCTATACTTCTCAGACTACTCATCTCAGCAGCATTAATCCTATTTTCATGCTTCTTCTGCCAAACCCAACATTCACTACCATACATAAGTGTAGGAACCAACAATCCTCTATGCACAGTCAGACGTGCCTTTTTGACACTTTCTGGCTATTCATAAAATTTAAAACATGATAGCAGTTATTTAACAGTCAATGTTAAAAGCAAAATATTAGTTTAATATGCAAATTTCATACAACTAACAAAAAATTCAGTAACTACAAACAAACGCAGATTATAATATGATAAAAAATTGGTTAAGATTACATGGATTAAAAATTAAAAAAGTGCAAATCAAACGTTTATTTTAAACGTGGAATATAATAAATTGTATTACTTACCTTTTTAAGTAAATTCTACTCAGTCGTGCTTACGAAACTTTTAAAACTGTATAAAATATAATATTGAAACCGAAATAACAACCAACCCCTTAAGCTTCGGTCGAACACAGAGAGAACGCTGGTACAATTGTTGAAAGAAATATTTAAAATGATTTTAGTTTACGTTGTCAGGGGTTTATATTAACATTAAGTCTCCCAAAAAGCAATATCATTTTTGAGGATAATGTTTACCCGATTAGAAAGTTATTGTTCGAAAATGAACATTTAATTGTTAAAATTTTTGGATTATGTATTTTCTCCTTTCACTAAATATTTATTTTTAATAGTCGTAAAGTACCTGCCATGCATTTAATGATCTGTATGTTTACCAATGCAAATGGACTATTAGTAAAGTTTTCTTGTCCTTATCGCTATAGCTTTTCATAAACATATAGCAATTGTAAGAGGTAGTATAAAAAATGTCTGCAAAATTGCAATCGACGTAAAAAAATTTGTTTTAAATAAAAAATGCTTTTTGGCATTAAAATTTTTAATTCCTTCCGAACTTTGGTTCGATAAGAACCGAAAAGTTTCTACGCGAAACCAATTTCAAGAATAGGTAAACAAATGTTTATACAACTTATAATTTGTTTGCTTAAAGTATTATACCTTGGGAGAAATGCTGGAAAAAATTAAATCCTACAAATGAATAATAGATATTCATATTTACTATTTTAAGTTGACTATTTGGTATTGGTACAGAGTAATAAATTACTGTCATAAGACCGTTCCATTGGCGTACTTACCTGCCTGCCAACAATTAAAAGAGGAAAGTGTACTATTTACAGTTAGCAGAAGCAAACAAAAGCCCTGGTGGGCGTGTTCATGTCGCTGTTGTTGTATTTTTGGTATCGATATATTTCATTTCATATCAAAAATCGACTATCGATAACATTAAGTGCCAACTGTCAACCCAATTAGACGAAACATGGCTAAACGAAGGTTATACAGTGGGGAAGGTCCTAGATAATAATGTAACATCTTCTCATCAAGCCTTTTTGGATGGTCTGTTTACGGGTATAAAATCACCGTCTGGAAAAGGAGAGCAACTAATTATTACCCATATCGGTAGCACAGACGGCTTTTTTAGAGGTGGTTTATTAACATTTCAGTCAGTTCACACCGGTGACTACCCCGAAGATATGAATACAAATGTTTTTGAGGAATATGTTGAGCATATGTTAGGGCTTCGTAATTGTTTTGGCTCCTTACCATTTAAGGACTAAAAACTTGCCTACAAATTCTTCGAAAAAGGCAAAAATAATTGGGTTACTTTTGGAGAAACAAATACTTTTACAAAACAATAGACAGTTAGACAGTTCAGTTAAAATAACTAAATAAATTTAGAGGCAGAGAGCAGTTTATCAGATTTTTCTATTTTAGATGAAAATGATAAGTAAAATATGTTCGTGCAAACAGCTTTGTAAGTGTGTCTTCATCTTCTTCTTTTTGTGCCTTATCCTCAGTGGACGTTGGCGATTACTAAGGCCTATCTGATTTTATTTGCTGCAGCCCGAAATAGATCCATAGATGTCATTCCTGTCCATTGTCTTAGATTTCGCAGCCACGATATTCGTCGTCTTCCAGGACCTCTTTTTCCGTTAAGCTTGCCCTGCATAATAAGCTGAAGTAGGCTATATTTCTGGTTTTGCATAACATGTCCGAAGTTTGAAAGTTTGCTTTCTTTGATTAAGTTTAAAACCTCTTTTTGTTGTCTCATACGCTGTAGGATGGCTTTGTTGGTTACGTGGTAAATCCATGATATTCTAAGCATGCGTCTGTAGCACCACATCTCAAATGCTTCCAGACGTTTACATGCAGCGTCGTTCTGAGTCCAAGCTTCCACCCTATATGTTAGTATTGAGAAAACGTAGCATCTAAGAACTCTGACTCTTAGGTGCAAGCCTATATTTAAATTTCACAGCACACTTCTCATGCGAATAAAAGCCGTTCTACTCTTCCCAATTCGGATCTTAATTTCATTTCTTTGTTTCCATTTGTTGTTAAGAAATGTGCCCAGGTAGTTTATCTATGCAACCGTTTCCAGTTGGGAGCCGTTTGCGTAAAACTGGCCATTAAAATCTTGTTTGCTTATTATCATAACCTTTGTTTTATTTGTGTTTAGGCGCATGTTGTAAGTGTGTAAAAATTTATTTTTCAGTACATAATAACAAAATTTAAACTAAAAGTATGTATAGATTAGGATTATATTATATACACATGTACAATACATAAATAAAAATATTTTGACTCTATTAAACGTTTTCAATTTCGAACAGATTTTCAATAAATACAGCTAATAGACTGCCTGTTACCCAAAGACACGCCTATGTCTGCCAATATAGTCCCTATTGACTTCTATTGCATTCCGGTCTTCTACAGGGCTAGGCAGGTAAAAAAATAACTCAAAGGTCCAACTTGCAATGCAAATAAAACTTTTAAATTATTTTGACCACTTTGTACATTACATTAAAAACAATCTTCTTTTAACATATATACAGGTTAGAGAAAAAACATGAAACATTTCTCCACCCGTATAATAATGGATTATACATTCTTTAGATTATTTCTTCTTCCTTTTTTTTTCTATTATCCTTTTCTGATTCTTTCCTTAATTCTCTGGTGGTTTTCACATTAAGTTTACAAATTTGTGTTGTAGGTTTTCTATACCCCTTTTCCAACAAAAATAATGATTTATTTTTAAAATCTATTAAATTTAAAACAAACGAAACTTTCTTTTTAGGTCTTGGAACAAGAACGACACAAGAAAAGCTAGTTTTAAATGAACAATACTAACTACCTCTTTGTTTTCTTTTAACCCTTATAATACCAAGCGGGGTGCAAATGCACCCCACATGTACTTTTTTGTATATATCTAAGCCAATTATATTTTGTTTTATTTCCTCTTTTTAGTAGCTGCATTTTTCTAGGTTCCAAATGTAATTTACCTAAAATCTTACATGGATTTTTTCCATCTCAGTAATTATTTAGGTTTTTAGAGTGTGGGGTGCATTTGCACCCCGCTTGGCATTTTACGTATACCAATATTTCTATGTTATTATGAGCTAACGGCAGGGTAAAATCCTTAAGCCTGAAAAAGGACAAGGTGAACGGGTTGTTCTTGAACTTTCTGATTATCTAAGTCAAGGATATGGTATCACAACTGATAACTTCTTTACTAGTCTTCAACTGTCTCAAAAATTGTTGGATAAGAAGCTTACATTATGTGGCACTCTGCGGAAAAATAAGACGTTTATACCAAAGGAACTACTTGCATCATCTTCAAAAAAAGAATATTCTTCAATGATTGCTTTTACAAAACATTGTACATTAGTGTCTTATGTGCCGAAAAAGAACAAAACCGTTATTTTGTTATCAACCGAGCATGACGATGACAAAGTAAGTAATAAGGAGTCAGACCACAAACCAGATATTGTCTTGCATTATAATAGTACTAAAGGAGCTGTAGATTCAACAGACCAAATGGCAGCAAAATATACCACTCAAAGAAAAACTCTTAGATGGCCCATGGTACTTTTTTACCATATTATCGATATTGGAGCTATAAATGCCTATAAAATATGGAAAATTAAAAATCCAAATTACGGGTCTGGGCACTTAGATGCAAGAAAAAAATATCTTCTTCAGTTGGGAAAGGAACTGGCCAAGGAAAATATGATTTATAGATTTATAAATACTAATGGTTTGCAAGCAAGCATACAAGAAAATATTCTTAAAGTTGTTCCAGAATTGGAGCAAAATATCCCTTCAACAAGACCTGTAGGAACTCAAGGTAGATGTTTTCTCTGTGAAAGAACCAAAGATAGAAAATCAAGACAACGTTGTAGAAAATGTGAGCGTTTTGTTTGTGTAAATCACTCTGAAAAAGAAATTTTTTGTATCCCATGTAAAGCAAAAAATTAAAATTAATTTTGAATACCTAATTAAGGTTTGTTTATTTTTTAGTTACTAAATTGAAATAAAAATAGATACAAAATAATTTATTTGCGTTTTTTTTTTCATTTTACTTAAAAAAAGTGTAAAAATTACAAAGATAGACAAAAAAAAATGGGATGCAAATGAACCCCGCTTGGTATCGCACGTATGTAAGAAAGCTTGGTATTATAAAGGTTAATGCAACAATTTTTTTCTCATATTTTTTTATAACCTTGTAAGTATCTTCATAATCATGTGGTAATGAAGGCTATCCTTTTGTATTTCTCATAATTATAACATGGGGAGTTATTTCTTGACGAGTTTCTGGAAAATGACTAGTTTGTGAATGGTCACAAGAGCTAAATTTTTTTTATTTGTTTTTTGTATATTTTTATTTAAAGAAGAAAGATGAGTGTTAATTAAGTTTATTTTATTTTCGACTAATTTTTGGTTTTCAGTAAGTATTTTAAGAATATTTTGACAATTTATCAAAAAATCTAAAAACATTTTTGTAACATCAGACGAAGTTCCATTATGAGAAATCATTTGACTCTCCTTTTTTTGAAAAGCTACTGGTTTTCCATAGGTTTCCCATATTTTGTCAGAAATATCTAAAAGATCACTGACACTTTCCTTACCAGATGCGGTAAATCCAACGAAAATAGTTTTTGGTGGGCACATTTTCCATAATTTGACTAAGAGTTCTTTATTAACCATTTTGGAGCAACCTGCAGAGTGTTTCATGTCACGGAAAAATTCGGACGGATCTCTTACAGAAAGTAGTTCTACTAAACGTTTCTTTAATTTTTAAGTACATGTCGTTTTGAGGACAAATATTTCGCGAATGCTTTCCTAAATAGGGGAAAAAGTATTAATATTAAAAACCGGTAAAGAAAACAGTTTTCAGCCGAGTTGTTTGCTATTATCGGCAAAGAATATAATATATATATATATATATATATATATATATAATATATATATATATATATTGAAATAATGCGTTTTTTAGACTTATATATTATAATTTTTAAATTCTTTTATTTATATGCCGGGTAGAAACAATTTTCTTTATTTCAGAGAGGGTTCAGTTCTTTTTTCTTTTTAAATTTTTTTTTAACCTTTACACAAAATTATTTTGTTGATCCAAAATTTAATAATTAAATATATATACACTTGAACCCTTTTACCATTAGGGTGTCGGGTATTTAATAATTAAATATATAAATAATTGCCAGATTTTTATAATGACCCCACTAATTTAAATTTCTAAATTTTCTGTATACAAAAACAAAATATTAATGTTTACTTTAAAATACAAATTTTCAGACATTGTATTTTCTTGCTGCTCACTTTTTTTGTTGATGGTAGAGATGATAATGCGGTGAAAAATAGATGTCACGTAAATAAGGGGCTGCTTTTGGTGGTTCTCTCAGGAAACTGCCAATTTTTTAGTAATTTTTAATTTTCACTTTATTTTAATTACTGTTTTAGATAATTATTTTTAACTTCCCAGCGGTATGTGTGTGTGTGTGTGTGTGTGTGTGTGTGTGTGTGTGTGTGTGTGTGTGTGTGTGTGTGTGTGTGTGTGTGTGTGTGTGTGTGTGTGTGTGTGTGTGTGTGTGTGTGTGTGTGTGTGTGTGTGTGTGTGTGTGTGTGTGTGTGTGTGTGTGTGTG
This sequence comes from Agelastica alni, assembly GCA_950111635.1. NCBI lineage: Eukaryota > Metazoa > Arthropoda > Insecta > Coleoptera > Chrysomelidae > Agelastica > Agelastica alni. The sequence continues at coordinate 24,900,409 of OX467713.1, read as the reverse complement.
TGTGTGTGTGTGTGTGTGTGTGTGTGTGTGTGTGTGTGTGTGTGTGTGTGTGTGTGTGTGTGTGTGTGTGTGTGTGTGTGTGTGTGTGTGTGTGTGTGTGTGTGTGTGTGTGTGTGTGTGTGTGTGTGTGTGTGTGTGTGTGTGTGTGTGTGTGTGTGTGTGTGTGTGTGTGTGTGTGTGTGTGTGTGTGTGTGTGTGTGTGTGTGTGTGTGTGTGTGTGTGTGTGTGTGTGTGTGTGTGTGTGTGTGTGTGTGTGTGTGTGTGTGTGTGTGTGTGTGTGTGTGTGTGTGTGTGTGTGTGTGTGTGTGTGTGTGTGTGTGTGTGTGTGTGTGTGTGTGTGTGTGTGTGTGTGTGTGTGTGTGTGTGTGTGTGTGTGTGTGTGTGTGTGTGTGTGTGTGTGTGTGTGTGTGTGTGTGTGTGTGTGTGTGTGTGTGTGTGTGTGTGTGTGTGTGTGTGTGTGTGTGTGTGTGTGTGTGTGTGTGTGTGTGTGTGTGTGTGTGTGTGTGTGTGTGTGTGTGTGTGTGTGTGTGTGTGTGTGTGTGTGTGTGTGTGTGTGTGTGTGTGTGTGTGTGTGTGTGTGTGTGTGTGTGTGTGTGTGTGTGTGTGTGTGTGTGTGTGTGTGTGTGTGTGTGTGTGTGTGTGTGTGTGTGTGTGTGTGTGTGTGTGTGTGTGTGTGTGTGTGTGTGTGTGTGTGTGTGTGTGTGTGTGTGTGTGTGTGTGTGTGTGTGTGTGTGTGTGTGTGTGTGTGTGTGTGTGTGTGTGTGTGTGTGTGTGTGTGTGTGTGTGTGTGTGTGTGTGTGTGTGTGTGTGTGTGTGTGTGTGTGTGTGTGTGTGTGTGTGTGTGTGTGTGTGTGTGTGTGTGTGTGTGTGTGTGTGTGTGTGTGTGTGTGTGTGTGTGTGTGTGTGTGTGTGTGTGTGTGTGTGTGTGTGTGTGTGTGTGTGTGTGTGTGTGTGTGTGTGTGTGTGTGTGTGTGTGTGTGTGTGTGTGTGTGTGTGTGTGTGTGTGTGTGTGTGTGTGTGTGTGTGTGTGTGTGTGTGTGTGTGTGTGTGTGTGTGTGTGTGTGTGTGTGTGTGTGTGTTTTTTTTACAATGGTTTAAACTTTCCTTACACTTACTATGCTAAACAAACCCTCTTTTTAGTTCATAAATTTCTTCCTCTAATTGAACTACTTATTTAACAAGACGAAAAAGAAAATTTTAAATATATCTGTCATATTTTATATTTATTTATCAAATTTTTCTCTTTAATATTTTACAACCAAAATTATTATTGGTATGTCAGTGTAAACTATTTTCAAATTTTATTCTTTACAAATTAAAATTTTTAAAACATTAATTTTAACACACTCATCATATCATAACAATAAATATATATAGATACCATATCGTAGCATATTTTCCGTATATATTTCCAATCTACAGACACACTTCTGTTGCAGTTTTATAATAGTCAAGATAGATTTCATAATAAGCGCATTGTTATTAAAGTTGTTTTTTAAATTTAAATGTTGGGTGGTAATCTCTGAAATTCTTCTAATTTACAATTATAGTATGAGATCATTGGGTAAAAAAAATTAAAAAAAGTGTCTTAAATTTTTATTCATCACAAAATATTAACAACTATTATTTTTACATAAATATCACAAATAATAAAAAGTAAAAGGCGATGAACAGTTACGAATTTACCAGCGGTTCTTCATTAAAAAATGAATGGCTTAAAGCCTCCATGGCAGTTATTCTTTTGTTTGGATTAAACGCTAGCATTTTCTGAAAAAAAAATACATATTTACCAATAATAATAACAAACGATATTATTTATTTTGTAACAAATAAATCACTAATAATAATAATAATTTCGACTTCTTCGCTTCTTCGAAACATAATCATTTATCTAATGTATTTTTAATTTGATTTGACAAGTACTTTAAAAATAAATCACTAATGATAATAATTTCGACTGATTCGCTTCTTCGAAACAAAATCATTTATCTAATGTCGCAGGACGAAGGACGTGCGTGCGTATTTTTTGATAGAGTTAACAGACTTTTGGCGCACCCGATATTTAAAGAGTTTTTTAATTTTGCAAAATTTTAAAACATTTAATCTCACCATTAATAAATCCAATGCCATTTCGCAAATGTTTGGACAGATCTCGTTTAGTTTCGCAGGAGGTGGGACATCTACGGTACTCCACTTTGTAAAAACAGTTTTATCTTCGGGCCAATCTTCTTCGGAAGGTTTACCAATTATTCTGCAAAATATGGACATTACAAATATAACTAAATTGGATTTTGTAATTTTGTAGAAGCTATTTTAAAGGTATTTACCCAAAAATGTTGCTGAGCTGACTTAAAGCGGTTGAAGCTTTATGAAAAAGAGGTTTCAATCTGTAAAGTTCCACAATAATGCATCCCACCGACCAAATATCAATTGGAGTTAAATAAGAAAGTCCCAAGAGGATTTCCGGAGCTGCGTACACTGGAGTTCCCACCTAAAAATAATAACTGCCCTTAAAAAAATACTGTAACTGAAATGATAAAGATACTTTAATGTTACAATAGTACAACCTCATCTCCATTTACTCTCTTTATATAACGTTGCTTACGTTTCTCCCATTGTTCATAACATTGGAGAAAGTCTTAGGCTGTTTAGTAACCGCCTTGTGATTTCATTAAGTTCTCCTTAAGGCTGAAAATGAGTCCTTTTCGAAGATTCTTCTATTTTTCAAGGATAGTGTACTACGGCAAAAAGGCTGTAGTACACTATTCTTTAAAATCAATTCTCAAACGTTTTCGGCAACATTGCCATCATCGGAAGAGAATTATGAAAAGTGAATTAATTATGTGAAAATTCTTTCGTGAAATTTTTTTTTAATTAAGATTGTTAAAAATTGTTGAGGTTAGTATTTGAAAAAATCAAAAATTAACTCAGTTGTCAAAAATCTTTACAAAGGGTCGTCATAGGAAATGAACATTTCATCAACAAACATCAAAAGAGTTAAGAATATTAACATAATATTTAAAGAATTAAAATGGTAACCTAGTTTATCGATTTATACTGTATATCGATTCTAGTCATATTAGCGTTATCTGAAGAGGAGTTGCAGGCGATGGTTAATGTTATGCATGATTCCTTGAAAATCAAAGGGATAAAAATAAATGTGAGCAAAACGAAAGTAATGGTTTTTGAAAGAGAAGAAAGCATAACAAACTGTGGGGTTTAGATTGAGGGAGAAAGAGTGGAACAAGTTAATGAATTTGTGTACTTGGGTTCAAAATTTACTAGAGATGGAAAGTATGACAGAGACATTGAGCGAAGGGTGTTGGCAGGAAAACAAATGAATGGGGCACTGTATAGCTTTATGAACAGCCAGAAAGTGTCAAAAAAGGCACGTCTGGCGGTGCATAGAGGTGTGTTGGTTCCTACACTTATGTATGGTAGTGAATGTTGGGTTTGGCAAAAGAAGCATGAAAATAGGATTAATGCTGCGGAGATGAGTAGTCTGAGAAGTATAGCCGGAGTGACTCGGTTGGATAAAGTTAAGAATAGTGAGATAAGAAAACGCTGTGGTGTAAAAGAAGATGTGGTCACAAAGATAGATAAATGAATGCTTAGATGGTTTGGACACGTAGAAAGGATGGATGAAGGAAGATTGACGAAACAAATTTATAAGGCGAGTGTGAATGGGCAAATCGGTAGAGGTCGACCTCGGAGAACATATCTCGATCAGATCAACATTGTTTTGAAGAAAGGCCAGGTCAAGAGTACCAACAACCGAAGAGCATGTATGAGAGCACTGATGAAAGTAGAGGAAGCAAAAGATGTGTGTACGAACCGTAGCGGAAGTGGAAGGAAGTGGTCTCTGCCTACCCCTATGAGAAAAAGGCGTGACTTTTTGTATGTATGTATGTATCGATTCTAGTGGGGCATAAGCGCCGTTGAGGGATTAGAACTTTTAAAAGTATGTGGAAGTATAAGTGTATTCATAATTATGAAAACTGTATGGGTGACGTTTCCACGAGTACAGTCTTGCATAAAAATTATGACTCACTTCGCTACAAGCGAGTATACTTTTACCGCGCGTAGAATCTAACATTTTCTGACAATATTGTACCACGACAACCTCGTTAAAAGTTAAAACTTGGCAAAACGAGTCCTAGAACTTTATTGAATGACTGCGTACGAGAAAACTTACCATAGGACTTAATTTCACTTTAAGGTCATAGTTTCTGGAAAATCCAAAATCTGTCAGTTTGACCCGTCCATCGTGTGATACCAGTAAATTTTGAGGTTTCAAATCTCTGTGAATCACTCTTTTACTATGCAAAAAATCGACTCCATAAAGTATATCCTTTGCCAAATGTTTAATGTGCGTAATAGTAAAACCTATCGGATTTTTTTTAATGTAGGCCGTTAAATCTTGTTCTATGAATTCAAAGACCTAAAATATTTAATATTTATTTAAAAACGTAAATGTCATTATAATGCATTTATAATGTAATGTAATTATAATGCAAAGAATAGCAAAAACCCTGTTGTGCTTTTAAGAAAGTTCCATTCTAATTGAAACAAAAATCAATTAGTTTTTAATGTTTTCTAAATAAAATTCTCAAATATGCAGCAATGGCTAAATAATTACTTAATAAATTATAAAGTGAAAATTACTTGTTTAAATAACTAACTACAAAGACCGTCTGACTAGTAATAAAAACATTCAAAATAATTGCATGGCTTGATTAATAAATTTACCATGTAAAGTTTCATTTTATTATCAACTGGATTTCCATGAGAAACATCCAAAAGACGTACAATATTTGGATGGTCAACTTTACTTAGTTGGCGAAGTAATGAAATTTCCCTCAAAGTATTCTTTGAAATACCATGTGGTGATAGCGAAAAACTCATTTTTTTTAAAGCGACGTCTTTTCCTGTTTTCTTATCCTCAGCCTTGTACACAATTCCGTGAGTCCCTATAGAAAATGAAACATGTTTACAATATTTGTAGATAAAATATCAATTCTATACAGCTACTATTACCTTAACGAAATTTTATACTTGAAAATAAAGCAATTTTTGTGTAAAAAATTAATTTTTTAATGTAAAAATGGTAATATAATTTTTTACTAACGGAATACTTAAAATTAGGTTTTTTTCTGACTTTGAATGTAAAACAGGAACGAGCATTGTTACTCTGCACGGTTGCTAAAAGTGCGACGGAAACGGCCTCCACGAACCTCCAGGTATGACTAATTATTAAAAAAATTTCCTTGAGTGTGTCAATAAAATGGATTTTTAATAGATTTTAACAGTTTAAAGTTTTAATAATGGTTAAAATTAGTATGACAAGGCTTTGTTGTGTTCTTTAGTGTAAATACTTATTAGCTTACCATTACTGACATCTAAATATATTGCCGGTAAATCATTGTAAACTTACTGAGATAATAACAGGTAACAGGTAGGTGTGTTTAATGTTTATTTTGTTAAATATTTAAAAATAAACAAGAATTGTATTTAAGTGTCATTTCAAGGTTTAACCCACAAATTACAAAATATGCACAGGCATAGCTTAGGGTAAAATTATAGGTTTGTGGTGATTTTATATTACATACTTTTTAAAACACTTTTACACATAATTTAAACCTATTAAAACATATGTAAGCTTAATAAAAAAAACAACTTTAAACTGTTAGCGGAGCCAACTATTATTAAAATTTTAAACACCTCGAACCGCGCATGCGCCAAACCAATAGTTTTAAGGTCTTCCCACAGCAGTTATAGTATAGCTAGAGGGAACGAATTTCACAATCTAGACTGTCATAGACTCTTTCTAAATGCTGTGGGATCAGACCGGTAAACTATGAAGGGGAGAGATAAAGAAAATTTTCTTGTATGGAACTTAGAAAGCGCTCGCAGACGTGAGGGTTTGATCTCAACTTGGTTGTTTTAGATGAAGTGAAATTATGGCAAAGATAGGCAATAATGGGGAAGACCACTAAGTGATAAAATCATTCCAAACGACTTTTAATTGATAAATAATGATGTTGGTTCAGTATACAAACAATATCATAAGTCAAATCTAAGCAAATGAATTTTTCAGTGTTTTGAAATCAGTACAATAATTCAAAATTAAAAACTGCCAGAATCAGGTGAGCGGTGCTATGACGTAATACTCCTTAACATTATATGTGTCTGCCTGTCAGACACGGAACCTCAGGACCAAGGATATGCATGGATGTACTATCATGAAAGGAGTATCTTCAATTGGTCAACTCAAGCTCGATGAAAGTGTAGGGACTAGCCGTCCCTACACTGGTTACACCAATGAGAGCAACCTGTACAAATGGCGCATAAACGTTTTTATTTGAAATAAAAGCTAAATAATTCATACTACAGAATGAATAAAAAAATAAGAAAAAAAATTATATGATTGAGTATTTAAGCATGAAGGTTACGATTATGCAGTTTCCAAAAACCGAAACAATAATGCAGTAAAAAGTTGCTCAAGTGAACATAAAAGTAAAATTTAAATAAGAAATTCTTACCCTCAATACTCATTAATTTAATATACTTTCAGTCACACTTCATTAGACGTTTTTTTTTATGTAAAGTAATTTTTAAAAAAATTGACTGTCGTACAGTCGAAGCAATTTAAAGTTATTAAATAAATAAAGGTGTTTTTACATTAAAAAGATCTCTATTATTAATTGTGCTTAATATAATCAAAATGAATGGATATAACATTATATTATACCTCTTTCTCAATCTGAAGGGTTTATTTTCATCAAATATATGGGTGTTATTATTGTTATATGCTATTTGAATCTCAAAGACTTACCCCTTCCTATTATCGTAAAAGATTTATATCTTTGGCTGATTTCACTTTCCATGTTTGAATGTTTAAAATAAACCTTAAATTTAAAACATAAATAATAAATATATACTTTTATTGTAAAATAAATAGTGACGACTCATAACAAAATTATAAGTAGTTACAAAGTACATTATTGATTAAAGCTAGGTACTCTTCAAAATTTTAAAATTCAATAGCAGAACACCTACAAAATGTTATTGCAATAATTTTTACCTTTTTTGCTGTTAAAATACTCCAATACTTAGAATTTTGCTTTAAATTTAAATAATAAACACTTAACGTCGTACTTGGTTCTGATTATTATTGAAATGAAATTTTGAAAATGAATTTCGATTTTAAGGAGGGGATAGACCGGTATGAATAAGAAAAGAGACTAGAACATTAAGTAGAAAGCATACCAGTGGAGGAAGCAGAAAACGAGTGAGCAGAATACGTCATTCCACAATAACCTAAACATGTCACTATGCGCATTTGTCAGCCTTTTAAACGCGTGTGTTTTCACCAATAGTGCATACATAAAGTCACGCCTTTTTCCTATAGGGGTAGGCAGAGACCAGTTTCTTCCACTTGCTAGAGTTCTTACACACATCTTTTGCTTCCTCTCCTTTCATCAGTGCTCTCATACATGCTCGTTGTTGCTACTCTTGACCTGGCCTTTCTTCAAAACTTCAAGATATGTTTGCCGAGGTCGACCTCTACCAACTTGTCCCTTCATACTCGCCCTATAAATTTGTTTCGTCAATCTTCCTTCATCCATCCTTTCTACGTGTCCAAACCATCCAAACATTTCTTTATCTATCTTTGTGACCACATATTCTTTAACACCACATCTCACTTTATCCAACCGAGTCACTCCGGCTATACTTCTCAGACTACTCATCTCCACAGCATTAATCCTATTTTTATGCTTCTTCTGCCAAACCCAACATTCACTACCATACATAAGTGTAGGAACAAACACTCCTCTATGCACAACTAGACGTACATTTTTGACACTTTCTGGGTGTTCATAAAGCTATGCAGTGCCCCATTTATTTGTTTTCCTGCCAACACCCTTCTCTCAATGTCACTGTCATACTTTCTATCTCTAGTTAATTTTGAACCCAAGTACACAAATTCATTAACTTGTTCCACTCTTTCTCCCTCAATCGAAACCCCACAGTTTGTCATGCTTTCTTCTCTTTCAAAAACCATTACTTTCGTTTTGCTCACATTTATTTTCATCCCTTTGATTTTCAGGGAATCATGCATAACATTAACCGTCGCCTGCAACTCCTCTTCAGATAACGCTAATATGACTTGATCATCGGCGTAAAGAAGGCATTTGACGATCAAATTATTCATTTTCAATCCATACGCACTCTCTTTCAGATCTTTTAAACAATTGTCTATGTAAAGTTCAGCCATGGCGAAGCCACACATCCCTGTCTCACACCTTTTTTTAATGTTAAATATATAATCAGAACCGGAGTAATAGAAAGATAACCGAAAAAGTATCCAACTGTAATTTTAGTGCACTTCTATGATCAATTATCCAGAGGTTCAATTTAAAATACAAGTATTTTATAGCCATAAAATAAAACTAAAATTTCATACGATTGTTATTTAAAGTCCTAATTAAAGTTAATAAAGTTCCAAATGTGTAATTGATTACGAATGTTTAAAGTAATTAATTTGCAAAAATATATTATAAATTCTAAGGTATATTTTAATGTATAACTTACCGAAAATCTTTCAATACTTCTTTAAATTTGATGAAATATAAGTAACATTTAAACTAAAATATGAAACACCGTTTAAACTCGTAAATAGACAGACTGCTAGTAGGTACTCGGTAAGGAGATTTGAAAATGATGTTTTTGTAAGAGTGGGATTATTTTTATAATACCAATGTAGGTACTCGATAAGGTAATGTTGGTAGTCGTAACTGATAATTGTCCCTTTTAGTGGATCTTCAAATTGTAAACATAATACGAGTTTATTGAAGCTTGCCGGACCCGGCAAATTTTAATCCTTTAAGAAAGGTATCCTTCTTGTATTTACATCCTTCTTGTAATGGGTAGGATATTTAAAACGTCTATTTCGTCCCAAACAAATGCAGGTACACAAACTCTTTGACTTACCACCCTCGGTGAGGATAATGTCTCATTCACAGAAAACCAATAATAGAAAGCCAACTCTGTATATATTTTAAAACAGTCATATTGTGTTGCTCATCCCTACGTTTTAAATATTTGCAGTAAAGAAGCAGGCAATAACTAAGACGAGGAAATATAAAGGGCATACATAAAGTCACGCCTTTTTCCCATAGGGGTAGGCAGAGACCACTTGCTACGGTTCGTACACACATCTTTTGCTTCCTCTACTTTCATCAGTGCTCTTATACATGCTCGTTGGTTGTTGTACTCTTGACCTGGCCTTTCTTCAAAACAATGTTGATCTGATCGAGATAAGTTCTCCGAGGTCGACCTCTACCGATTTGCCCATTCACACTCGCCTTATAAATTTGTTTCGTCAATCTTCCTTCATTCATTCTTTCTACGTGTCCAAACCATCTAAGCATTCCTTTATCTATCTTTGTGACCACATCTTCTTTTACACCACAGCGTTTTCTTATCTCACTATTCTTAATTTTATCTAACCGAGGCACACCGGCTATACTTCTCAGACTACTCATCTCCGCAGCATTAATCCTATTTTCATGCTTCTTCTGCCAAACCCAACATTCACTACCATACATAAGTGTAGGAACCAACACAACTCTATGCACCGCCAGACGTGCCTTTTTTGACACTTTCTGGCTATTCATAAAGCTATGCAGTGCCCCATTTATTTGTTTTCCTGCCAACACCCTTCGCTCCATCTTTAGTAAATTTTGAACCCAAGTACACAAATTCATTAACTTGTTCCACTCTTTCTCCCTCAATCGAAACCCCACAGTTTGTCATGCTTTTTTTTCTTTCAAAAACCATTACTTTCGTTTTGCTCACATTTATTTTCATCCCTTCGATTTTCAGGGCATCATGGATAACATTAACCATCGCCTGCAACTCCTCTTCAGACAACGTTAATATGACTTGATCATCGGCGTAGTGAAGGCATTTGACGATCAAATCATTCATTTTTAATCCATATGCACTCTCTTTTAATTATTTTAAACAATTGTCTATGTAAAAGGTAAACAGCCATGGCGAAGCCACACATCCCTGTCTATCACCTTTTTCGATGTTAAACCAGTCCGTGCAAGCTCCGTTTATCCTGACACAAGCAGTGGAATCCTCGTAAAGTGATTTCAGTGCTCGTATTAAACTACCACTCACCCCATACATAGACAATGCAGACCACAATTCACTCCTCACCACTCTGTCATAGGCCTTTTCCAAGTCTATAAAAGCGCAATAGACCTGACTTCTAGCTTAGAAATATTCGCGTGAACTCCGTTTATTTATCGTCAAGCAGCGTTATTTGGCAACCGTAGTGTTTTGTTAACGTTTTATCCCACTGTGACCAACTTAGCCACTCGCCCCTTTCAATAGTAATTCATTTTTGCACACATTTATCGTTCAATAATTAGGTACAAAAAAAATAAAATTGCTTATTAAAATATCTTATATTTATTTCTATTCAGTCAAAAATAATCACAATTATAACTTACAGACAAAACAATTATAAAAATTAGGTATAAAAATCTTAAATAACCAAAAATTAAAAAGCGTTACGAATCTAGTGGTAGTGGTTCTTCAGTAAGAAATGGATGGCTTAAAGCATCTAATGCTGTTATTCTTCTGTTTGGATTGAACGCAAGCATTTTCTGAAACAACAATATTTGTTAATGATAAAACAATTTAATTTAATTAAAACGTATTACTCATTTCCAATAATGCCTTTTTTATTGTTGTAATAATAATTTTGATTTATTTACACTCCAAAAGTATTTTAAAGCAGCTTTCAATTTTATGTTACAACAATAAGGTCATTTTAAGGCAACTACATTTAATTAAATTTTGTAATTAAATAATAATGTGTTTTTAAATAGTATCAATTAAAAATAAGCTATCTAGATAAGAATTTTCATAACTTCAAGGCTAACGCGAGAAACAGTTTTAGCTGAAAAACTTTTTTTTATTTTCTCGAAAACGGCTGAATTTATATTAAAAATCTTAAAACTGTATTGGAAAAAGCTTTTTAATCTTTCAAAAAATTTTCTTTACTCTTTTGCTGTTAAATAATTAGGGGAGATAAAATTCACAGTTTGTTTCCCCATGTTAAATCCTACGATCCAGACCTAAAGTTCCACCGTGTATATAGATTTAGCTATACTTTGTAGAAATTAGACAATACGGGTTTCGACAACTTCGGTTTACTGAAGATTTGCTGGCTTATGTCACTCAGCTCTGGACAAACACTATTGAGAAGTTTGGTCAATCCCGTGCAATAGCCTTGGATAAATTTAAAGCCTTTGACCGCGTTTGGCACCAGGCATTGTTAAGCAAATTATCTGCCTACGGTCTTTCAACCAAACTGCGCCAATGGCTCATGAGCTTCATGCAAGATCGCTCCTTACATGTGGCAGTTGACGGTATTTCTTCTGATGCGTTAAAAACCAATGCTGGGGTCCCCCAGGGTTCCATCCTGTCCCCCATCCTATTTCTTTTACACATCAACGACCTCTTGAAAACCACCACGAACCCCATTTACAATTTCGCAGACGACAGCACACTTGTCTCAACTTTCACATCCTATCGATCACTTTTGGTGAATGATACAAATAGTCTCAAGCAGGAACAGGTTGAATCCATCAAAAGAGATCCTGAAGCAACCGTCGAGTGGGGAACCAACAATCTTGTTTAGTTTAAGGCCCAGAAAACACAAAGCGCCACGTTTTCCAAGAAAGTAAATTCCTTAAACCACTCCATTACAATGTCTGGGAATACCCTTGAATCCAGTGCCTCCTTCTCGATTTTGGGAGTCACGGTGTCTAATAATATGTCTTGGCATGACCATGTTGCTAACATCGCAAAGTCAGCAAGCCAGAGGCTAGGTTTTCTGTGGTTAGCTAGAAAGTTTTTTACTTCTGATCAACTGTTGACGACGTACAAGGCTCAAATCCGACCTCTACTGAAGTATTGCTCGCACATTTGGGGTTCAGCACCAAGGCATTCTCTTCGTTTTCTAGATTCCATTCAAAAAAAGGCCATTCGGCTGATAAACAGCTCAATTCTCACAGATACCCTTCACTCACTAGAACATAGAAGAAGAGTTGCAGACCAGACATTTCCATGGCAGATGCTCCAGAGAAATAAAAACTTTTGTACCACCACTGGCCACATTCGGCCGAAGAACTCGGCACGCTGATCAGTCTCACCCATTTACTCTCAAGACTGACGGAATGGAACAAGCTTCCAAAATCAGTTTTTCCAGAGAACTATGACCTTCAACTTTTTAATAAGCAGGTCCACGATCATCTCCTTTCTATAATCCCTTCCCTTTCTAATAGTCGCAGTGCAGGCCGTCCGCGGCCCACATAGATCTTTTTGCGACTATTTTCAGTAAAAAAAAATTTAAAAAAATATTTAAAGCATTTCTTACCATAATTAAATCCAATGCAGTTCTATTAATTTCTGGACATAGTTCATCAATTCTCACTTGGTTTGTGTCGTCAAAAGAACTTAACTTTATGGAAACATATTCTTCGGGCCAATCATCTTCGGAAGGTTTACCAATTGTTCTGCAAAATATCACCATTACAAGTATAATCAACTGAATTATTAAATTTAAATTTTGTACATAAATAAAACCATTAAATATTTACCTAAAAATTATTTTTAGCTGATTAAATTCAGACCTACTATAAAAAATAGGTGTTGAAGTGTAAAGCTCTACAATAATGCAACCCACTGACCAAATATCTATTGGCGTTGAATACGAAAGCCTTAAGAACACTTCTGGCGCTCTATACCATATAGTAACCACCTAAAAAGAAATATTGATAAAGTCAAATTTAAAATATTCATAACCAGAGATAAGATTCCAAAAAGTTTATAAAAACTAACCCCGGGACTTAATTCCGTATTCAATTCGAGGCTCTTTGCTAATCCAAAATCTGCCAACTTAATATGTCCATCATGAGTAACAAGTATATTTTCAGGTTTTAAATCTCTGTGCATCACTCTATTACTGTGTAAAAAATGGACTCCATTGAGCATTTCTTTAGTCATACTTCTTATTTGCGTAGTACTAAAACGTCTTGCATTTTTTTCAATGTATGTTTTTAAATCTTGGTCCAGATATTCAAAAACCTACAATATATGGAGTAAAAAATAAGTGGTTAAACCATTTTACATACTGTGGAGTTTCGATTGAGGGAGAAAGAGTGGAACAAGTAAATGAATTTGTGTACTTGGGTTCAAAATTTACTAGATAGAAAGTATGACAGTGACATTGAGCGAAGGGTGTTGGCAGGAAAACAAATGAATGGGGCACTGCATAGCTTTATGAATAGCCAGAAAGTGTCAAAAAAGGCACGTCTGGCGGTGCATAGAGGTGTGTTGGTTCCTACACTTATGTATGGTAGTGAATGTTGGGTTTGGCAGAAGAAGCATGAAAATAGGATTAATGCTGCGGAGATGAGTAGTCTGAGAAGTATAGCCGGTGTGACTCGGGTGTGACTCGGTTGGATAAAGTAAGAATATTGAGATAAGAGAACGTTGTGGTGTAAAAGAAGATATGGTTACAAAGATAGATAAAGGAATGCTTAGACGGTTTGGCACGAAGAAAGGATGGATGAAGGAAGATTAACGAAACAAATTTATAAGGCGAGTGTGAATGGACAAGTCGGTAGAGTTCGACCTCGGAGAACATATCTCGATCAGATAAACATTGTTTTGAAGAAAGGCCAGGACAAGAGTACCAACAACCGACGAGCATGCATGAGAGCCCTGATGAAAGTAGAGGAAGCAAAAGATGTGTGTAAGAACCGTAGCGGAAGTGGAAGGAAGTGGTCTCTGCCTACCCCTATGGGAAAAAGGCGTGACTTTATGTATGTATGTATGGTGCAGAGGTTTGATGCTATGAGTTTTAATAAAAGGACCCCACACAAAATAAATGTAAATTGGATCCCGCTCGATTTGGCTAAAATTGTGATATGTTTATAGTTCTCGACATTCTGATCAAAAGTGGTCACGGGCCCTATAAGTAATCCTATGGATAGTTTCAAAGATATTGAGAGGGGCAGTGTGTGATATTGGCTATGGGCTTGAGTCACCTTTTCTGAGTCTATGATGAATGAATGAGTAAATAGGAGTTGTGGAAAAGGTCTAATTTTTCCCTAGGCACTTCAGCATTGTCTGCTTTATGTACCTTTCCAGCTCCTTAGTTTAGTCCTCTCCTGTTAAGGAGTAGGAGCTCATGTACTGCCATTGCCCCAGGTGGATCACTTCCTTGGTCTTGTATACAACCCAGGAAATACCTCCATTGGGCGGTGGCTTCACATTCGAAGATAATATGAGTGGCTGTTTCCTCCTCCTCATAACATAATCTGCATATACTGTTTTAAGTTTTTCCCTTCTTAGAGAGAGCAGCTTTCCTGTCTGCTTAGGTGAGGGTTCTTTCAGCATTATTTTGATGTGCCTAGCTCCCTCTGTCTGTGCCCACTTCAGCTGATGCTGAGAGTGGATCGCTGCTTTAACGCTGGCCTTGAATATCCCTATTATTGTTTTTGACCCAATAAATGGTGTTTCAGAGCCCCGCCTAGCTAGTTTGTACGCTTCTTTGTCTATGATATTAGTACTCAAAGGGTGAAGTTTTTAATAGGTTACAATCAATGGATTTACATAAGTGTTTTTTGAGTTGCAAGTCACACTATCAGATGAGCTTCAATTGAAGGACAATTAATAATATTACCAACTAATGATGTACTCGTTATGAGGGCACAAGTGCCAAGAGTTTAGGTTCAGGTTTACAAGAACAATAATAACGTTTGACAGGTGTAAAATCATCCCTGCCCTCATCGATATCAGTCAGTCGAATGATATCTACAGCTCTCTCTTTAGTTTGACCTTAATATGACCTTGAACAGATGACCTCTAAATACCTTTTGGGCATAAGTGATCTTGGAGGACTTGGAGGACATACATACATTGATTGGAACCCATTAAATATTTTACTTTTTGAGTACTAATATCAGAGAATCAGAAAAGTTGACTCAAGCCCATAGCCAATATCACACATTGCCCCTCTCTTTATCTCTTAAACTATCCATAGGATTACTTTAGGCACATGACGACTTTTGATCAGAATGTCGAGAACTATAACATATCACAATTTCAGCCAAATCAAGCGGGACCCAATTTATTTTCATTTTTTGCGGGGTGAAATCTTATTTGTGATGAGTGTAATAAACCAAACTTACCAGATAAATATTTATTTCTTCGTTAAATGGAGGTTGATGGTATACATCCAAAAGACGTATAATATTGGGATGTTGATATTCGTTTATTTCAGTGAGTATGGAAATTTCTCTGAAAATATTATTTGACATATTTTCGTCCATTTCCATATCCAAACACACTTTTTTTAAAGCTACAATTTTTCCTGTTTTTCTATCTTCAGCCTTGTACACAGTTCCATAAGCACCTAAATTTATAATAGAATTTAAAACGTTTCTGTTTACAAATATCTACCATTTCAACAGACTTTTAAACTTTGTTATAAAACAAATTCTACAATTAAGTACTTAGCTTTTGGAGTTATTTAGAATATAATTCTGCAGCTTTTAATAATAAATTTATTACAAATAATTTTAAAAAAAATTTCAAATATATTTTAAAGTTGTTTTTTATTTAAAAAAAATAATTTTAAGTAAGTTGCAGTATAATACGAATACTGTCCGTACTTAGGTACATTAAGTCGTTTAAAATGTCAACCTCAAGATTTAATTTTTCATTATTTATTATTTCATTATTTGGTATAGAGTAGTAACAATAATTTTTTTTAAGTAATTATATAACAACTTAAAGTCAATAGATATGCATGATTATGTTGGTTCTTTTTAAGTCTGAAGTGGTTTTTTTAGTATGTATGCATCATAAATCATACAAAACAAACGCGAATGCGTGTATAATCGGGTCTTTATCGCACAACTTTCCTATAAAGGTTGCTAGGTAACGGCTTTAATAAACAAGATTATTATAAATTGTTAAATGTTGTACAATATGTAAATTTACATTAAAACAACGAAAATTTTCCTTATCGCGCAATGCGGAGCAAAAACTGTACGTAACAAAAATGCGTTAGTCGCTATCTCTCTTCCTATACACTTACTGCCTGCAGAGAGAAGGAGAGAGAAAGTAATCCGGCTATTCGCACAGCACATTTATTATTATAACTCGAAAACAACGCTTTGGAGGTCGAGACATGGTGCATATAATTTTTAGAGATTTTCAGGAAGAAAAAATAAAACAAATATGGATTTTCTGCAATCAATAGTTTTCGAGCTATTAATTTTTTAATAAAAAAGAGCCGTATGATTTAATAAACTCTGGTTCTTAATGAAATGAAAAATTCCTTTTTATTCAAATTTAAATTCTGAATCGGATCTTTATCGCACGATGTGCGCATAAAGGTTGCTAGGTAACGGCTTTAATAAACAAGATTTGTGTCAAATTTTATTATGAATTGTTAAATTTTGTACAATATGTAAATTTTACCTTAAAACAACGGATTTTTTTTAAATATCTAAATATTAATTAAATAAATACATCAAAGTGACGAAGATTTATAAATTCTGGATATTTCCAATATATATGCTAACATTACCAAGTTATTATTTTGAGTTTGCTTGGGTTCCATCTATAATAACAGTTTTTCATATTTTTTGTAGTATAAATGCCTGAATTACTGGAATTAATTCAATCAAAATTATTGTAATTAAATTATGATGCATTTATACTAAAAAATATGGAATGACACTATTTAAAATCGACTTTAAAGCATTTTCAACGTGAAGCTACTTCGTTTCCCGTTGCGTCGTGGTTTTAAATTCGTTACTTATGCTTTAAAAGCCTGATTAAGCAATAGTGTCATAATATATTACTCGTATTATCAAACAAGTCGTGCTATTTGAATAAAATAGACTTACCTTTTCCTATCCTACAGAGAATGATGGTGCTATCGAATTCCATTTTCAAGTTTTTAATGAATCTAAAATTTAATATTTTATAAAAATATGCTAGTTTTTTTTAAAGCCTAATTATTATCCACAAAAAAATTAAGTAGTCAAACTATAAAATACATGAATGATTTTTCATGGCAAATGAGAGAGTTAAAATTTTAAATACGGTAAAAATTTTAAAATTCTAGATTGGATCATAAATTAAATACGTAACTAACCTTTTTAATAAATAATACTTTTCAATTTTTCTAAAAGTAATTTTTTAAAGTTCTTGAAAGCACAAAAAATAACATTAAAATAAAAATAACAGTTTAACGTCTTACAATTAGAGAGCTTGCTATTAATGTATTTTTTTAAATGAGTTTTTAATTGTATATCAATTTTAACAAGGGGAGGATAATAGGGTGAAATTATCAGTACCATTAATTTGCAACAAATCATTTTAAAATGAGTTTTTAAAAGTTAAATGTTTTTGTTATTAATGAGGGGGAAAGATCGGTGATTAGAAAATTCTTCTAATTCCGTATGGTCTCTTTCTGTGAACTGATAAGCCATTTTTGTTATTATGGTAGAGGTATGTGTGTCAAGTAATACAAGAAGATCTGAACAAATTTACCTTATTTTATTTTAGTTGCATGAGAAATCAAAAAAAGATATAATTTAAAATGCAACTGTAGGTATTTGAGAATTGACATAAAATAAAAATCATCTACAAATTTGATAAAAGTACTTGTTACGAACACACACAAAATATACATACTTAATATACTTACACTTACCTTTTGAATAAATTATGTTTAATTTTGCTTGCAAAAATCCTTTAAAAATATAACGTAAAAACACAAATAACAAAAACCGTTTAAACTTTTGTACAAAACGCCAGTTGGTACTTGAAGAAATACACGTTTGAAATGGTTTCTATTGTACGGTGAAATTATTTATACTAATAAGTATAATAATAAATCATGTGACTAAAATGGTTTTGGACTATATGGTGGATGAGGCAAAAAGTGATCACTGATCATACTACCACTAGATTGATTCTCCTGTAGCAAAAGTCGTTTGAAAATCAATATAAGAATGTTTAAATTATTTGACATTACTACATAAATGTATTCTTATATTATTGCTAACGCTCATAAAGGGTGGAAAAAGGGGGAAGTGACTCAGCAAACGACTATTTTGTAGAAAAGGACAGGTATGGTGGGAAAAGCCAGAAAGCCAGATTGTAATCTGGGTTTAACATTTTATTATTATTTACTCAGAAGCACAAAGCGGTACTATAATTTATACCTACGTACCTATAGATATTTATTTTGAAATGTTTAAAGCTACTTGTATACTATTGTTCTTTTCGTAGAAGATATTAAAAAAATGTGAAAGCCAGTACCTATATTAAAAGGTTTTCAATTGTAGCGCACTCAAAATGCAGAGAAGGCATATTTTTCATAATAAAAAACTTCCGGTTTTTATCTTTGACATTAGTTTTTGTATTCATCATAAAGTTTTGTTTGTAACAGCTATGTAATAATTTTTAAAATGAAACTAGTTAGGTATTTAAAGCTGTTTTAATACTTTCTCCTTTTCGCTACTCCCAAATAACGGCGGTTAACTAATAAAATATAAACTCGCAGCTTTCATCCCATATTCTAAAAAAATATCAAAACTTTTAACGACAAATCATAGTTTTTCAGATCGTGCGTTAAAAAAGATTCAAATCAAAACACGGGAGCCAATGAAGTCGCTCTCCGATCTCGATAGAAGTTCTTAGAGATGATTTATTAACTTCCCAGTAGGAAGTTCTAGTAATGGGTCCGATTTTGCGAATCCCGAATTTTGACAAACCTCCACATTTTAAAGGTCCCCATAGTCGAATACAATAGTTTTTAAGTGGACGTCTGTGTGAGTATGTTCGTTCAAAATTATTTTTCGTCTCGATTATCTCCAGCTACGTAACTTAAAACTGATTAGATTTTTAGCAAAATCGGGCGAGCTGTTTTTTATGGAGAATAACAAGACTGAAAAAAATGGTAAACTTTCGGAATTATTTTTCGTCTCGATTATCTCGAGAAGAAAAAATGATATCGACGTGGGATCAATTGCATTCGACGCATAATTACGTAACTTAAAACTGATTAGATGTTCAGCAAAATCGGTTAAGCTGTTTTTTGTGGAGAATAACAAAACTGAAAAAAATTGGTAAACTTTTGGAATTATTTTTTGTCTTGATTATCTCGAGAACAAAAAATGATATTGACCTTGGACCAATTGCATTCGACGCATAATTAAGCAACTTAGAACTGATGAGATTTTTAGCAAAATCGGTCAAGCTGTTTTTTATGAAAAATAAAAAAACTGAAGAAAATGGTAAGCTTTCGGAATTATTTTTCGTCTCGATTATCTCGAGAACAAAACATGATATCGACGTGGAACCAATTGCATTCGACGCATAATTACGCAACTTAGAACTGATTAGATTTTCAGCAAAATCGGTCAAGCTGTTTTTTATGAAGAATCAAAAAACTGAAAAAAATGGTAAACTTTCGGAATTATTTTTCGTCTCGATTATCTCGAGAAGAAAAAATGATATCGACGTGGGATCAATTGCATTCGACGCATAATTACGTAACTTAAAACTGATTAGATGTTCAGCAAAATCGGTTAAGCTATTTTTTGTGGAGAATAACAAAACTGAAAAAAATGGTAAACTTTTGGAATTATTTTTTGTCTTGATTATCTCGAGAACAAAAAATTATATTGACCTGGGACCAATTGCATTCGACGCATAATTACGCAACTTAGAACTAATTAGATTTTCAGCAAAATCGGTCAAGCTGTTTTTTATGGAGAATAAAAAAACTGTTAAAAATGGTAAACTACCTGAATTTTACAATTTATAAATTAGAGATAGTTTTAGATAACAAAAATAAGAATTGGAGAATTTTAAACTTGTATCAGTATTGAGAGAATAGCATTGAAGACGCTATAACAGTGAAAAATTATTGTTAGTAATAATCAAGCATTGTTAATAACAATAGAATATTGTAACTAACAAATGATTATTGATCAAATAATAAAAAAAATATTTCAATTGTTATAAACAATTGAAAATAGCTCCTGTTTATAAAATGATAAGAAAAAGTTTGAAAGAATACGGTTGACAATATTGTTAATGACAATTACAATTTGTTATAAACAATTTGAAATCGTTTTTTATAATAATTTTAATAATAATAATTATAACAACAAAACGCATGGTATTTTTTCATTGTTTTCACTGTGAAGTTAGTCGTGTGAACCTCTCGGGTCGCACCCAAACCACCGGAGAGTACTGATATTCTTTACTATGTATTTAATTATTGTTAGGGACCATTTTCGGCTAAATTAGTTGGAGTAGAATAAACCGTCAAAAAACATGAGGGTTGCCAAATAACCCCTGCTAGACAATAAACGAAGAAGTTCGTGCGTATATTCCTAAGCAGAAATATGTAATCATGTTAGACAAGTAAAAGCGGGGTTATACATCGTTTTGATCTCTTGTCAAGTTCCTTTCCTCCTCTAACCTAAAAAAAAGCCACAATAGACCAATTAAGGGTCGCAGTGCAGAGGCGACTTACGCCCCACTTACATGAAACCTAACCTTGAAAAATAGCCATGGCAATAAGTGTAACCATAAAGCATAGAAAAGATGGAAAAACATGTGAACCGCACGGCATAAAGCATTTTGATTTTTCATTTACAGTGCTTAGATGTTCATAGGGACGTAGTGACTGCAGCGCTCCGCCGTTGCTGACGGGTGAGCATGCAAGTCATACAGCATGGGACTGTTTTTGACGTAGCAATATCTGCATGTTCTGTAGGTATTATTAAATCAATTAGGTGTATGTTTTGTTCCTCACAGTGTTAGTCGGATATTTTTATACATAAGTATACATGATTCTAATGATTTATAAACATAACATTTCTTCACGCAATCAAGGATTTACTGGGTACCAGCCAGTTGGAACGTAACGATTGTATGACATGTAGCAGTCAACGCCGAAGCTTCAACCACCACGAGTAGTGTTCAAACGGTTAGCGCTGAATTGTTTTTTTTTCTTCTCTATACACTTACTTTTCATCAGTTTCAAAAGGGACTTATTTACCTTGAAATGGCACCAATTTATGAATGTAATATATTGTAATTCATATTTCTTCCTTGATATCTCCGGTAAGAGATTCAAAGTTACAACTTCTGCACTTTCTGCTATATCAGGAGGTGTGTGTGTTGGGATTTAAAAGCGTCATAGGCTACTTTGTCAAGCAGTTGTAGAAAAATGACATTTCTCGAAAAATTTTAGCTTTGTGTTAGGATTGAAAAGCATCAAGGGCTACTTTGTTAAGCAATTGTAGAAAAATGACATTTTTCGGAAAATGTTAGCTTTGTGTTGGGATTTGAAAGCATCAAAGGTTACTTTGTCAAGCAATTGTAGAAAAATGACATTTCTCGGACAATGTTAGCTTTGTGTTGGGATTGGAAAGCATCAAAGGCTACTTTGTTAAGCAGTTGTAGAAAAATGACATTTCTCGGAAAATGTTAGCTTTGTGTTGGGATTTGAAAGCATCAAAGGTTACTTTGTCAAGCAGTTGTAGAAAATTGACATTTCTCGGTAAATGTTGGCTTTGTGTTGGGATTTGAAAGCATCAAAGGTTACTTTGTCAAGCAGTTGTAGAAAATTGACATTTCTCGGTAAATGTTGGCTTTGTATTGGGATTGGAAAGCATCAAAGGTTACTTTGTCAAGCAGTTGTAGAAAATTGACATTTCTCGGTAAATGTTGGCTTTGTGTTGGGATTGGAAAGCATCAAAGGCTACTTTGTCAAGCAGTTGTAGAAAAATGACATTTCTCGGAAAATGATTGACATATCTCTACATTTCAAGGTCCCCAGAATCAAATACAATGGTTTTTAAGTGGACGTCTGTGTGTGAATGTACTTATGTGCGTTCGGAATTATTTTTCGTCTCGATTATCTCGAGAACAAAAAATGATATCGACGTGGGATCAATTGCATTCAACGCATAATTACGCAACTTAGAACTGATTAGATTTTCAGCAAAATTGGTCGAGCTGTTATAAAAAATCAAAAAATTGAAAAAAAATGGTAAACTATCTGAATTTTGCAATTCATAAATTATACTATTTTATATAGATAATACAGAATTTTAAGATCTTATTGCATGTTAGAAATATTTGTATGAAAAATATGATGACAATATTTCATAAAAAGAGATAGTTTTAGAAAACAAAAATAGAAATTGTAGAATTTTAAACTTGTATCAGTATTGAGAGAATAGCATTGAAGACGCTATAACAGTGAAAAATTATTGTTAGTAATAATCAAGCATTGTTTATAACAATTGAATATTGTTGCTAACAAATGATTATTAATCATAATAATTAAAAAAAAAATTCAATTGTTATAAAATGAAATGAAAATAGCTCCCGCTTATGAAATGATAAGAAAAAGTTTGAAAGAATACGGTTTTCACAGACAGAATATTGTTAATGACAATTATAATTCGTTATAAACAATTTGAAATCGTTTTTTATAATAATTTAAATAATAATAATTATAACAACAAAACACGTGGTATTTTTTCATTTTTTCCACTGAGAAGTTAGTCGTGTGAACCTCTAGTGTCGCACCCAGACCACTGATATTTTAATTTATTTTGTTCAAATTGGTGATGATTGAACATCCAATATTTTTCTCATATAAAATGCTGATGTAACTAAATGAGGGTGCAACTTTAAAAATAAATAATTTTCCAACACATAACATTGATTTAACTAAAAAAAATTAAATAAATACTTAAGGGGAGTGTAACAGCTGATAATTAAAAATCAATACATTTAAAATATAAAGTAACCTTGACATTTTGATACAAAATTTATAATTTTCTGAACACAGGAAGTATTTATAATTTTTTTTTGAAATTATGCATTTAATAGTGAGATTCAAAAAGGTCAAATCTTTCTCCTGAAAAGTTTTTTTTTTGCTTGACATTAAGAACACATTATTTGCATATTTTATTAAAAAAAAATTATATTTGGTCTCTTATAACTATAATTACAATAAAGAAATTCCATAATTCGTTCTTCTAATTCAGTTCAAACAATTCGTTCGCGAACTAGTTCATCGAAATGAACTAATTCGGAAGAACTACATCTTTAAATAAAACGAGGAGAGTACCCATCTCTACTTGATGGTTTTTATTTTTTTTATTAAAATTAGTTATTAGTATTTCTTAACAAAAATTTAAATTTTCGCATTTTAATGCGACATTTAAAATGGCGGATAGATAATAGAAAACTGCTACATTTTCAGATTTCACATTATTAAACTATTTTAGATTTATATATCTAAAATAATAAACATAATTTATATTTGTGTTTATTGATTTAATTCAGAACTCTTTGCAGAAGATCTCACTTTCAAATGATATATGAAAATTTTGTTCCAAATTAATAAGGAGTAAAAATAAAAAAAAGACAAAATTGAGAACAAAACACTTTATTTTTTAAAACAACATTTTTGACATTAAATGTTACACTTGCATTTCATTTATTTTGTATTGTATTTCGGCGTATTTATTTTGCAATAATTTATCTCGTTCCTTTTGCCTGCACACGCCCTCGGTGAGGGACTGCAACAAAATGCAACTGTTAGAATTTGGTAAAAAAAATTATTGGAATGTACCAACATTTTTTGAAATGGTCACTAATGAGTTTAAAAAAAAATATATGTTACCTGTATTCTTCGAGGTAGCGCGCTCTTCTTCTGCTCCTGCAAAAATTTAAAAGTGTTGTACTCCAAATTAGCAGGGTCGATGTTCTCATAAAGATCCTGCAATTGCTTGACGAGAACTTGAGCTCTCGATTGGTAACCACCCGTTAAAATTTTTTAGTTTCTTTTCCATCTTGGCGACTCTCTTTGCCTCTTTTGCCATGTGCAATCTGTTTTTACCGCTTCTGATTGGGAAGAAAGAGGACTTGACTCAGACATTCTTCCCAAACCTGCAAAGCGAGTAAATAAAAAATAAATAAAAAACAATTTACTACACAGATCTTGCTGGAAAATAAAAAAATGTGTTACCTGTGTATAAACCTCGATGGGCAGCTCTCCATGATTCATCCCATTCTTCACGGTTTCCATTTCCTTTTTCAATAATTCCTCGGACGTTTTCAAATCCTCTTTTCCGAACGATTCGTACGGGTGTTGATCCAATTATGCCAATTGCTGGGCGTGCGATACGTTCGATTTTTTATTGGCACTCGGCGCTGGATTCTTAATATTATCATGAAGCAACATCAACTCCTCTGCCTTTTGGAGATCGCTTAACGAGTAACTTTCGTGCGCCGGGCGAAGATCTGTCATGTTCACGTCTTGCGAGGTCGTGGCAATTCGCGCTGTATCACCTGAGAGCGGAGCGCTAGTTCTCGTGCCGCTTTTGCTCTCTGTTCTTCTTGTTTTCTGAAGCATTTTAATTAGTTAATACTAATGATATTTTTCAACATTCCCAAATATTCGAACAAACTTAACATATTTTTTTATCGACATAAATCTTGGTTCTTGGGTTGCGGTAATCCGCTCAAACCCAACTTCAGTTGATCTTTTATCGACACCTGATGCATTCTATGTTCGGCCGGAGTACTCTCCACATCCATACCTTCTTCGAGGTTGATATTCAGCTTGTTCCTGATCGAAGGAGTCATCCCGGCAGGGGTTTTTCCGACTGCAACCAATGCTCCACTCTTGGGCAACATGAAACCGACGCTGCTGGCCGGAGTGAAACTCCCATCGCTTCTTGTCGATCTAAACGGCGTCGCAAGCCCCGTATTCGGAGTGTTTACGGTCTGAGCTTGCGGTAACACTCCACTGAAATCGGAATTGTGTAATGAAGTGTTTAAACCTCCTTTCAGCGGTGTATCTACGTGTGTGAACGCCATCATATTCTGCGCTTCTTAGAGAATCCTGCAACAAAATCGACAATGAACATATTAATAGATTAAAAAAGGGAGTTGGTCAACTCAATGTTTTTACTTATTTAATAATAAAAAAAGCGGATTAACTACCTATCTGTTTGCGGTGCGGGAGTCCTAGGAGTGGCACCTGCTTGTGTGGTAAAAGTGTAATCATTTAAAAGAGTATCAGTGGTCTCTACTCCACTTTCGGTGGCTATTTCTCTAGCGTTTCACTAGCTTTGCCCAATTTAACGACTTGATGCATTTCTTGATCAGATATTTGGGGTTCTGGCAACACAAGCTTCGATCTCTTTTTCACCGGCTCTTGATTTTGTATCATGGCTTCTGGTATATCGTTTTCTTTTCGCCGTTTTAATTTCTGTTTATCTTTCTTACGCTCCTTCTCTTCTTGTTCGCTACATAGTTCCCCATCTAGATGCTGCTGTCTCATTTTTGAAAAATCTGGAGCCATGGGATCCAAAACTTCATTTGAAGTATCATAAAATCCAATGGCCAGTCTCTTTTCGAATGGTACATCGGCGTTGTAATCCACCCCGCGATTTTTCTTCCTACGTGAAGTAACTTCAATTCCGGCAGTTCTTAATTCTCTTCGTTTTTGTAATGCTGCTAGACGTCTCGCTTCTTCTAACTGTTTTTCACGAGCTTGCAAACATATTTATTTGTAACTTTAAAGTAAATTTAAAAAACACAATTAATAAATAATTTCGGTAAATAAAACATGACATTTACCTTATGTTAAGCTTTCTTTCCTTGGGTGTTTGCTAACCTAGCCCTAGCCTCTGACAACATTTCTAGCTCATCTTTATCCATATCTTTGGGATCAGGTCTTGCTGGTTTAGTTTCTGGGTTGGGATCTATCTCGCCTGGTTTTAGTTTTCTTGGATCATCCACAGCATCTTCACCTTCTTCCTTCTTTTGAGCTTGATCACTATAAATATAAAATATCAATACAGAATTGTAATTTGTATAAAAGTGATTAATAAATTTGGAATTAAATAAATAAATTATACTTACAGCAAGTATTCGTATCTATCCAAGCACTGAGCAGCTGTTCTTCCAATGATAGGGGCAATTGTTCTCCATTGGGTAGGCATAAGTTTTGCTAAATGCAACAATTTTTCATCTTCCTTTCGAGACCACTCAGTTTTTTTAATACTGGGATCTAACCATTCAAACCAACGGGCCTTACACTGTTTTGCAGATTTCCTATGTAGCAAAGAAGCAATTTTAGACCACTGATTTTTGCCATATTTCATTACAGCAGCCTTGAGAATTTCATCCTGATAAATTAAAATTATAATTAGTTGAAAGTTCCTGAAGTAATAATTATAAAATAAAATTAATTGGAAATTCTTATTTTTTAAAGACTCGAAAAACTTTTATTACATTACACAATTATATCTGCTTTTATATCTATTACTTATTAGAATTTAGGACTGTTACTATAATAGTTGACTACCCAAGTAAGACAACTTAAGCCACAAAACAAAAGTGATTTAACTAATTATTGTTTTTTGTAGCATTTTTACATCATCATCATCATCATCATCACTCAGCTATAGTAGTCCACTGCTGAACATAAGCCTCTCGTTTATTTTGCCACTCTGCTCTATCTTGAGCCATTTATATCCAATTACTACAGATTCTTTTGATGTCATCGGTCCATCGTGTGGGGGGGCGCCCTCTACTACGATAAGCTTCGTGCCTCGGACGCCACTCCAATAGTTTTTTAGACCATCTTCCGTCAGTTCTTCTAGCTACGTGGCCAGCCCAGTTCCACTTTAAAGTTTTTATTTTTTCGATTACATCTATAACACCTGTTCTTTGGCGAATAATCTCATTTGGTATTCGGTCTCTGAGGGAGATACCCAGAATAGCCCTCTCCATCGCCCGTTGGGTGACATGCAGTTTCTTTGCTGACTTTTTTGTAAGCGTCAATGTTTCGGCTCCGTATGTCATCACTGGTAATATGCACTGATTGTATACTTTTCGTTTTAGACTGATGGGAATATCCGACTTGAAAACATACTTTAATCTTCCAAAGGATGCCCACCCCAAGCCTACTCTCCGGAGAAGTTCGCACGTCTGGTTTTTACATGGCTTATGAAAATTAACTAAAACAGTACTTTTCTCTAAACTCTACAAAAATAATTTCATCTATATTCACATTAGCTCGCATAGAGAAATTTCTTTTATTTCTTTAACAGCTGCTATCCGATTATTAGGTATTCTCTCTTGTCTACTTATTACAATTAGCCAAAACTTTCTATTAAAATTATATTTTTCTGATAAGTTTATTGTATTTAGGTACTCTATAAATACTTAGAATATATGATAGATGTTTTAATCTCTACATTACTTTTGTGAATATACTTATTATTCTAGTAAAACTGGGATGCACAGACAGACAGATGCTAATTTGTATATTTCACTAGATTAACAAAAATTTGGTTTATAATACAACAAAAGCAAGTTTTCTATTTCTAACTCCTTTAATTACATGAGGAAATTTTATAAGAATATTAGGAGTTGATATTTCAGCTCCGGCAGAGCAAATTTTATTCTACTTCCAAATGACACATTATTACTTCTTTTTTCCATTTTGTATAGAAGAATAGCAAACTTTCAGAAAATTTTCATGTACCTAGACCTGTTCATAGCTTATTAATTACTTACCTCTGTATTTTTCCACGCACCACCTTTTATCATTATTCTGGGCACTTTGTCGGTGTATTTAGTTTTTCCACTAACAAAATAAAAACTACACTATAAGCAAATTTCAATTATATCACAATACCTAACACATACGGGCTCTGATACAGGTTTCAAGTAATCACACAGCTCAACCGTCACGATAAAACTAAATGCTGTGATTCTAAAAAAACTAAACAGCTTAGCAGCAGCACTCCAACTCCTCCACTTTTACTCCTTTACGCATTTCACCGCGCAACACGTTACTCGTTAAATCCTTTCAAAAGCAGTCGGTAACATAGCATGAGCGTAGCCAAAGTTTATAGAGCTGGTCGCCACTTCGACTAAGGTACTTTCACAAAGCTGAAACTTTTCCTATATATTATTTAATATAGGTAAAGAAGAAAAATCAACTTCTGGCAGGGTTAGCGCGGTTGCAACAATATCCACTGTTTTTTTCATATTGCAAATTCTTTTATTTAAAAAAATATATTTTCACAAGTCTGGCTTCTGAGTATATTTTTAATTAGACAATAGATATAAAATTTCTATATAAAGGAATTAGTAAAATATATTCAAAACTAGAAGAAATAAATAATTGCAACTACTAGTGGAATACTTTTTATACACTCCTTTTATTCTCAGTGTGCACCAGAAAAATAATGAAAGATTTGTAAATACACTGTATAACAAAATAACTAAGAATTTTGATGAAAACTTCAAGTCATAGGTATGTAGCAAATTAACTGTAAGGGAGTACTTCCAGAAAGTGACTAAGAATTTTGTTAAGAACTTGGATGTTACAGGTAAATGAACTTTAGGGGATTCACTAAATTCAAGGTCAAAGGAGTCTACCTGTATACTTTGTGAGCTCGACTTTCACTTTCTAGCTCATTGTAATTAAAAATATAATATACCAAGAATTAAAAAAAAATGCATAGGTATATGTAATCTATACATATAATTATAAAAAAATGTTTGTATGTATGCCCTTCAAAAACTCCCTTATCATTGTAGTGAGTACCTACATAAAAATCATATAGTACCAATTGTGATTTCAAGTAGTGTATGTATACCTAATAGACCGCAAAAATGCCGCGACGTGTTTTAGATGTAGATGTATTAATATTGAATGTACACGCTTATTTTACTGCGGAAAAGGACAATGAAGGTCCGTTGCTACCAGTTTTATTTATACGTAAGCGTATAGGTGATGCAATGGGTATTGATGAAACAAAATTAATCTGTTTTAAAAAGTGTGAAAGATGGAAATAGTGAACAAAACGCTGACATCCAAAGACTGTTGACTTTCCCGAAGCTTACAAATTTGAAATCCGCGACATTGTGTATAAAATGCGTGAAAAAAAACATGTCCCATTAGATTCAAAATTAGAAAAAGTAAAAGAAAAAAAATGTATTCGAAATTTCTAGAACAAGTCATTGGAGAATTTTGAAACATGTAGGGTTTAAGTTTAAAAATGAGGACAACCGAAAGATTCAACAGGTGAGCCGTATGAATAAAAATCACAGGTTTTTGTAGAATGTTATTTAACATGGCTTTCTGCCGAAGCCCTAAATAGTGGATAATAAATAATTTTCAA
Source organism: Agelastica alni (assembly GCA_950111635.1). Taxonomy (NCBI): domain Eukaryota; kingdom Metazoa; phylum Arthropoda; class Insecta; order Coleoptera; family Chrysomelidae; genus Agelastica; species Agelastica alni. The sequence goes on along the minus strand of OX467713.1, from coordinate 24,871,049 downwards.
CAATTTATTTCAAATAATCAGATAGCATAATGGATATTTAAAATATGTCGAGTTTGATGTACCTACTATGTTGTACATGGATGTTTTTATACACATTGACAATTAATTCAATGATGATGATCCTGTAGATAGGATTGAAAACGCGTTATGCTTAAATAAATTAAATTTTACACATTATACAACTGTCATTTCTGTGATAGTTTTCTAGTTTTGCGATGTCTCCCTTTTTGTACATTATGATTATAGGATTATCCCACAGGAAAGGTGTTATTTCCTTTAGAAGACATGCATTGAAAAGCCTGCATATATTTTAACCAATATGTTTCCTCCTGCCTTAATAGACTCAATAACAATTTAGTCTTCGCCTGGGGCTTTGTTGTCCTTCATTTCTTTCAGCGACGCTCTTATCTTATCCAGAGTAATATGCCCCATTCTCCAGCTTAAAGATGTTATTGGTACCAGAGGAGAAGTTTCTTCGAAGGACCTTTAAACTTTTGTTGTTTTCAACAACCTTTTCTATTTCTTCAGATTTAAACTTACTTATATCTCTCCTGACGCCTTTTAAGTTGTCTCTATTTAGGATTTGTAGTTGGTCTGCACTTGTGGTATGCATGAAATTTAGTTCCCTTCTGTTTCATAAGACTCTTTGTGTTTTCACCAGCTTATCCTTTGGCTTATTTTTTGAGCACCACCGATTTGGTGCGTCTTTTAAAATTTTGTTAATTTCCCTATTCGCTGCTTCCAAGTTTTGCATTCAGATATCCTATAATAAGGGTGTTTTTGACATTGCTGGCAGCAATGTTGCAATGTCCTCATAAAAGCTTTCCACTTCCTAGACCTGAATAACTTTTAGTCTGTATTTTGAGCTCAGTCTTAGCACAAGAAATGCCACTCTCGAGCCTACACTACCTACCTGGACAACTTTGCCTGCTTGTTTCTTGTTTATTATGAAACCTACTTCTCCATCCGTCGAGTCATTGTTTCCTTTATGATAGAACAGGTGTCCTGACTTTAGTCTTAGCTGTTGTTCTCCTTTTCTTATAACTTCGCTCAATCCTACAACGTCCCAGTTTATGTGTTTGAGCTCTTTTAGCTCTGTTACATCTTTAACAATTTTGGTCCTACTGTTAACCTGGTCTTTTTGTAAAACAATGTCGATCTGATAGAGATATCCTCGCCGAGGTCGACCTCTACCAACTTGCCCATTCACAGTACAGTTAAGTTTGAATGCTGTGTTAAAAGAAAGGGTTTACAGCGTTCTTATATACAACTTTCGCCTACAACGCAAGCGGCCTTTTTACGTTAGTGGAACGGGAATTATAGCAGTCGCGGTAGAGGGCGTTAAGTGGAACACGTACCTCATATGTATGTAGATAGAAGAGGCCATGACGTCACCCATCTGTCGCTAACATCAGGTGACACGAAACCGTAAGTCTGCCCCCTACCAAAAATTGCTCAGCGCACCTTAAGATTTTTCACTTTAAAAAAGTAGTTTTTACTGATTGGTTGAACAATAACATTTAGAAGATTAACTGTCTTCTTTGTCAATAGTTTAACTGTGCATTTTTTAAGTGATAACTTCTTATGGCACGCTGTGAACTTTTCGGGCGCTTGGTCGCGTTCCCAAAGGGTAACGATATTTGAATATTTTTAAAAGTTGGATACTCGGGGATTTGAACCTGAATACACTGACGTGACAGATAGATACCATTCAGCCACCACGCACTCTTACTTTAAACGTCCAAGATTGAGTATTTATTACGTTAAATATTTAATAGTTTCTACGCAAACCATTTGAAGTTATCACTTTTGTCGGGCGTCCCGAGACGCACATCCTTTTTTTTATTAGGTACTTTATTATGCATAATAGTAAATTGTAGTATGTATAACTTAATTCTAATACAATATAAAAGAAACGCAGTTAAGATAACATAATTTACTACTGCTTAACCTTTACATCGTATTGGTAAAGGAGGAAGACACAAAAAAGGATATAAAAAAAGTACTTCCTTTCAGAACATTTTCCTTCTATGGACAAACTGGCTAAGTATTTGCCTAGCAAAGAAAATGGATACTTATCGAAGGCTGAAAGTACGTTAAAAGTCGATAAATTTCTATGAGAGACACTAGAGGAGTAATGCGTAAATTTGTTTTTCATTGGTAAAGTAATAATTAAACAGGACTTTACAAATAAAAGCTTCGTTTTATTAAACCTAACCAAAAAGGTAAATGCAATGCGGTATTTTTGATTGTGAATTTACATTAAAGTACTTGGGACCAGTGTTCAGGGTCCTGACACAAATTTTCTCAAAATGTTAAAATATTTCTTGATAAACGAATATACGATAACATTTTTCAAAAGCAGGTTTTTGACAATATATTTTTTTAAATCACCAAATTTTGCTCCCTCGAGCATTATGATATGAAAATATCATGTATTTATATTCAGTCCAAAAGAATTACAACTTTATCTTAAAGATAAAAATCTTAAATAACAATATATAAAAAGCTGTTTAACAGTTAGGTATCCAGTGGTTCTTCAGTAAAAAATGTATGGCTTAAAGCCTCTAAGGCAGTTATTCTCTTCTTTGGATTGAATGTAAGCATTTTCTGAAACAAAAAACATGTTATTGTTAATAAAACAACTATCTGATTTATTTAAACAAAACTACTAGTTTCAAATATTAAATTGATAATGAAGTATAAGTACTGTATTGAACAAAACATAATGAGAACGATTAAATAACACACAAAATATATTTTATTCGTCCAAATTTATGGTCTCCTTTAAATAGGAAAAAGTCACACGCAGCTATATCTGGTGAATACGATGCTAGCGGTACGACCTTCACTTGATTTTGGATGAAATACTGACGAATAATTATAACAGTATGCGACGGTGCATAACCGTATTCCAAAGCCATGAATTGTTTCGGCATACTTTTGGTAGTTTTTTACGAATTGACTTACGTAAACGATGTAAAAAGCCTAATATTCTAGATTTTCTTAATGTTTTTATCAGTAGTTGAGGTTGATGGCTTTCCTGAACGAGGTTCCTCTTTGATGCTTCACGACCTTAACCAAATGATTTTTACTACTTAAAATCTTTTTGATTTTAATAAACGTTCATAACCGTAACACTTTTTATTAATTTCAATGCATCAGAACAAGCAATTTAATTTTTTTGACAAAAATTGATGTAAATGCTTTGTTCCATAGATTTTTTACTTTAAAAAAATCGCTGACAATTTTCTTAAATACAAAAAATGCTGCAATTTCTAGCCTAATAAGGTAAATGTCAAAATATTATGTCATCTGTTTACAACAGTCATACCAACATACCAAATAAATATACACTTCGATATTCATCGCGTATATTTTTAAAAGTACAGTCTTATTACTTTTTATCCAGAATATATTACTATTAAATCAATTAAAGGCGAGTTTATACAGCAAATAAAATAAAATAATGAACAAAATAAAATAAAACAAGAAAGATAAACATGCCCAAAACAATAAAAGAGTTTGTACAAGAAATAAGATAAAATAAGAAATAAGAATAAGAACAAAAGATGGCCAACTTTTATCTCTTTGTCTTATTTTATTTTGTTTAAAAACTGATAATGCACGTGACCCAAATCTTTTCTGTTCTAAATGTTCCGAGTTTACAATCAACCTAACCTAACCTAACCTAATATTATTTGTGCAGGTATTTTTGATTTTCCTTTTATGGCCCGTATATTTATTTCTTAAAAGCTTCCATCTGTGTTCAGAAGCTTCAGCTACAAAAAATTTGATTTAAAAAACGTTAAACTCTCTGATTTTTTGGCGCTTACATGCTTTCTCCATTATGTTAGCAATTGTGAGCAAAGCATTTTCTTTCAGTCAGCTGTTCTTGTATTTTCCATCAGTTTTTGCATATAACTGAGGAAAGGTCGATACCTGCTCTATCAACATGCCATCATCCATTATATTTTATAATAGGAAATGGATGGTAGATATATAGTTGGATAATTTTAGATAATGATAAAATTTTAAAAAATCCGTATTTGAAATAAAATAAATCAATTTGGAGATTACGTACTGTTATGCACTAAACACAAAAGAGATTTTTAAAAAAGCTGCGATTTCATCAGTTCATTCTTATTTCTTATTTTATTTTAGTCATCTGTATAAACCAATGTTTTTTGCACTCATTCATTATTTTATTTTATGTTATTTCTTATTTTATTTTATTTGATGTATAAACTCGCATTAATATTTATTTTAACTTTACTTTGACAGTCTACTCTAAAATTATCTTAACCATCAAGTCTTACTTTAAGTATACATGTTTAAGTAGAAAATACTACATTCCTCCTACTAAAAAAATAATACAAATTTCAATTAAGTTTGACGCTCCACTCTAAAATTATTTTTCTCCCTACTGTGCAGAAAGCGTCACTTTCGGCCCGCTACACAAAACGAAGTTGCCGTTTTCCGTCTACAGTAGGGAGAAAAATAGTATACACACCACAGACGTTAAAGTAAGAAATGTCTCAGAACACATGTATGATGACCTCGGCTTTGCCTCAGTCAACAAACATGTGCTCTGAGACATTTCTTACTTTACTGCCCTAGGTGTGTAATATACTATTAATCAAGTCTGACTTTAAGTATACAGAAAGAAAAAAGACAGGGAAGAAGTACTTCCCTGTCTTTTTTGTTACCCATTTTAACAGAAAATTTTTTGCTCAAGTAGAAATCGAATGAAATCAGTTAATTTGTGGTCATCTGATTGAACACAACAATCATACAAAATTATACTGAAAACAGATCCCTAGGGCTGTTTTCACTAAATCATGTTGCTGTGGATACCTACATTTTGTTTCAATTCAATTTTGACATTTCAAATATTTAATATTACAAAATATCACTATTTGGTTGTAATACTCCTGAGATTATTAATGAAATTATCAAATCAGATGTACCAAAGAATACTGTTAACAGTAAAAAATTTGTATGAAAAGCATTTATGGACTGTTAGAAAATATGAATTAGATGGAAATCGGACGGTGGAAGAATTGGCGTCGATTTTAAAGGATTGGGCTGTGAACATGAGAAGAAAAGATGGTACAGAGTTTAAAGAAGCTACTGTCAAAACCATGTGGAACCTAACAAGTAAGCTTGTACAAGGAAAATATAAAGAAATTAAAGTTATGATTGACCCATTCAAAAGCGTTGTATTTCAACAAGCGCGAGCTGCCTGCGATTCTATACGACGAAAACTACAATCGGATCCCTGTAAAAGGAAACAAAGTTCAGCGGCATTAAGTGCAGAAGACATAACAAAAATGATAAATTTGTGCGATGAAAACATCCCTGAACGGAAATTCTATCACATAGCTGCCGTAGAATTAGCTGGGCGAGGTGGGGAAGCTGCTGCTTGTTTGATTGACTTTTTTAGTATTGAAACAAATAACGATAGTTCCGTAACAAAATTGAGTTGAATATAACCCTGTATTCAGCAAGACTTGCCAAGGTGGTTAAAAAATGTGTACTGACAGGAAATTTTTAGTAGAAAACAACGACAGCAACGTGTATGTCCTGTCAGATTATTTAAAAAATTGTTATCAAAAAGTGGAGCAAATATCAAAATGAATAGATTATTCCTAATAACAAATCGTTACTGGAAAGCTGAAAATGATCATTGGTATGATAATATGCCCATTGGAAAAAATATTATTCAAAATTGGACAAAAACGTCTGCCGAGGTGATTGGCTTGGAAACCAAGTGAAAAAAAATTACTAATCACTCTAATAGATCGACCGAAGTCAGTCGGTTGGCCAAAAGTGGTGTACAAGAGCAAAAGCTTATAAAAATTACGGGGGATAGCAATCCCAACTCAATAAAACCCTACTTGAATATTGAGGAAGAACATCATAATAAAATTATTAACTGCATGCTTAGTAGAAATACATGTTCATTAGTTATAGAAACTAACATCTGGATCTTCATTTAATTTTTCTTAATTGCACATTTAAATAAATTGTTTCTGCTCTGTATTTTTTTTCATAATTAGCAAAGAAATTTCTATTCGAATAACCCCCTAACATTGATAAATGCTCAAAAATTTTATAACTTTCTGTTATAAAATCTTTTCGAACAATTATCAATGTCCTTGGGTTATTACTACTGATAATTATCAACAAATTTTGTTCACTTCAAAATTATATCCCTACACATATAAATTGTTTTTAATTAAGCAATATGTGACAAAAAATTATACGACTGCTTTACACAAAATGAATTTTTGTAAATTGATACTTAAAAGCTGTTCCAACATTTTTTCATAAATCTTTGAAAGCAATGAAGAAATATTTTTATTTTCAGTAGAAATAAATAAATTGAAAAATAATATCTCATTTTACATGCAGTTTAAAATATTAGTTAATTTTTTTGTTTGCAAACATTTAATCATACCATTATTAAATCATATGCCGTTTCACTGATGTTGGGACATATTTGATTGATTCTCACTTGGTTTATGACATCGAAAGAACTCCACTTTATAGAAACATTTTCTTCAGGCCAATCTTCTCTAGAAGGTTTACCAATTATTCTAAAAAATATTTCTGTTAAAAATGTGTTGGTTTTACAATATAACCTAACAAACGATTTAATTTGTAAATGCAAAAAAAGTAAGATGTTTACCTGAAAATTTTACTTAGCTGATCACCTTCAGAACTACCACAAAAAAGGGGTTTTAAACTATAAAGTTCTACAATAATACAGCCAATTGACCAAATATCAACTGGTGTTGCATATGAAAGCCCTAAGAGAACTTCTGGTGCTCTATACCATAGAGTTACCACCTAAAAATAAAAACAGTTTACAGTTTATCAGATGTGAAATTTCTACAAGGTTAAAGAAAACTTACTACTGTGGTTAATTGCATTTCAAAGTCATAGCTTTTTGCTAATCCGAAATCTGCCAACTTAATATGTCCATCATGTGTAACAAGTAAATTTTGGGGTTTTAAATCTCTGTGTATCACTCTATTACTATGTAAAAAATCAACTCCATCAAGTATCTCTTTAGACAAATTTCTAATTTGTATGGTACTAAAACCTTTTGAATTTCTTTCAATATATGTTGCCAAGTCCTGTTCTACATGTTCAAAGACCTGCAATATTTAAAAGTGAATAACAGTTTGGAGTTTTCCAAATAAATAGTAAAATGATGAAGGTATGGTACTTTAAATACTCTGCTGGATTTTAATAAAAATTTCACTTTTAATTTTATAATAAAGAAAAGTAAGTTCTTTAAAATGACATAAATTTTTTAAGTTTTAATTAAAAAAAATGTGCCCCTGATATTTTATAATATATAAGAAGACTGATAAAGTTTTATAGTATGTAATAAATGTATTCGAGCGATTAAATTAACCAAATTAACAGACAGACATAAATAAAATTTTACCAAATACATAATTAGTTCTTTCTCCATTTGTGTTCCATGACATACATCCAAAAGACGTACAATATTGGGATGGTCGTATGTATTTAACTGTCGTAGTAAAGAGATTTCCCTTAAAGTATTCATTGGAATACCATCTTCTGTTAGTGGTACACATACTTTCTTTAAAGCTACATCATTTCCTGTTTTCTTATCTTTAGCTCTGTATACAGTACCATAAGCACCTAAATATAATTTTAGAATAAAAATATTTTTGCTAACATAACTACTAACTCTTAGAGACGTAGCAGACTAAATGTAAAAGGATTTTTATATGTGAAATAAGATTAAATGCCTCTTTAAACTTTTGGAATAAAAAATAGAAAATACTTGAGACAACTATTACATTTTTAAATAAGGCCAGTGCATTGTAAAGATGTCATAATTTCAATATTCTCTTACTCAAATAGGTAAAATAGTAATGATAAGAAGATGGTACAATTGTTTATTTTTGGTTTAACAAATATGTTAGCTCTCTCCAAGCTTATAACAAATACATTATTAAGAGTTTGTTTTTAGTAAATTTTAGGGTATTTCAGTTTAATGCTTACCTCTTCCTATTCTATTAAGAGCTTCATAAGTGTGACTACTTTCAAATTCCATTTTTGAATGTTTGATGAAACTAAAATTTAAAATAATAAATTTAATTAAATACTTATTATTTAAAGATTAATTACTATGCACAAAAAAAGAATTTATTTACTTATTTTAAGTACAAAATGCATTCAATATTGTTTCTTACAAAGTGCTAGAAATAAAAGTAATACAGTAAATTTGGCTATTTCTCAGTAAATAAATATTTTTGACTATAAAAATACTAAAAATATTTTTAAGAGTTATGAATTAAAAAATTAATAACTAGTGATACACTTATAAAGTAAGTATACAACATAAACCCAACATAGGTAATCAATTTTCCACATTATTACCAGAAAAAAATTAATCAGTTAAAAAATGTTGATCAATTCTCTAATATTGTTATCATAATTAAGGTCTAAATGACAAACACAACAATTTATTGGACAAAGTGATAAATATTTGTAATTCTATAGATCAAGCAAAGAAACTATGCTAAATATGGTAAAAACAGAAAGATCAATTTTACAAATAAAGTAATTAACGAAAAAATTTAGATATTTTAAAGATTGATTTTTGCACTGGTGATTCAAAACTGATGTATATAGAAACACTGAAAGATATAAAAGCACAAAAAATTAGTTTTGAAATGAGAAGAGAGATGATACATATCTACATTTTTTAATTGCCAATAGTAAGTACTCTCAGTAATTTCCCAAATTTGCAGTTAAAGACCCTAATTTCTTGTGTGCCAACAAAAATGGACTGAAATTTAATCGAGCATATATTATATTATTAACGAAGTTTGGTTTAATGTCTTATGAGATTTACTCATTGTTTGAGAAGCATAGTAATTACTAGGGACTCTTGTTATTATTTTTACACTTTAATGGCTTTGGCTTCCCTTTAATATTTAAATAAACTAACCATCTATTACTTAGCTGATGATATATTTGTCAAATACATACATTTTAAGGATGGTTAAGACACACTAAATACTGAATCAGGAAATATTGCTGGAGTAGTTGGTTGTTAATTGATTAAAATTTTTACATAACTTAATATTTGTAAAAAATAAAGGTTTCCCAAAAGATAAAATTGGTATTTAAGAATAATATCAAATTGGTCTGCAACACTATTAAATGACATCAATTTTGTTATGCAGACAGTGTACAATTGTATATTTGGTTGATAAAGGTTGTGGAAATCATTTAAAAAAAATGCAAAATTAAATCTTGTCATATTTTGGTTTTCATTTATAAAAATAGATTAGGAAAAGAGCCTACATATTTGCAAAATATTTTCCTATTTTTTCAAGATGTTGATGGAAAATATAGTTTACTGCCAACAAGACTTAATAGCAGAATTTATCATTTTTCAAGGACATTAATAAATACAAAAGTTTCAAGCAGGAGGCGAAAAAGAGTAAAAGCATAATTTATTTCAGAAGAATTTAAAAAAAAGCTATATCCAAATTTTTGTATTAATGGGATAAATTTCTAATTCTGTAAAGTAATCATCTGAATGTAACAAATAGCAATTTGGTAAATAAAGACACATTCATTTCTAAAGTACACAACTTACCTTTTTAATAAATTATATATATATTTGCGCTTATGTAAAGTTTTTTTTAACTGAAGTAATGTAACAAAAAAAGTAATAAAAACCGTTTAACTTTAACCTCGTATTGACAGAATGCCAACACTTGTCACATTAAAAATGACTTCTTCTTCTTACCAACCACAAAGTCTGGAACTTCGTGCTACCAATAAATATAGACCCAAATATAAAAAACATAAACTATATTCAAATATATAAAGCAAACAATATTTTTCAAAAAAAATAAAAAACAAAGAAAACCTAACAGTTAAACTTTAAATAAACAATTACAGAACAACAACAGAACAATTCATTTTCTTTCTCTGTAACTTCAATTTCCTCATTTATTACCTCAAAGACTTCCAAACACGTATTTTGTTCACTTTTCTCATTACTGATACTTTTATTAAGTTCCACATTTCGTTCATCCAAACTTTCTTCCATGCTGGTATCTTTTTTACCACGTCTAACAACTCTTCTTCAGTACCTACTAAGTCCTTTATTAAGTTCTTTTGGCATTTTGCAGTCTAAAAAACCAATCTTTAAATCTGTACCCAACATTGCTCTATATGGTGAACGCTCTATTTCATCGTGATATGCACGATTTTTCATCACTTGAACAAATTTACATAAGACCGTTTGATCAATTATACATGTATTATTATCTTGTAACCAGGTCGCAAGAATTTTTTCGATATCTTGATTGCACCTTTCGAGGTCCAGACCACATACTTTTTAACTGTTCTAGTAAACTATTACAAAATTCATGCCCATTGTCGGAATGGAGGATTACTGGCGCTCCGAATATACAAATATTGGTCTTGCCACTTCATTGGCCATTTTTGATTATAGTGGCCACAATTGTACAAACTTCGTTAAATGATCCTGATGGACTAATATGAATAATGTATAAGGCCCATCGGGATTCGATATAATGGGTTTAACATCCAACTTTATTTTCATTGATTTTTGTTTCATTAGACATGGTGTGGATAAATGCGGATATACTTTCTTGTGTAATGTTTTTAGTTCTTTCATCATTCTATTACGACCACCATGTCCGATAGATAAGTGAGTTTCATGAATAATATCTAAAATATCCTCAGTTGCAACATGATTTTTAAAGTCCTGTTCATCTGGTTTTACGGAGATGATTAATTTTTCAACGCCGCGCGCTGCCAATGGAACACACATCATAACGTTTTAGATGGCGCTACTGTTGAAAAGTTTTTGAGGCCGAATTTTTTGCTTGTTTAATAAGTTCAATCGCATATTCTTATGTCTCCTCATAGTGTGGGAGCCGGGAGATTTAATCATGGGCCAACGAAGTAATAAAATTATGAAAATAATGAAAACCTTTTGTTTCTTTTTTAATCAGTTTTATATACAGGGTGTTAGTAAATAAGTGCGATAAACTTCAGGTGGTGATTCTACATGAAAAAATAATGACAGTTTGCTATATAAACGTATGTCCGCAAATGCTTCGTTTTCAGAGATACGGGGTGTTACAAGTTTTTCTTAAAAAGTGACGATTTATTTATTACTCTGAAACCGGTCGAGATATGCAAATGAAATTTGGTGGGTTTTAAAAGGTAGTAATTGCGCAATTTTTGTCGTGCAATTAAGAACTTTATGTTTATCATTGGCGTGCATACGGGTAATGATCTTAATTTATTTAAAGAAAAAAATGGTACGCCTCTGAGATATTTCAAATAAAAATCATGTTTGAATTCCTCGGTAAATTTGTGACAAAAAATCCTTTTTTTCGTATAGGGCGCCGTTTTTGTGCAAAAAAATAAAACATCTTAACGCGTATTTTTCATTTTTTTAATACGTTATCAAGAACTATCTAATACAATAACATTAAACCAGAACAATAACAGAAAATTACACTAATAAAATTTTAAATTGGCGCAAGGCTACAAAAAAATGTTTAAAATGACCTCCCTCAGACGTGACACAAAATTCAACTCTTCGCCTCATTGATTGTTGTATTCGCGCAAATATTCCTGGTGTATTTCTTATTGTCTCACATACATACATACATACATACATATCTAAAGTCACGCCTTTTTCCCGTAGGGGTAGGCAGAGACCACTTCCTTCCACTTGCTACGGTTCTTACACACATCTTTTGCTTTCTCTACTTTCATCAGGGCTTTCATGTATGCTCGTCGGTTGTTGGTACTCTTGTCCTGGCCTTTTTTCAAAACAATGTTTATCTGATCGAGATATGTTTGCCGAGGTCGACCTCTACCGACTTGTCCATTCACACTCGCCTTATAAATTTGTTTCGTCAATCTTCCTTCGTCCATCCTTTCTACGTGTACAAACCATCTAAGCATTCCTTTATCCTATTTTCATGCTTCTTCTGCCAAACCCAACATTCACTACCATACATAAGTGTAGGAACCAACACAATTCTATGCACAGCTAGACGTGCCTTTTTTGTTACTTTCTCGCTGCTCATAAAGCCATGCAGTGCCCCATTAATTTGTTTTCCTGCCAACACCCTTCGCTCAATGTCACTGTCATACTTTCCATCACTAGTAAACTTTGAACCCAAGTATACAAATTTATTTACTTGTTTCACTCTTTCTCCCTCAATCGAAACTTCACAGTTTGTCATGCTTTCTTTCCTTTCAAAAACCATTACTTTCAATTTGCTTACATTTATTTTCATCTCTTTGATTTTAAGGGAATCATGCATAACATTAACTATCGCCTGCAATTCCTCTTCGGATGACGCTAATATGAATTGATCATCGGCGTAAAGAAGGCATTTGATAATCAAATCGTTCATTTTCTATCCATACGCACTCGCGTATTGTGACAATAAATCTTTCTTGCCTTTTTTTCGTACAGTGCGGCGTTTTTATGCAAAAAAAATAAAACATCTTAGCGCGTATTTTTCATTTTTGTAATAAGTACATTATTTTAGTAGAGACGCGAGTAGGCTAACATTCTGTTAAATAGGAATATTTTAACGAAATGTCAAATTAGTTTGGTATAACATTAATGTTAACAGTATATCCAAATCGTTGGATAGGTAGGGGAGGTACGGAACATTGGCCTGCTCGATTGCCGGATTTAACTCCTCTAGAGGGAAGATTGACGAAACAAATTTATAAGGCGAGTGTGAATGGGCAAATCGGTAGAGGTCGACCTCGGAGAACATATCTCGATCAGATCAACATTGTTTTGAAGAAAGGCCAGGTCAAGAGTACCAACAACCGACGAGCATGCATGAGAGCAAAAGAGGAAGCAAAAGATGTGTGTAAGAACCGTAGCAAGTGGAAGCCAGTGGTCTCTGCCTACCCCTACGGGAAAAAGGCGTGACTATATGTATGCTCTACCTTTGTTGTAGTGAAATAAAATAGTTGAAAATTTCAAAACTTTTTAACAGAACTTGGGCAAAATGAGAAAATATTTTTTCAAAATCTTGACCAAGTTTGGCGCCCCCCTTGCGATGGTGCCTGAGGCAACTGCCTTAGTCGCCACACCCTCAATACGGCTCTGGATCTGATTATGCATTAGTGTAATAATATTCTAATTTCCCTCACTATTATTGTTTTGTGTTTTTGAGTATTTAGTTTACATTAGATTTTTATGTTGTATTATACTCAGGTCTAAAGGTGGCTTTAGATATAACAAATTTGTATTTATGATGTTAATTAAACAATACGTAATACTATTTAATTTTAATATGAAGTTAACTTCATTAAAATAATTGTTTTCGGTTTTGATGCCGCGTTTTATTGCTTCGTTATATATCGTTTCTGAACTGATCATCAGAATGTGATAAAAAAATACCAATAACCCAATACAGAAGCGTCTATTTTCTTAGACACAAAGCTAATGAAACGACCGATTTTCGTAGGATGACCCTTGTATTTACTCCGAAACGTCGATAATGCCGAAGAAGCAACACGCATTTCATGCCTTCAAGACAAATAATTAAAATTTTCCCACCGAGGTACCCACCGGTGCATTTGCCTCTGACCGCTTCTTCTCCTATGATGCCACATTTATGCATTTAATTTCCTGTACTCTTTATATTGACGGTTTATTACGTTTTAAAAATTACAAATACGATGGGATTTCTGGAAAAATATCAGGAATTCGACATCGGCTTTTTAGAATTACTTTATTTTTATAAATAAAAATAAATACAGTTATAATTGCAGACAGTCCTGAGGGCTTACAGCGGTTACTTAACAGGATATCAGACGAAGGAGATCTATTAGGCTTAAAAATCAACATCGCAAAAACAAAGATATTAGTGGTAAACCGGAATCCAAATCAACCAGTACATATAGATGTATATGGGATGCAGATAACCAAAGTCTCTAAGTTTAAATACCTGGGCAGCTGAATTGCTAAAGATCTGAATCCTGATTTGGAAATCAGAGCAATAGGTATAAACTTCTACAGTTCATGATAGAAGGTAAGATCGAAGGTAAACGCGAACTAGGAAGTAGACAGTACTCCTGGCTTAAGAACATACGAGATTGGATAGGTTTCGGTTCAAACACTGTTAATTTGCCTCCTCGAGTACTGTTATTGTTGATCATTGTCCTGGGCATCCATCAGCAAATAAACTTGTCTCTGAAGACGGCAACATTTTTGCAATGTTCCCGCCGCCTAACACCACGGCGTGTATACAACCAATGGATAAGAACGTTATACAAAATAAGAAGTTAAATTACCGCAAATCCCTTTTGGTTAACTGTCTTGCATTAAGTTCTGAGAACCTCATGGACTCATTAGAATCGATATCTTTAAAGGACACAGTTTTTTTTTTGGCCAATTGCTGCGCCGATGTAAAGGCATCCCTAATTAACAAATCATGGAAGAATTTTCACCTTGGATTTCTTACTGATAATGACGAACCAGAAGATGATGTTCCTTTAGCCCAGCTTCTTAATGGGTTAAGGGGACCAAATGATCCTCAAATAAGTGAGGCAGAAGTTCAAGAATGGTCTGCTGGTGGTGCCGAAAGCAAGTAACAAAGATATGAAGTGTTAACTGATGAGGAGATTGGGCGAGCGGCAATGTAGCGTTGAAGTTTTCGCCTCCGAAAAAGTTGGTAATTCAGAGGCAGTAGGAGCTTTCAACACTGTTTTAAAATGGGCTGAAGATAACGAATTTGATAGCCACGAAGTTATGTTTCCCCGTCGACTTAGTGACCGGGCTTTTGAAATGAACTGCGAAAATTATAAACAGAAGAGTATTACAGATTTTTTTCTCCGGATACGAGGTCCTACTGTATATTACTAAATACGATTAAGTCATGATCTATAATGCCGAAATAAATTTTCATTAATAAGATAAGAAATAAATTATTTAAATTAGCCTAACCTAACTTAACGTCCTAACCTACCACCAAAACTACCTGAAGCACAAAAACTGTGATGAAATTTCCGGAAGGGAAACTCCCGAAAGGGAAATTCCCCTAAAAGGAAATGGAGCAAAAAAAAGGGAAGAAAAACTACTTAATATGGGGAACTTGTTTTTTAGGAAAGTCGTGGGTATTTTAAATAGCATGATAATGATTATAAGTTTCTTACTGTACCTCTTTTGCATTCTCCCTTATACTGGGGCATATTTTGTCGGTGGATATTATGTCGAGGGATATTTTATCATTGGGATATTTTGGTAAGGGATGTTTTGTCGGGGATATTTTGTCGAGGATATTTTGTCGGGGTATCAAAACGCACATTAACTAGCTGTTTAACTTATACATAGACGGTTCTTTAAAAGATATTATGCATGATGCCGTAAAAATCAAAGGGATGAAAGTGAACGTAAGCAAGATGAAAGTAATGGTTTTTAAAAAAGTAAAAAGCATGACAAACTGCGAAGTGCTAACTGAAGGAGAAAGAGTGGAACAAGCGAATGAGTTTGTATACTTGGATTGAAAGTTTACGAGAGACGGAAAGTATTTTTTTTTTTTTTTTTTTTATGTTCTGGTTCCCACGAAAAGGGATATCCTGTAATGTTTAGAGAACATCGTGGGAACCAAGGGAAAGAAGGTAGGAGTTGGTGTTCTTCTTAAATTTCTGGAGGTTGTATGCCTCGGGGAACACCTCCCTAGGCAATGAGTTCCAAAGCCTCGCAATTCGTTGGATGAATGAGTCTTTGGAAAGTGATGTTCTGCAGGTCTCCAAAGTGACCACGAAGGGGTGTGAAGACTGAACTTGACGGGTTAATCTCGAAAAGACTGCCAAAGGAGGAACGATTGTTGATATTTCAGAAGAGCATCGCCCATGAAAATATCTATAAAATAGAGACAACTTTTCTACGGTGTTCCAGACAAGTGAGCGAGTTTGTAAGCGAGGCATCACCGACGAGACGAATTGCCCTTTTTTTGACAGTATGATTGTGGCATTGAGCGAGGGGTGTTGGCAGGGAAATAAATAAATAGAACGCTGCATAATTTTACGAGTAGCCAAAAAAGACACGACTGGCTGTGCATAGAGGAGTGCTGGTCCCTACACTGATGTATCGTAGTGAATGTTGGGTTTGGCAGAAAAAGCATGATAGTAAGATCAATGCTGTGGAGATAAGTAGTCTAAGAAGTACCTATTGCTGAAGTAACTCTAATGGATAGAGAGAAGAATAGTGTGCTAAAGGAATACTTAGATGTTTTGGACACGTAGAGAGGATTGATGAAATATATTTATAAGGCGAGTGTGAATGGGCAAGTCTGTAGAGGTCGATCTAGGCGAACGTATCCCGACCCGGCCAACGAGTATGTATGAAAGCGCTGATATAAGTAGAAGAAGCGAAAGACGTTTGTAAGAATCGTAGCAAGTGGATGCTGCTAGAGAAAACAGTTTTGATCCGAATTGTTTGATATTATTTGCAAAGAATATTTTGTGTTGTTCAGTTGATTATCACCAAGATATGACATCTACCTTGTTCTAAAATTATTTTGGCGTGATTCCTAATTTGCCACCAAATAGTGTAATAGTAATAGTAATCTCGTTCAACTGGTGAAATTTAAAAGTCCGGTCCTGGACCTGCCTGCAAGGTGCCGTAATTGAAATTGTGAAAAAGGGAAAAAATATCTCTGGCTTCGACCATATTAGAGCCACAATAGACCTACTAAAGGTCGAAGTGGAGGAACGACCTACGCCCCACTCACATGATACCTAACCATTTTAGTTAATATTATTCTTATAACTGTAAAAAGAATTCTTAATTATAGAAAAAATTATTTCAATGAGAAGAAACATAAGAATACATTTTAAAAAGCAATATATTTTTGTTGTTTATTACACACAGTGTTTCTACTTTTAAGTTGGAATCATATGGAAAACTGTTTTATTATTAGTTTTAGAGAAAAAAAGTTATTTTCATAAAAAGTTCTGCATGGGCTAAAACCTAAAATGAAATAATCAAATATCAATTTTTTATAATCGTATACGAGGTTAGTCAAAAATAAATATTTTGCTCAAGAGTAAAGTACCTTTATTTTTGATAAAATTAAGAATTATTTTAAAAAAGGGATTAAAAATTAAATGCAGATATGCAATTACATCCAAACACAAAAAATCACGTTATTTACATGTTTTTTAAACACGCTGATTTAACAGGAAAATTGGTTTGTAACACAAATAAATAATACAATTAAAAATTTAAATTCTGATGAACTGTTTTTTTTAAATACATGATTTTTTTAATTTCGGGTTTTGGACCATGCAGAACTTATTAGGAAGAACAACTTTTTCCTAAAATTAATAATAAAAAAGTTTATCATTTCAACTTAAGTTGGACATCGAAAAGTGTTTTAAAAAAAGTAGGTATCAGAATTAATAATTAACTTACATTTAAATTTGCAATTGTATTTATTGTATTCATATTTAAGAACTAATTTTCCAATTCAATCAATATGTAGGAAAATGTGTAAACATTAACAAAATCTGATTTTTTTATGCTAAATGGATGTAATAGGAAATATGCATGTATTTTTTTTATATTTTTATTCGATAGTTTACATCGCTATATAAAAGTAAAAAAATTTTCAATGCCAAGTAACTAATTTAAAGTATATAAACAAAAGATAAAAATAGCCAACCCTCACGTGGACTTTAAAGGCCCGCCGTTTTGGCGCACTTGGTGTGACGTCATAGTCTATGACAACAAAGAAACAATTGGAAAGGTTTAGTTAGGCTATAGTTTGAAGATTATTAAAGAAGTATTGTGCTTTGCTGAAATTTTACAGTGTTTTCTATTTTCGACTAATACATCATGCATACGATAAAGTGTTTTTTCTTGTCTTGAGAGGTGTGGATATAAGGAGGAAGAAGTGTAAAATTATGAAAAGAGTCATGGTATCTCCATCAACTTGTTTATGTTGCTTTGAAGATAACTTTAAGACGTAATTATTTAATTCGTTTTCTAAACATTTTGTTTTGTTTTTGTGCTACACATATCTTATACCTACACAGTTCTAGAGTTTCAAAAAGATTTGTACCACCTGTGTCATGTGATACACTGCTTCCTGACACATTCTGTTTCCTATTAATTTACAATTTAATTTATTATGTTTGTTTTTTTAGGTAGAGATACAGATAATCATATGGAATATAAAATTATGAATATGCAAGAAAAAGATATCCTCCCTTACAAATTTCAATGTCAAAATGATACTAAGGTGCTTTATCTGCGCCTTCTTCTAAACAAAGTGTCAGTGTTGGGGCTTTATCATCAAAAAAATTATTAAGAAGCCTAATCCATCTACATCTCACATTTACATAGAAGATACTGAAAACAAAAACGCTTGTGAAGCTGGTTGCAGCACTTCTTTATCCAAATTATATAATTTTACTTCTAAGTGTGCAATAATATCTTAATAAAACTGACTGAATCATAAACACTTCTAAGCAAACACCTAACCTAAACACGCACTCGATATTATTGAAATTTGTTGTCCTAGACTTTTACGTCACATTCGCTCTGACCAAAGACGTCGCTTTTGTTTGAATTTCCCACAGTTTTTTGCACTTTAATTAATTTCTTGCTCGAAAATAAATTGTTATCAAAAATATTGATGGAGGCATAATTCTTGAGTAAAAAGGTTATTAAAATAATATTTTATCCTTATTCGAATAATAAGCATATTCCTTATTGCATACCTATATAGCCTTTTACAAAAACTACTAATAAAAAAGTTTTCCATATGATTCCAACTTAACTAGATACACTGTATACAGTTGGCCAACAGAGAAATTAACTAGACGATTTACAAATCTTTTTAAAATAGACAGTTTCACCTGGCGTTTCTAAAAACTGAGCCCTGATTTGTATACACCTACAAGTGTTGAGTGTTAAGTTTTAGATGATTATATAATATTACAAACGATCCGGCAACACTGTTTTAACTTCAAAGACTCGTCGAAGTAAAAAGAACTGATCTTATACCCAATATACAGGGTAGGGATAACATTCTTCCGCCAAGGTCTTTCTTGTGCTCTCTTGATCTAGCATTTTGCAGTAGAACCCATAAACCGGTATTCGTAATATTCGAATGTACACCTTGCGTGCTTGTATTTACGGTTAAATTTAGCTCGATTCCGTTTCTGTTCTTGTCACGTAATCACAGCTATCTAGTTTTCGTTTTTAACTCGAGTAACATTCGATAGTTGGTCCACTTCAAAACATCCCCGAAATATCCGAAGCAAAATCGTTTTCATTAAGTAGTGTGTCGATTAATTTTAAGACCAGACACATAATTACTGTATGGTATAGCCGCGTTTCTTGTTTGTGTTTTGGAAACGATCTTAACGAGTTCGTGAACTAATTCGATTAGTAGTGTTTTTAAGGTTGGTGATTTCGTCGAATGTGTTATTGACAGTTATTGATTCATTTAAAAGTTTTCGCAATAACACCGTATCTAACAGTTGAACTTTCGTCGAATATGATTTCTGGAAGAGGAAGGTTCGATTGTCCAGCGATCGATATGATAGCAAAGAACAGGTACCCACTTACATTTACTAACTATAGGTACCTACGAGATAATAAACAAAGACGACAACTCTTCCAGCTTTGTACTTTTATGGGGTTTTACTGAAACTTATAATTAACGAAATCGCTTTGTTGAATGAAAAGTAATGTGCAGTAAATCTATAAAAGCAACCTCATAAATAAATATTTATAAATTGTTATACGTAAATTATCTTAAAATTGATTTCTAAAAACTCCAAATGGCAGCAAATTTTGCTGGATTAATTTTATTTATTGCAGATAAAATGTTATTTTCGATTTTACGTCTTGATAACAAAAACTATTTTTCATGATGTTATTACTTTTAATATGCTTTGAAATATGACAAGTTTTATTCAATAAACAAGCAAAATAAATCGGAAGGGAAAATTAAGCCACTGTTCTCTGCCATATGCGAATTAATAAATATTCTCTATCGGGACTTGCCCAGTCTTCTGGATGGAGTCCAGCAGTTTAAGACCAACCCAAATATGGGAACAATACTCCAGGCTTGTTTTTAATTAGGGTTGGTACATTGTGATTAGATTGCCAGGTAGAAATTACTGGCTCTAAACATAAACAAGGATCACAACTTTTGTGTGGCTATAGCCCATCAAACTAAAATATTTACTATTTGACAATTAAAAGAACCGTTTGGTTAATTATTATACAAAAGTATCTATAAGGGAGTCTTCATGGGTAAATCAACATGATTAAGTTTGGAAAGATCCAACGATATTGAGAGTGATGGTTAGTTTATAACGGTTAGTTAAAAGTCAGTAGTGAAAGATAAAACTTTTTATACACTCGGGTCCCACAAATCTAAAGGCGTTGTTTATAAATGACGGTTCTCGTTGGAAATGTCGATGACGCCTTATGCCCGTATGGGATAAACAGATACCACTTCTTTCTACTTGCTACGGTATTTACACACGTCTTGCTTTTTCTAGTTTCATCAGTGCTTTCATACATACCTGTCTGTGGCTGGTGTTCCTGACTTGGCCTTTCTTCAAAACAATTTTGATCTGATCGAGATATGTTCGCCTAGGTTGACCTCTAGCGACTTGCTCATCTTTGCCCATTCTTATAAATATGTTTCGTCAATCTTCTTTCATCCATCCTCTCTACGTGTCCAATCCATGTAAGCATTTAATTATATATGTATGTTACTGCATATTTTTTTACACCACAGCGTCCCCTTATCACACTATTAGGTACTCACTTTATATATAAGAGTCATTTCACCTATACTTCTCAGACTACCCATCTCCGCTGCATTGATCTTACTTTCATTCTATCTGCCAAATTCAACATTCTCTATTATACATAAGTGTAGGGTCCAGCAATCCTTAATGCACAGCCAGTCGTGCCTTTTTTGACACGTTCTGACTGCTTACAAAATTATGCAGGGCCCCATTCGTTTCCTAGCCAGCACCCTTCGCTCAATCTCACAGTCATACTTTCCGTCTCCTGTAAATTTTGAACCCAACTCATTCACTTGTTTCACTCTTTTCCCTTTAATAAGCACCTCGCAGTTTGTCATGCTTTCTTCTCTTTCAAAAATCACTACTTTCGTTTTGCTTACATTTACTTATATCCCTCTGATTTTTAAGGCACCAAGCATAATATTAACCATCGTGTGGAATAGACATGTTATACTTATAATGGTCAAATAAACACAAAAACATTTTAATGCCATCAAAAACATTACTTGTAAAAAACACCAAGTCTCCTATGTAATACCAAGTCGGTTAATTTATTCAGTCCCTACTAAGGGGCCTTCTGTATTAAGTTATTAGGTACGTAATTAGCTAATCTAACAACATCTTATAGTGACCATATCAATATTAAAAATCTTTTATGTTTTAAATAAATAGATTAAGTTGGCAATCGCACTAAACAATCTAATTTAATTTAATAGGTAGTACTTGTGAGATACATTGTGTTTTTATGCGATGGCCAAGTCAATCTATTTATTTAAAACATTAAAGATTTTAAATTTTTAATTCTTTTTTTTACTTAACAGCATCTGTATGTCACCCGAAATGGGATAATGCACGATTATCTATCAGATATAATTCAATGTTCGTCGAGGAACATTGCCAGGAAAGTAGTTGTTTTCTGATATATAGTCGACCCACGTATGCCTATAGTCTAGGTAACATGCGGCGAAATTAGTTGATTTTTAAAAATCAGATTTATACATTTTCATGCTTATTTGCTGACAAAAATAATATTATAGTTTTCTATAACATTTATATTTTAATAAAATAAAATATTATAAAATACTCCTACTAATCCATAAATATTGTTTGAAATACACTTTCGAAGCGTTTAGTTGGTGGATTTTGCTTTGTTATATTTTTTCTCAATCTTTTACTAAGGTCGACATTTTTCAATAAGGATAAATGAACAATAGGTAAATGCGGAAAATGCCCGAACCCAAGTGCATATAAATTGCACAATGAAAGGCCCTTTTCATGTGGTCAGAATCGCTTAGAAATACCCTATTATTTACAAGACTCAGGTGCTTTTTAAAATTGTTTTGTGCTGAATGTCAGGTAGAGGGATCCCAGTGGAATATAACTTTGTATAGAAAGGCATTAACCTTTATAATAGGCAAAATTGTTACTGCCAGGTATTCTGATCGCTTTTCAGAAATATCTCAAACGGTTGCTAAATATGCGTGAGGAACTTTAACAAAAATTAGTGCACTTGCAAAAGGATGATCGGTATTTAAGTTGTTAAAAACAGATAAGTTTAAGCAAGAGGGGATGTGGTTAAAGTTAGCTCTGTTTATTTTTATAATGCGTAATGTGCGCTTCTTTTCTTGTTTTGAAGCAACCGACGAGCAAGAGTATGAAAGCGCTGAGATGAAAGTAGAAGAAGCGAAAGACGTGTGTAAGAACCTTATCCGAGACTACGCTCCTTTTTGATGTTTTATCTTCAAAATGTGCAACTCAGCACAATTGTTAATTTTGCATAGGTAACCACGAAAAAACTAAAAAATTGTTTATAACTTTTTTAATAACATAAGTTAAGTGCAACTAGAAACTCGTTAAAGAAACTTGTTAAATTTTGATCAGCAAAAATGACGGAGCAAACCAAATATAAAAAATTTAAAACGAGTGTAGTTTTTATAATAATTTAAATAAATAAAATTAATAATAAATAAAATAAATAATTTACCAAAAATCCTAATCAATTGAATCCTAACATCGTTTGGTACAAATAAAACATTATCGTTATAAAACAGTAATATGTAAATGCTTTAGTAGCTAATAATAGTGAAAAATATGTCATAAAATAAATTTTTAAAGTGTGTTATCAATGTTAGAATAAGTAAGATTAGTCATCAAGGCCAGCCAGGTGCCTCTTTAGCTCAGTGGTAGAGCACTGGTCTCGTAAACCAGGGGTCGTGAGTTCAATCCTCACAGGAGGCAAGTCGTTTTTTATTATATTTTTTAATAAACCTTGGGTTTTAATAGTTTTTTTTGTTATATATATATATATATATATATATATATATATATATATATATATATATATATATATATATATATATAGTTTAAGCCTTATTGAACTGGAGCGAAATGTTTAATATTTTTACTATCTATAAGTTCAGTTGGTGCTCGAGAAGAGTTCATGATGTAATGATGACTTTACTTTTTTCTAATTTGGCGCTGTAGTCAAGTTAATAACAAATTTTCTTGTCAAAAACTGATTTCAAACAAAGAATTTGAGGTTACGTTCTCTGTTGATGCTTTGCATACTACCTTTTTTAATACCTTTAGGTAATACCGTATTCAATAAAGTTGTAAAATCAAAGATAAAACAAATATTTATTGCATATAACACAATGAACACAATCTTCTACCAAACACCTTCACGAAATCAATATCTGACAGCCCAATTTAAATTTGACAAAAGTTTGTTCGAAATCACTTTTTGACAAGAATGACATTTGTGACGTCAAGATTTTCCTATTACTAATATTCACTATATATGTTGCTTTAATGACTAAAATAATAAAATCTGGACTCAATAGATGGCACTGCAGTTTAGTTATTAATAAGCTTTTATTTATAAACAAAAATATTTTATATTTGCACAATACTTTTGCGTGGTCATCGCGCCACCTATCGAAAAAGGTAGAACAACATCTGCTGGGCCAACTTTTTTTTTATAAATTTTATTTTGACAGTTACGATACTAATCAACACAATTATTTATAGTCTGGGAGCCGGGGACACTAAAAGTGCACTTATATGGATTCTGAAATTTAGCATAGGAATTAATAGTATTCAATCAAAGGTACAACATAGGCCCGGTGTGCCGGAGTTTATCCTGGCAGAAATATTTTTTACAAATTTATATTTTTTTAATAATCATAAATAATTTGCTCTTTTATGGAAATTAATTTCTTGTAGACCATTTTGTAACAAATTTTATGTATTTTCAAAAAAATTTGGGGTGACAACTCTCATCGTGGCAGAAAAGTCTGTCACACCGACTTTTAAAATCTAAAGTTCATAAAATGTTTCCCTTATCGCGGAATTATTTTTTTAATCTCTTCATTTTCAGTTCTTCTTGAAAATATCTCGGTGTGACAGCTCAAAACTTGACCAATATATCTGTCACACCAATTTATATTATAGCTTCAACCCTTCAAAATCATGAAAATGGAGTATATTGAAATTCTTTTTTGTCCTGTTTTTAATTTTTGACACAACATGCAGTATATGTCATCTACGATTTTTTCTCTTTTTACTTTTAACTTTTGAATTGAGCTATCCTTACTATGTATAACATATTAAACCTGAGTTACCCTAAAAGCCTTGAAAATGTTTAGCCCATCTTTGTCCCTATGCCTATGTTTACGATTTCTTGGGTCCGTCTCTGTCGACCCTTTCTGTCGCGACAGTGCGTCGGCCATAATTGGGGGACTGTCAGCGCGGATATTTTATTGTATTGGGATAAACATTTTTTTGTTACTGTATCGAGAGTTTTAAATCGCCAAACCCAAGAAAGAACTGAATTACGTAACACTATGCTAAATTTCAGAATCCATATAAGTGCACTTTTAGTGTCACCGGTTCCCCGCCTTAAGTCAAGTTTTGAAAACTTAAGCAGTTAGACGCTTCGATTTACAAAAAATATAATTTCACATCCTACAGACTGTCGATTAAATAACTTACTCCTATTATCATTTATTCACAGTTCTTTTATTTCTTTCATCAAAAATAATGTAACTATCATAAATATTGTTTTCAGCAGTTTCGACATGTGATTATCTGAAGCACAAAAATGTCAATTCCTTCTGCAGATCCCCAAAAGGGGGAACTGCCGTATCCGTCTAGTGAAACAAGCGACCGCGGTCTTCTCCCTCACATACATACTTGCACATGTTCTGAAAAAACAACGACAGACTCAATAAAAAATGAATCTAATCACGCCCATACTGGCGTACGAGCCGCAAGCCATCAACAGATCGTAAATTCAAGTCACGCCCCTTCTCATATCCACGCTGCAACGCACAGCCATTCGCCAAAGATAGGACACGCTCCTAAAGCAAAAGCAGGCAATTGCGATTGCCATATACAGGAAGACTGCGAAAACGTCAGGGATTTTGAACAGACTGAACAGGGGAGGAAAGCGGAGGCCGATGACAGAATAGAAATTTCCACAATGCCGCCTGCTTTGCCGCCAAGACCGCCGCCTAGACCTCGATATGATGGAAGTCTTGGTTCGAGGTACAGTGCAAGCACATGTAAGAATTTTTAAATATATTTAATCTAAAATTTGCACCCAAACACTTTTTAAGGTAAAAATAATCGTAGTTATAACTCCTTACGAAACATTTTTTGTAAAATTCAAGTAAGTACACTATTTATCTGATCAAAAATTGGTCAATAAGGTAATTTTATTCCAATCTAACTTATCTAGGGTTGGAAACTTAAAAACTAATAGTATTAGGACCGAGTGCAAAATTTAATTGTTATTCCAGAACGGCTGGAAATTTCAAAAGATATAGGCCAGATCGTGTTACTGTTACTCCGTATCGCTACAGCCCCTGAGGCCTTGGCTGAGGCAACAATTGACCTCCATCTATCTCGGTCTTCCATAACTTCTAGACTATTCCCGATGCCCATTTTCCGGAGGTCCGATGTTATATTATCACGCCACCTTAATCTCGGTCTTCCAAGTGGTCGTCTTCCTTCTGGTGCTCTCTCCCATATTAATCGGACCATTCTATTCTCTGGCTGTCTTCATACGTGCCCTGCCCATCTCAACCTTTGTGCCTTTATGAGGTTAATCAGTTTTGGCTGATTGTATATTTGTTCTAGTTCTGCATTTGTTTCGATTCGGTAGCTCCACGTATCCTGGTTTTTGGTGGGTCCAAAAATTTTACTCAGCACTTTTCTCTCGAATCTTCGAATGAGTTCCTCATTTCGCACTGTAAGAGTCCAGGTTTCGCAGCCGTACATTACCAGATGCCAGATCGTGTCCTCAACGGTAAGGCTAGTAGGAAAGCTCCGACCGGGGCGGTTTGGCCACTCGGTGGAGCCAAAGATGTAGCCTCCCCTTCAAAATAAGTGATGATTTTAAAACAGTTGAAACCTATTTAAATCAAAAGATAATCAAAAAAAGTTGTTCGCAACGGAAGTTGAGCAGTTTAGTTAGTCCGCAATGCGAAACATGTGGTGCCAGTCTCCCGATAAACATGATGCTATCAAAAACATAACTTGTAAAAAACTCGCAACTCGGTAAAAAGTTGTGAGATCCATGTAATACCAAGTCGGTTAATTTATTCAGTCCCTACTTAAGGGTACTTCTGTATTAAGTTATTACGTAATTAGCTAACCTAACATCTCATAGTGACCAAATCAATATTAAAAATCTTTTATGTTTTAAATAAATATATTGACTTGGCAATCACACTAAACAATCTAATTTAATATAATAGGTATTACTTACCACTGAATAAATTAACCGACTTGGTATTCATGGATCTTTTTACAATAGAAGAACTGAATTTCGAGACTTGGTGTTTTTTACAAGTTATGTTTTTGATGGCATCTCATTTTTTTTGTGGGTAGTCCTATTTTTTTCCTTTATTTCACTTTTTATACAGGTACACTGATTCATTTACTGCAAATGTAACTTTGTAATACTATATATTTATATGGGATTACAAAGTTATTTATGCAGTTGGTGTATCTAAAAAACTGGACCAAAATTGCAAAATATTTTGGGTTTTCCCTGATTTATACACTAAACACTATAATTGTATTCTAAATTTTAAGCTTCTATGTCTGCTAGAAGTGCTTTAGAGTTTTGATGATCGGTCAGTCAGTGAGTGACAAAATTAAGAAACCGTAACTAGTCTAATTCTGTAACTACTGGTTCAATTTAAATGAAATTTAAAATATATCGTGTTTATACAATGCCGTTTTTTTGCAGTATATTTCTAGTTCTAAACTAAGTAACGTGTATGTAATTGAAATAGTTTTCCGTGTCGTTATAAAGTTATTATTAGCCTAACCTAATCTAATCTAACTCCAACAGTACCTGGTGAAGAACTTTGAAAATGCGGGGACGTATTAGAAAAGACCCGTTTTATTAACTTTTAAATTAATAGTTTCAATACATACGTAGATCTGAAAAATGTGTTGGGTTTCCTTTTTGCGTTTTTTATTATAATTTCCACAACAGTGATCTGATTATTAAAATTAGCTCTAAGTAGGTGTCAACATACAATGATTATCCCTGCATATTCCTATAAATAAAAGAGCCATTAAAAGCTCCATGAAGGCCAGTGGCGATTCTCGGCTATAGGTGTCCAGGTAACCGTATAAGCCGTGGCGATTTTAGGTTGTAAATTTAAGGCGTAGTAATTTTGGTGGCGATTTTGGGAAACACGGGTAACCATCCGATGGCAACCATCCGATGGCAACCATCCATATGAAAGAGGGTAACTAATTCTGACATTCGGCTTTTCCGCCGTTCGTCAATCCTTTATTCACTAATCGTTATATCTTTCTTAATTCCGCTATTCATTTATGTAATTTCGCTTGACGCTAGGCGACGACGACGGGAAGCGAGCAGTGGCGTTGAAGCTTAAAGCTGTGGAAATGCGCTGAGGTGTGAGCAGCTTCACCGGAACCTCTGATACCTCGACTCACTCTTGCTATTAACGACGTCTTCCGCAACGTAGATGTTAGTTTCCTACGATAATTCAGTTGAGCTGGTTCGATGAGTTTTTACCTTTGTAGGTCTTTTATCGCCGTGAATTTTGTTATCACAGTAAATAAAACCACACACTTTTCATCGAGAATATATTGTGTAATTTAATACATGGAGCTTACAGTTTCAAGCCTCCTGTATTTTTAGAATATTTTCACTGGTTGTTAGCTTTGAATTTAATTTATTTTATGTGATTATTTTGATGTGCATTTTACCACGTGGTGTATTAAAGCGGGGCTTTTTCGGCGAGATGTGCATTGCTCGGCTGTTGAAATGCGAAAGAGAAAGCGAGACCGGAAGCCGGGTCAAACGTGGCTTCGTTTCACGCGCTGAATTCAGCGTTTTTATTGGTCAAAAATCGTAACCGTCTTGTCTTTGCGCATGATCTTATAGCTGATTACTAATTTTTACGTGACCGTATAGCTAATTTCTAAAATTTCACACTTTCGGAATATTCTGGAGGGATAATGAATGCACGTGTTTTTAGATGATTTTTTTGTCGGCGTCAGGATAGTTACTGAGTAGTTTTAAAAATTTCTCATAGAGAAGTGTACAGTTGAAAGTACTAATTTCCAACACCGCTATTATTTGATTCGTTATTCTTATTCGGCCCTTTATTCGTTGCTTGATTTCTTGTTTTATTCATTGGTATATTCGTTTATTAAACTAATAAAAGCTAGACAAATAAAGCAGTACCGGCTTTTACAAATAATTCACTAATTATTCAATTTAATTACCAGAGTTGGGTTGGCCTTATCTAAACTATATGACAACTAAAACGCCGGAAGCCTAAGATGATTATAAGAGGGTACGAAAAAAGGAAAATGACTTTATGGCCTCCAAAAACAGATGTGGGGATTTATCAAACGCCAGAGAAAAGAAGCAAGTAAATTTATTAGCACAAACCACATAACGAAGGAAACTTGGGTCCAGTACCTTAAGAAACTATGTAACAAAGAAGATACGAAAAGCATACCGGACACCCCAGAAATCGCAACTAACGAAGTAACTGAAATAGAAAAAAAGGATATAGAAACCGCATTAATGAAACTTAAGAACAGAAAAAGTCCAGGCCCAGACGGTATTCCAAATGAACTTCTTAAATATGGCGGGAAAAGCCTGATACAGCAGCCACCAGCCAGAATTCGCAAAATCCTTTTACATAAAAAAAATTCCAGATGAATGGCGCCTAAGTACCACAATCTTATTGTTCAAAAAAGGAGACAAAAAAATACCCTCAAACTACCGAGTCACAAGCCTTCTAAATACAACCTTAAAGCTAGCAACAAAAATTATAACAAATAAAATAATTGAACTCACCACATTGGGCGATGAACAACAAAGATTCAGATCAGGAAGATCTTGTACAGATGCGGTATTTGTACTGCGACAAATAACTGAAAAATCCATCGAGTGTAACAATCCAGCCTTCATGTGTTTTATAGACTTGAAAAAGGCGTTTAACCGAATACAACTGGAGGACGTGATACACCTTTTATACAACAGGCACATCCCATATAACATCATAAAAACCATCGAAAATATTAACCAGAGAAACAAAATACAAGCCAAAATGAATGGCACAACTACCAAATAAATTCCTGTAAATAGTGATATTCGATAAGGAGATTTCCTTAGCTCCTTATTGTTCAACATCGTTATGGACGAAATAATAAAAAGTATTGTAACCTGAGAGGGTATAAAATGGGGAACAAAGACGTTAAAACCCTATGCTATGCCGATTATGCTCTTCTGATTGCAGAAAAAACGAAGATGACCTACAGAGATTACTATTCAAATTCAGGACAACGAAAAAAAGTCTAAAAATGAAGATATCTGCAGCAAAAATGAAATGCATGACCATCTCAAAAACATCTTTCAGATGCAAACTGGTTGTGGATGATAAAATTATACAACAGGAGATGAAATTTAAATACCTAGGCATAGAAATATCAGGATACGGTGACATCGAGGCGGAGGTAAAAAACCAAGCGGCAAAAGCAGCACGAACCTCAGCTTACCTGAACGATACAATCCTCCCAAACAAATATATCGGAATCAAGACCAAATTCCGAATCTAGAAGGTGGTCATCCTATATATACTATACCTATATTAACATACACAGCGGAAACAAGACCAGATATATCGATCACAAAGAGAATATTAGAAACCACCGAAATGAACATATTGCGCAGGATCGCTGGAAAAACACTATTTGACAGGGAGAGAAGCGAGGTCATTAAAAGAACATGTAAAATAGACAACGTAAATGAATGGATACTGGGAAGAAAGAGAGTGGTACGAATACATAGATCGGGTGAATGACGACAGAATGGTCAAAATAACTGAAGACAAGTCGCCCTTAGGGCGCCGAAGCGTTGGAAGACCGCGCAAGAGATGGAGCGACAACCTCTGTAACAATTGAACGGCAGAGGATACGAAAAAAAACAAGCAATTTGCTTATATTAAAGAAGGAAGAAGAAAAAGAGTTGGCCTGATTGTTTTGCAAATGGTAAAATGTCCGTTACAAGTTATATGTCGTTAAACAGATGAACACTTTGCTGGTTAGAACCCCGGGAAAATGGAGGCACAGTTAGACTGTCAGTTGATGAGCTAACGAAAAACATTTTCTGATTTTAATTAAGAATCCTAATTTTGCCACTGTCAAGAAAGATTAATGTTTGTAATGTTAGTGGAAGTAAAATCAAGATCTTTAAAAGTTCTTAATACCTTCACAGGAGGTTAATTATGAGGTACAAAAATTAATTTTACCGCAGCCATATCTGTCAATGATTCCCAAAATATAGTTTTAGGTTCCTCTTTTTTTTGTTACTCATTAGCGAATAGTAATTGTATGATTGCAAAAAAAAGTAAACATTTTGGTTCGAAATCGGTATTTTCAGTTGCTGGTGGGGTGACAGGTGGAAAATTATTTACATAGATGCACTACCCTTAATTAAAATATAATGTGATAACCCTAAATGATAAAGTTTCGTGAGGTAAAATCAAATTATGCGGAGGTGAAGAGGAGAGGGGTTGGAAAGGGACAGGCGATGTTGGAGTGGGAGGAAATATTGACTATCAGACAGAAAAGACGACGGCGTAACTATAGCGACGCTTTTCGAGACAGGGTCGGAATTAAATGAAAGTAACACGCTTTACATTTTCTGCCAATTTATGTTCACGTGATTGTTAACAGCAATCAGTGGTCCTAAGAGTACTGATACATCCTGTAGAAAAAAAAACAAAAAAAACTACTATTAAATAATGAATGAAAAAAAATGACGCATACATTTATTTTTTTAAAAAGCAGCGCTTTGTTTAAAAAAGTGTTTAATTATTTTTCTTCTTTAAATAATCGTGCTGTCCTTTATTTACTGATTGCTCTAGATAAACGCATTGTTGTGTATAAAAAGTATTAGTTGTATACTAATTCTGAAGTTCCTCTGAATTTGTTAAACGTTTTCTTCTTTTTTGAGTTTTGGACAAATTATAAGGAATATCACATTTAAATATTTGTGTAAAATCCATTAAACTATATTCTTTAATATATCCTTATTTCGTCACACACTGATCCTCTTAATCCTCTTGCGCTCTTTAAAAAAAAACGATTTTGGTTGGCCCACTAGATTTTTTACTGACGAGGTATAGTTAACACGCCCAAAAACACTAAGATCGTTACTATTTGATATACGGTAAGGTTGTGTTAGTCGTACCACCGTACTTCATATCTAGCCTCACATGCGTGGGAAGTGACATCTAGTATTATAAACTTAAACTACTTAGTCGTGCGAGTAAACAAAAAGCAGTGGGAGGCTGGTCGGTTGTCGTGGTGAAAAAAGTAGGTTTTTATACTGTTTTAATTAACATTTTTAGTTCATCCGTGAGCTATTCCAAGGAAATATATGGTGGAAAAGCTGTTTTTTTGGTTACATTTTTGGTTCATCCGTGAGCTATTCCAAGGAGAAATATGGTGGAAAAGCTGTTTTTTTGGTTACGTCCATTTTCGGCGTATTCTGACATTCATTTAAGCACAAGCAAACGTTAGAAAACTTTTAGGTTGTCAGTAATTTTGATTTAAAACTTTAAAGATCTTGTTGCCTAAGTCGTACCAGTGGAAAATCCATTAATCGTACCGGTGTGAGTTGAGCATTGATGGAAATTATTTACTAATCCATATTTGCTTCTTGGTATTGCATACGCTAGATTAGTTCTTATGTGGTTTCAAAGCAACAGGTTTGTGGTCATGTGATAAAAATGTCATCGTATCGGCTGTATATGTATATTGTTTATAAATCGGACGAAAAAACTGCTGGTGTAACTGAAACAACAACGTGGGCTTGCATTACACTACCATCGATCACATTTACATCGCCATCTACCCGTGATACCACCGCCAAAATTTACACCACCACTTAGTGTTCATCCCGGTCCTTCAAAAATATCACAAGAATCTGCATCCCATAATTATATTGTAGGAGTTGATGGAATTAATACTAATCTACAAATAAAATCGTAACTAAACGCTTTATTTCCAATCTAAAAACAGTTGTTCATAAAATGAAAAAAGGAACCATATACCGACAATGGACTGACTCTACAAAAACAAAATAGAAGCTAATGAAAAAAACAACAAGAGAAAGATACCTGTACTGGATTTAAACAAAGTTAAAATAGAAAAAGAACTATTAAAAAAATGAAAAAAGAGAAAATGTATACAAATACAAAAAAATAAAGACAAAGAATCTTGCTTATGCCAACCATGTAAGAAAGATGGTTTAGAAAACATGATCAAGTGCATAAAATATAAAAGTTGGGTACAAGACCTACGTGCTGGCGTAGAAAGTTAAATAAAGAGACATATTTGTGATATCAAACTAATTTTGTTTGCTGCATTCTTTTACATTTAATACTTTGAGACTGTGATGGTTCCAATAAGAATATAACTTTATTTTAACAGTACCTTTTTGTAGTTTTAATTGTTTTGTTGATCTCTTGTGCCCGAATCGTACCGTGTTAATAACTGTTTCGATAAAAGATTTTTGTATTTTTATGAAAATGCGTTGATAGTTTAATAAATATTCAGTGGACGCTAAAGTTTTTGTTTAATTGAAATATACCGATTTGTCCCAAGGGGTACTACTAACGCAACCTTACCCTAATTAATATTATACGCACAGCAAAAGTAAATCTTAAACAATATCCCTAGATGCGTTTACCATCGACTGGAACACAGAATTTTAAAAAGTCCGGCAGTCCTATCCTGCTACACGAATTGATGTCCCTCCAAAATCAAAACTCACACAAGATTCTCAGCCTCTGTAAAAAGCTGTCACAATCCAAACGTTGGTGAAGTTATTTTTTTAAAAGAATACAAAATATGTAGTGTTTTAATAAATAGTTTAATGTTAAAAAAAAAAAAATAACAAAGTGACAATAAAGATGTGCGCCTTAGGTTTAGTTTAGTTTATATTTTCGTCGTAGAAATTGAATATAATGCATGGGTATCCTGTAATGCAAGTGGTACAGTACCACATACCACCGGCTTTGCAACCGTACCCGCATCATTTGCCCCATACAGGTAAGACCTAGTACACTGATCATGTGTGTACATCGTAATTGGATCTACAGGTACATAAAAGCAGACAGAATATATCATTTTATATTGATTTTTATTTTTAAGTTAATTGTAAAATTTGATGAAAAATGTGGAAATTTTAAAACAAATTGTTCTAATTTCATAGAAAGCAGTGTTGGCAATAAAGATGTTGATTATACTTTTAATCTCAACAGTCAAATAAATTATTTGTATGATATTTAAAAATTTTTACTGTTTCTGTTACAAAAGTAAGTAATAAAACTATAATATTTAAAATGAAAACACAAACAAAATCGAGACATAGTGATCTAAAAATAAAGTAATAAAACTACAACTCATCACAAGAATTTTATTAGATTTGATGATGCTAATAGCAATCAGTTTTGTCTTCAGACCCATATTTAATTTATTAAAAAAAAAATCAAAATATTTTCAAAAAAAAAAATACCTACGTAAGGAGTAAAAATTGAGCAAAAAATAAAAACTTTTTACAGGTACCTACAAACTTTTGGTAACTGAATCCAAAAATAAATGAATTTTTGTCAATCACGTAAATTTTTTAAAGCGCATGAAGGAACGTGAGATTTGACATAGTTTAAGTTTATTTATAGCCCAGGCAACGAAGGCCAAATTTCATGAAATAAAAATATAAAATACGGAAGTTTTGAAATTTGGTGATAATATTTATTATGGCTTACTATTGAACGTGTAAAAAGTCCTGAACAATTGAAGGTGCGGAACCGCCGCCATCTTGGAAGAAAGGTGCATTTTTATAGTTTTTATTGTATAACGCCTTAATTATCGTGTTTATTGGAAAAATCATATCGACAAAATTTGGAGAGCAATAAATTTCATTCAAAAAAGTTCCCATTCATTTTTTCGTAAAACTAATATTTTCTCGTACAAATGGATGATGAACGTAAAGCATTCTCTTCTTGCAATGCCTTTAGTGGCTGCGACACCACGTCAGTAATTTTCAAAAAAGGAAAAATAAAGTGCGTAAAGTTGTACCAGAAAAATAAAGAGTTACATGATATTGCTGAAAGTTTCAACTATTGTGATTCTTCGCACGTAACAATCGCTGAAGCTGGAGAACGTTTTTTCCTTGCCATCTACGGTGCACGTCCTGCCGAAAATTCTTTGAATGAATACAGTGCCACGTCTTGTTCGTTCTCTATAGAGTACTCTGCCAGCGGTCTCTCTACTGGCAAATTATGCCCGAGCTCAGCCGTAGAGGGTAGAAGAAAAAAATATATAAAAGTGAGCCGCGCCACCGACTTAGACGGTTCAAGCCGGAAACCCCTAGGTCTTATAGGCACTAGCAGAGCCACACGATAAACAACTGAGATTATGGTGAACTAAACAAATGAAATTATAGCTAAAATATATTAGATACTTTACTCCTACAATAAATCAAAGTACACAGTTCAATAATAAAATTATAACAAATATAGTCAAATTAACAGCTATGGTAAATTTTTTTTTCGCTGAAACAAACCAAAAATTTAAAATTTACAATTTCACAAAACAACCAAAACAAAAGTAAGAGTAAAAGACTTCACCAAGTTACCAAAAAAAACGTATATAAGTCAACTCTTTAATAATACTAAATTAAACGTTCACATAAGGCTGCTAATTTACTCATGTTTTTACCATTTACATAAAGATTTACACATGGTTGTCTTTTAAAATATCAATATTATAGGATATTTACAAATAAGTATGAAGAAAATATTTTTACTTGGACATAAAGAATTATTGAGAAGATTATTTTAATCAAAGTTTAGTTTTGGCATATTATCTAATGCAATAAATAGTTTTTAATAACGTATTATATTAATAAATTAAAACAAAACTTAATTGTGGTGTCAAAAATAAGTCACGTCGTTAAATATTCAAAAATAAATCACTTGTAACCTTTGGGTAAACGGATATTGTAGATCAAATATAAAAAAAAAATAACTTTAATCTTGAACACCTTAATACGGAGTTCCTGCTAAAAAACACCAAGCCAGTTTATAACACTGCAATTTATCGTCGATATGGATGATACGAATGCACTACTCCTGTGGCCGGTTTGGTTATGGAACGGCACCTGCTAATTAACAATGGCTTCCCTCAAATAAATCCCGCATGCGGTCATTTTAACTCGACACCAAAATCCAAAATATCAACAACGGAGGTAAGATAGAATGGTCAAGTTAAAAATTAAATGGTTTTTCTTCAAAATCCAATTAAGATGGCCCAAATACAGCCAGATATGAAAGGAAAATCGTAGAGGTTTTGCACACTTGTTAATATCACACCGCCCCAAAAATTCTCACCACACGACTCTTAAGACTCTCACCACACGACTCAGACTACTTCCCAAGCCGGATATCAAGAAATGACACGGAATTGACGTAAACCAAGAATATTCGCAAGTCTATGTTCCACACTAAGAATCGCGTTCGTCCGTGTTGATAGCTAGCCTCATCTACACAGAAATGTAAACCAAACAATAATATAATCGATAATACACAATAATCGAGGCTATGCAACACTATTTACAACGAATGATATATTTAAGTTACAACAAAATACGGTACACTATTTACGAGTACTTGAGGAATATAAAATTATCAGAGATATAATTATAATGGAACTGTAGAAGGGAAAAAAAAGGCACGTTACAACAGACTTTATTGTTTCACAAAATCCGTGACTAAAATTAAACCGGATATCGCCTCGCTACCATCAACAGAAGGAGCATCCAGGCAGCATTCTTTTCGCGTGTACCATCAAGTGCAAAAATGGCTAGGAAATGAATAACGCCCTGAATCATGGGGTTGGAAGCGAGTCCAAGAGTGCTTCAGTCCTATTCGAACGCTGGACTCCATTGCACCCGAGACTTTATTGAATTTAAAAGCGGGAATCGCATGCAACAATTGCCAAGGAGACTGTTTTAATGGACCAAATATAGTCGACGATGAAAATGAGGATGGAGACGAGCGCGATTATACCGATGACGAGAGGGTATTATCAACAACAAGCTCAAGACGATCATCCTGTACGGATGAGCTTGGTGTCGGTCCATCGGCTCATCCTGATGTGGTTGAGGATAACCCAACTATCAGTTAAACCGTTAAAAAGCGTCGTGTACAAAGATGTGAGTATAAAAATGTGTAAAATGAACAACACTTTGTCGTAATAAAATTAATAGTAATAAATATGAATTTCTATGTTCGCAGAGTTTCTACATTCACGTTCATCGTTCATTTGTACGAAAATAATATTATTTTTACGAAAAAATGAATAAACACTTTTTTGAAGACATTTTAATGCTCACCAACTTTTTTAAAAATAATGTTGCCAATAAACACGATAATTAAGGAGTTATACAAAAAAAAAACCATAAAAATGCACCTTTCTTCCAAGATATCGCGATTTCGCACCTTCAATTGTTCAAGACTTTAACACGTTCAATAGTGAGCCATAATAAATATTATTACCAAATTTCAAATCTTTCGTATTTATTATTTTTAATTTCGCTTCGTTGCCTGAACTAATAGAGAAGTGCAGAAAGCGAAAATTTTTGTAGGTAATTTTCTTCGCAAAATTAACGCATATAGTTTTAAAAACAAAAAAGTAATTTGAAAGTACGTCAATGGTTAATAAATGTTCATTCATGTTACCTTATCAAGTTTTGAAGGAATTTATTTCTATGACTTCTTTCTTTTCTTTCTTCCTCTGCAGTTTTTGTAAAATGTTAAAAATAGATATTGTGATAAAATCTGTAGACATTTTAGCGGTGGTTATTTCTATTTGTATACTTATATAGTGAGATAAGTGATTTTATTGGGAGTTTTTTTCACAAAATAAATAACCAGGAACGTGTTGCAAAAAATCTTTCAAGAGGGGAAGGGCTTACCCAAGTTCAAGTGACACAACGCGTGGAAGTAACACAATCAACAATTTCCAGAGCATTGAGAAGATTCAGAGAAACAGGCAGAAACCAAAGAAGAACTGGACAAGGTTGACCAAGTGTTACCACAGATCTTCAAGATCGCTTTTTTCGTTTTGAAGCTATAAGAACGAGGTTCCTTACGAGTACTTCATTACAACAGGAATTTTCTCGCCCCTATCAGTTTCTAATTAGTAAGCGTTCAGTACGAAGAAGATTGGCAGAACATAATTTCAGAAGTAAAAATTATAGAAAACTCTAATACTATTATAGAAAAATCTAAAAATTCTTGACAGCGAAAATAAATATAAAACTGATTTTTAAATAACCAGTTAATTTTGCTGCATGCTAACCTAACTATAGGTATATGTGGGTCGATTATGTATCAGAAAACAAAATACTCATCTGGCTATATGCTGCGACAGGCATTGAATTACATCTGGTTCATAATCGTGTATAATACCCAGTACGGGTCTTTTATGCAGATACTTGTTGAGTAAAAGAAAGAAATATTAAATTTATCTCCTCGAAGTGACCACCTATGTACCGGTTACAGGTGTTGCCCTTCATCAGCATAGGGTAGGTCTTAACAAACTCATGTTTGCCTTTTCTTCGACGAGACAAATTCAACACTTTCAACTCTCACTAAGTATACATGAAGGACTGCACGAAAAGCGCTAGTCACGACATCTATACCTTTTAACATGCATTACCCAGTAAATTACTTCTGAATAGAAGTATTAAATGTAAAAATTATAGAAAACTATAATACTATTATAGAAAACTCTAAAAATTCTTGACAGCGAAAATAAATATAAAAATGTATAAAACTGATTTTTTAATAACCAGTTCATTTCGTTGCATGTTAACCTATACTATAGGTATATGTGGGTCGATTATGTATCAGAAAACAAAATACTCCTCCGGCTATATGCCGCGACAGGCATTGAATTACATCTGGTACATAATTTTTACATTTTAATACTTCAGAAGTTATTTACTGGGTGGTGCTTGTTAAAAGATATAGA
This sequence comes from Agelastica alni, assembly GCA_950111635.1. Lineage (NCBI taxonomy): Eukaryota > Metazoa > Arthropoda > Insecta > Coleoptera > Chrysomelidae > Agelastica > Agelastica alni. Next base: position 24,832,568 of record OX467713.1, on the reverse strand, counting down.
TGTCGTGACTAGCGCTTTTCGTGCAGTCCTTCATGTATATTTGGTAAAAGTTGAAAGTGTTGAGTTTGTCTCGTCGAAGGAAAGACCTACTCTATGCTGATGAAGGGCAACACCCTGAAACCGGTACATAGGTGGTAACTTCGAGGAGATAAATTTAATATTTCTTTCTTTTACTTAACAAGCATCTGCATAAAAAACCCGTACTGGGTATTAAAAACGATTATGTACCAGATGTAATTCAATGCCTGTCGCGGCATATAGCCAGAGGAGTATTTTGTTTTCTGATACATAATCGACCAACATATACCTATAGTATAGGTTAACATGCAGCGAAATTAACTGGTTATTTAAAAACCAGTTTTATACATTTTTATATTTTTAAAATTTAAGAAGCCCCTGATCCGTTACTCACCGCAAATGATCGTAGAAGGAGGCTCCAGTTTTGCCGAGAATACGTATATTGGGAAGTTCATCATTTTGCCTATTTACACGAATGAGGCTCGTACAGATTTAGTAATTGTTCAAGGAGGTCGTCTTACAGCTGCCAGATACATTACGGACATTATAGAGTACCATGTAGTACCATTTGCCACATTTGTAGGTGAAAATGTTGTGTTATTGCCTGACAATGCACGGCCACACGTTACTAGAGTCGCGCAAAATTACCTCCAGGGGGTAATGTATTGGCCTGCAAGAAGTCCAGACTTGAACCCCATTGAGCATTTATGGGATGACGTCCAGCTTTACAATCACCTCCAGCAAACTTACATGAGCTGTTATTGCGACTAGTAGAGTCGTGAGATTAAATTAAGCAAGACGAGATTAAAATCCTTATTTTAAGTGTGAGAAGACGATGTCAGGCAGTTATTAGGACCAAAGGAGGCAATTCCAGTTATTGATATTGCTACCAGTTATTGAAAAAATTTTTGTTGTAATTTTTTAGTACGTAATTAAAATACAGATAAATTTATCACAATTTTTTTTCCTGTATATATGCTCTTACAGTAGATTTATACTCACATAATGTTGCACTAAACCTAAATAGATATTTTGCAAAGTCATTGACTTATTACCAAATTTAATAGAATTATTTATTCATTACAAAATATGCGTTAATTTTTCGGCGAAGTGTATTGTTATGAGTTGTGAGATATCATAGAATTGTAAATCAAACCCGGCAGAGATGATTATCTTAAACTCAGGAGGGTCGCAGTTGGGCCTATTTTATTATTAATACAGTTTTTTGTATATTGAATCTTTACAAGTCTCTAATTAAAATTAAATACCCTTTTAATTTATCCAACACAATAAACTTACCCTGTATTACCTTAACAAAATAATTACTTACGACTATTATATTAATCTTACACTGAAAAACACTGAAAAAATCTACCTATATACAGAATAATTTAGAAATAAATTAGTCCAATTTTTTTATAATTTCACTCACTTTTATAAGTTTTGATAAAAACTGTGATGGGATCCTTGAGCTGTATGAATTGAAACCTTTGCAGAAAATTCGGTTGACTCTGGACTTCTACTTCCTTTTTCTCCGGGTATGTTTTCTTTTTGTGAATTTTCTTTTATCTTGTAGCTTGCGGTAAAATATGTACTCTATCCTTCGATGCATTTCCATTTTTTTAAATTTTTTCTTTTCTACTGATTTTTATGTTTTTTCTAATAATTCCAATGGACAATTTTTTTCACGTCTATCCTCTAAATTATTAATTTCCTCCTCACTATCTTTTATTTGTTTTTAATAATCATTTACTAGAAATGGTTCCTTGGTTTTCTTCCCCTTTTTTTATTTATTAATTATTCTATGGTAACAATTTTTTTTATTATTTAAATTATATTAACTTATACATAGACAATTGTTTAAAAGATCTGAAAGAGAGTGCGTATGGATTAAAAATGAATGATTTGATCGTCAAATGCCTTCTTTACGCCGATGATCAAGTCATATTAGCGTTATCTGAAGAGGAGTTGCTGACGATGGTTAATGTTATGCATGATTCCCTGAAAATCAAAGGGATGAAAATAAATGTGAGCAAAACGAAAGTAATGGTTTTTGAAAGAGAAGAAAGCATGACAAACTGTGGAGTTTTGATTGAGGGAAAAAGAGTGGAACAAGTTAATGAGTTTGTGTACTTGAGTTCAAAATTTACTAGAGATGGAAAGTATGATTGTGGCATTGAGCGAGGGGTGTTGGCAGGGAAATAAATGAATAGAACGCTGCATAATTTTACGAGTAGCCAAAAAAGACACGACTGGCTGTGCATAGAGGAGTGCTGGTCCCTACACTTATGTATCGTAGTGAATGTTGGGTTTGGCAGAAGAAGCATGAAAATAGGATTAATGCTGCGGAGATGAGTAGTCTGAGAAGTATAGCCCGGAGTGACTCGGTTGGATAAAGTAAAGAATAGTAAGATAAGAGAACGCTGTGGTGTAAAAGAAGATGTGGTTACAAAGATAGATAAAGGAATGCGTAGATGGTTTGGACACGTAGAAAGGAGCACCGAAGAGCATGTATGAGAGCACTGATGAAAATAGAGGAAGCAAAAGATGTGTGTAAGAACCGTAGCGGAAGTGGAAGGAAGTGGTCTCTGCCTACCCCTATGGGAAAAAGGCGTGACTTTATGTATGTATGTATGTATATTTTTCAAATATCATACTTGATATGAAACTTATAAATGACAAAATTTTAAATCTTTCAATTGTGAAAGTCCATATTTCTCTTTTTTAAAATTATTAAAGGTATATTTTATTGAGTCGATAGGTTAATGTCATTGGACTCTTCGTTTAATTGTTAAACATCATTGTTTCTACGAACGTTTATGTCGACGGAAATTAGCTGTTGAAGTCGAGTTCAATTTAATGGATTATACACGATTTTGCGTTTATTATGGATGATTTATGATGCATGCACACTAAAACATACAGTAAAACAAATTGACCTTTACTCTGACCTCATACCTACAAACCTCGCGAAATGATTCAATGAGTCAAAAATGGCTTCTGTTCATTTTTGACTCATCGATTCATTTCGCGAGGTTTGTGGGTTTGACGTCAGGGTAAAGGTCAATTTGTTCTACTGTATTTTGTTATATTTTAAAATTTGATTTATTCATTGTTAATAAACCACAATCCTGCATACCATACAAAAGCTGTAGGTTGGAACAAACCTATTATAAACGAAATACTTGTGCTATGGGACTTTTATTTCTTTATTTTTTTGCATGGTAGATACCTAATAAATAAATAACATTTATGAATTGTGACTGTGGCATTTTGTTTTAGCCAACCATGGCGGAAGTGGCATACGGAAATACGTCTTCTGGTGCTGCGCTTGCGGAGGTCTTGCTACAATTCTTGGAGCTTTATTTTTGGCTGTTTATTTTTTACTTAGATCGTATACTTCCACCCTTGGCTACTTCGAAACTATACCGACGTTTGTGCCTGCTACCATGGTAAGAAATTTATAATAGGTAGTGTCAAATACATGTTTGTATATGTTTCATATTTGGTTGCGCGTCTACTTTAATTTAACCGATATACAAAATTGGTTCCTTTTGAGAGCAGGGTCGACGGCCCAATTTAAGCCTACCTCCCTGAAAATACCGCTGTCATAAAAAATGTGCTCTATACCTAAAGTGCAATCATTTTTTTTTTATCTTATACCAAGGTCCTATATGCAAAATGTTCATTATGAGATAATTGGGTTTTTATCTATTTTTGGCAGACAACTGTTAGATGTTGACGGTTCTCTTGTTAACTTTACAAATGCATTGTTATACACTAAGACAAAGCTGAACAATATTATTACCACAGATTAACCAACGCGCAGATGCGAAACCCGGCGAAAGATTTTCTGATTTATGTATGGATATTTAAATGGGTTTGATTGCATTGTTGCCACTAGCTTCAGTGTCTTTAGAATTGTATTTAATAACGTTTCTGTGTGATCAAGGCTTACGTCCGAACATCTAAAACGCACACGAAAGCTTTTTACCGCAACTTTCGTATCTGTCTGGTACCTAATCTGTGTTATTACTTTGGTTTAAGTTTATGAGGTTAGGTAATTTTTGATCAAAACTGTAGCTAGGCCAATTCGGTATGTTATGGTACAAAATTTTAATTAAACGTGCTATAACTAAATAAAACAAAACTTGCAATAAATAACTTTTATAATAAACGCTTAGCAAGGAAATGGTAAAAAATAGACTTAAAACATTTGGTGAACTTTAGACCCAAGTTAAATTCTATAAGGTTTGTATATACAGCTACAAGATATATCTTAAAGGATACCAAAATTCTTATAACGGTCTACAAAACAATTAAATGATCCTTATACAACCAAAAAGGGCCCATTTTTATTCAACAGTTTGGTAGTATAAGAGTTCTATTAAAAGTTTATACAACTCTTATATGACTGTTTTATACACATTTATACAACTCTAATACCATTGTTTTATACTCATTTATACAAGGCTGCTAACACCACTCGCTCAATATCACAGTCATACTTTTTCGTGACAAGGCCAGGACGATTTGTAATGTGTAATACTTACACAATGAAACTGAACTCGAAGAATTTCTTGGTGACCGACGATAAGGTCTGATTCTGTAGTTTTAATTGGTGACAGTGAATAAATCATCTGCCTTACCGTGACGACGCCGCACAGACGCCGGTATAACCGGAAGTGCCACATTCAGAACAACATTATATTTAAACTCAGCGTCATCAAAAACCTACAGCTTCGTAATTTCATATTTTTAACTGTATCCGCCAAGGATCCGGAAACAGTAAAACACATTCTGTGCTACTGCGTGGCACTGGACCGCAAAAGACAGGAAGTCTTTGGGCAGACCCAGAACTATATTGCTCCCACCCAGTACAGAACTTTTACAAACTTGTACAAGATACGAAAGTACTGGATTGAGTACAATGATACAAAAACACATAGGCAAGTTACAATGGGCCAACAGGCCTAAGTCTCACCGGAGGCAATAGCCAGACGGACCTAAATAGGGGTGGAGTTTTAGTGAGTAGACCTGACATCAGTCAGGGAGTCTTACAGTAGACCTTGAGCTGAAAGACTCATAAATTCTCCGTAAAGGATTTTCTCCACCTCTGCAAAAAAAGCAGTATATATTTTGTTAAATCATACTCCTTGAACGCTTTTTTTTTTAATTTAGTCCGTGATTGCACAAAATATTAGGCGACAACGTTAAAATTCTCTTCTGTAGTAACAAAATTTGTCCTACCTGAACGAGGAAGCTCCTCCGCTACCGATCCAATTTTAAATTTAACTTGTGAATACCTTGTAGGGATAATCATGTACTACTATAAAGAGGCATATATATACATTTTCTTGCAACCAGAAACATAGAAAAATATTTAAAAATGGATCTGTATTTTTAAAATAGCATGTTCTGATCACAAAATTATTTTCAGTTAATATTAACAGGGATTTGTGTAATGAGTTTGGCGCGAAGAAAAAACAGATACAGCTACTTGGTAAGTTTTTTTATTCTATTCAAGTTTTCATTAATAAATTACGTTTTGTAATATTTTTTTTTAAATGTTTAATATAATTTTTTGTAGATAAAAGTATGTGGTCTTTGCTGTTTGGTATGTGCCTTAACGTGCGTATTGGTGACCATTACAACTACAGTTATTCACATGAACAGGTTACAAACTCTTAGGGAATGCGTTTACACCCAAAAAACCAGAACCTGCACCTGCTACTCGGTTCTATTGGAAGCCCACGCTGTAGCTGATGACGGTAAGATTTTATCAAAATTATAAAAATCTTTAGTTAAATGCGATAAATTGCAACATCCATAAATGGTCTATATTCTTATTTTAATTATCACTGGTCTGCATGTAAATCGGCCATGACACCATTCCTGCTGATTCTTATGTATAATGTTTTCCCCAATGATCCTCCGTTTTCGGTGGAGGCCTCCCCACCTATTTTCAACTCTTTTTGATAATTTGGAGGGATGAAAAGGAATAATTTAGCCTTTAAATTTCTTCTAAACGGTTGGAGGGGTAAAAAGTTTTGAAACATGAACATCTTTAGCAAGGATTTGGGAGAAATTTGAAGACTGACATTTGTTCTTGATGCGCTTTTAATACATTTTGTTATTAATTGACTTTAGCTTTTAAAAATAATATTTTTTTTAATATTTTAGGAATGAGATATGTGTTTGATTCAACTCCGGATTGTGAAGTGATACACGGAGCTCTTTATTCGTGCCTAAGAGCCATGTTCGGATTATCAGTTAGTGGAATACTAGTCTGCATTTTCTCCTGCATGCTAGTCTACCAGCTACTAAGGTAAGATCTCTCATTGCTTAAATACTGATAAACTTACCGATTGCTTAACTGCTTCAAGTAACTTTAAGAAACACTTTGATAATTACTAAAAGAATTAACGGAATAGCGATCACTTTTTACCCTAAATGCTTATTGTTAATACATAAAAACAATTATGAAAGTGTTAAAGTGCTTTCAAACGGGCAATATGTTTACTGCAATATAAGTATCTGGTTTCACGACTCAAGGTTACGCCGATGACCTGGTCGTCACCATTAGGGGCAGACATGACGAAATAATCTCCAATCGCATACAATAAGCCCTATACACAATAAGAAGCTGGTGCGCAAAGAAAGGACTCAATGTCAATCCCAAAAAACAGTGCTGGTTCCATTCACTAGGAGGCGAAAGTACGAACTTAAAGTCCCAACTCTGAATGGAATCCAGCTCACATTTTCCAAAGAAGTTAAATATTTGTGCGTAATAATTGACCAAAAACTGACATGGAACAGCCAACTCAACCAAATTCTTTCCAGAGCTATAGCGACAAGCTCGTCATGCAGCAGAGTCTTTGGCAAGACATGGGGTCTGAGACCAAAAATGATCTACTGGTCATACCAAACGATTATCAAAACCATGGTCACTTATGCCTCATTGATATGATGGCCAAAAATGCAACAAAACTCGGCACAAGTTAAGCTGCAGAAAGTGCTAGAGTCTAAGCTGACTTGGAAATGTAAACAATCCCGGACACAACTGGGAGCAAACAACTAGGTCACTTTGATGTGGGTTCCAGGTCACAGGTGAGTTAAAGGCAATGAGGAATCAGACTTTCTTGCCAAGAAACGAGAAAATACACCTTTTTCGGCCCAGAACCCTTCTGTGGACTCTTCAAGGCATACTTGAAAGAAGTGGGTCGACGCTGGGAAACGGATGAAATGAAATCTCACTGGAAAAAAAGTGCCAGGACAAAGACAGGTGAAAATGCTAGTGAGCCACTCGCTAAGGAAAGCTAAACAGCTTCTACAAGAAGGTGCTTTATTTGACATTTTTAAACTAACTCTGCGTTTCGGAATGAAAGCACCCCACGCTCTTAGAACAGTGACATTAATTTTCTCGTCAATAATTTTATTCCTATGTTAAGAATAATTTTTACTTTGATCAATTCTAAATGCGTGTTTTTTAAGTTTTTTAAACTATAATTTATTAATATTTATTTTTACAATAAATTTCAAAATAATACCATTTTAAATTGACAATGTAGAGACCTTTTAAATGATGTCACAAGCTCCTTATATTTGAAATAACGAATTTATTACATTTGGCTTTTCCACACTGTATAAAATTGCTGCAAGAGTTTAAAATTATAAACTCCTGCACACCAAATAACGCAACAATATATTAATTCATACAAATTGCTATAATAAACTAATTTTAATACTTCGCAGAACAAATTGTGACATCGTCGAGTTCGTTTCTGATCACAAAACTGGTGACAGTTGTGTTTCTTACAGCATATTGTCTAATAAAACATTTATGTCGGTCTTTATTTTATCGTTTTCGCCCTTGTCCTGGCCTTCCAGAATAATTTCTTACCTCATTCAAACAAATAAATGGGGCACTGCATAGCTTTATAGACAGCCAAAAAGTGTCAAAAAATTACCTCTGAATGTGAGGAGTGTTGGTTCCTACTCTTATGTATGGTAGTGAATGTTGGGTAGGTTTGGCAGAATAAGCATCAAAATAGGATTAATTCTGTGGAGATAAGTAGTCTGAGAAGTATAGCCGGAATAACTCGGTTGGATAAAGTAAAGAATAGTAAGATAAGATAACGCGGTGTAAAAGAAGATGTGTTTACAAAGATAGATAAAGAAATGCTTCCATGGTTTGGACACGTAGAAAGAATGGATGAAAGAAGATTGACGAAACAAATTTATAAGGCGAGTGTGAGTGTGTGTATAAGTCGATAGAGGTCGACCTCTGCGAACATATCTCGATCAGATCAACGTTGTTTTGAAGAAAGGTTAGATCAAAAGTACCAACAACAGACTAGCATGTATAAGAGCACTGATGAAAAAACGTAAAACTAAGTCCAGCACTACCTCTTGTTCAGTTGAATTCCTTTCTAATTTTTCGGGGTCAAAAATTAAACAGTCTACCACAAAAAACGTATTACTTTCAAAAAAGGTTATAAGATTACTTTTAACGAAAATGTATCGCAAGTTTTGCACAAAATTGGTTATCTTCTAACAAATCCTTTGAAACTGTAAATCTTAACGAACTGTTTTGATGGCTGCCATTAACAACGAAATAAAATATGCATAGCCTACTATTCAAATACTCGATAAACTTCAAAAACAGACGTAGGAAACAGATAAATAAGTTTTTAAATAATTTCATATTGTTGTGTTAATTTGTCAAGGAATTTAGTATGTATTGTGAATTTCAGTCACGAGAAAAAAAAAATGTATTGGGAACAACTAGAACTTCGATGTCGTTCATTCTATCAACAACATTCCGGACCTTCCAGTAATCATGGTTCCGTGAGAGGTCAGTCAATACCTGCGTCGACATACTGCAGTTGTTGCGAAGAATGTAGATATCCGTCTGTACCTGCTGGTCCGCAAGTGTATCCGTGGGATAACCATTTATCTTCGGAAAGGTATGAATTTTCATCCATGTTGCATTCAATTACAAAGAAGTACTTATAATTCTGTGTTTAATCTCTTTTTAGATTTTGGGCACCAGGTCGTTTAGGTAATTTTTACTCACCAAATCCTGAAGATAGCACCCCTAATTTGCCTGAAAATCATACTAGAGCCAGGCCTTTAAGCGGTTGGAGCTGGAGGAGGCTTCCTTGGAGTAGAAATAACGTTACACAAAGCACACCCCGAAGGTAACGTTTTAAATTTATATCTTACGATTAATAATACGTAAGGGACATTTATTGTTTCGTGTAGTTTTAAACATTTCCATTTACAATTAACAAATTAGTAAAATATTAAATAACTGAATAATATTCCGATTCAAATTTTTTGCAATTATGTCCGGAGAAGTTAATTCGTCACTTACACTGCTCATCATAACTTTGACAAGTTTTGGTGAAACTGAATTAACAGAGCTGTCTTCATGGCAATCTGTATCTTGCGCAGCTGCTCTGAACAGACCCAAAATTGTTGTGTTGAACCATGTGCGTAGTTTTTTTAGCCACTAAATTCTTCGTCTTCCAGGACCCCGCTTACCGTTTATATTTTCCTGTGAAATCAACTGTAAGATTCCATATCTTTGGCTATTCCTCATTATGTGACCAAAGTATTCAATTTTGGATGTTTTTATCTTCAATAGTAGTTCTTTATCCTTTCCCATCTTTGTCAATACGTGTTAATTAGTTACATGAGCGGTCCATGGTATCCTCAAAATTCGTCGATATAGCCACATCTCAAAAGCATCGATTTTTTACATACAGCGTCCGTGAGAGTCCAGGATTCCATTCCATATAAGAACACAGGGAAAACATAACATCTCAATAATCTGATTTTATAGGGCATAGGTAAATCATGACATCTGAAGAGTCTAGCCATTTTCTGAAATACGGCTCTTGCTTTCTCTATCCTGCACCTAATTTCCAGCGTGTTGTCCCAGTCTTCATTATTAGTTGTTCTAAGATAGGTATGTCTTCACTCTTTCTACTCGTTGATCGTTTACGATGAGTCCTTCCGTTTTGATTTTATTTTGGGAAATTATCATGTATTTTGTTTTCTTAGTGTTCAGTGACAACACGTATCTCTGACTGGTTTCGGCAACTCTGACCAATATCTCCCGAAGTTCGTCCAAACTGTCTGCAAAAACTACCGTATCGTCTGCGTATCTTATGTTATTGATACATTCTCAATTTACTTTGATTCCGGCATCAATATCTTCCAGAGTCTTCTTAAAAATTCTCTCTGAGTACACGTTGAAGAGCAGAGGCGACAGTGCACGTCCCTGTCTGACCCCACGATTAATTTTGATCCAAGGAACTCAATTCGGCAAGTCTTTCGTGAGTTGAATTTAAAATATAGTTCGGTACGAAACATTTTAAAAGAAAATGATTATCACGATTATAAACTTAATAACTTAAAACACTTGTCAGATCAACATCAACAACGAAGAATTAATTAAGTTTCCTAAGTGATGGTAGACTTAGAGATCAATGACAATCGTTTTTTCAGCATGTGTTGTGGACGGACGAAAGCCGTTTTGTTAGTAACGGTAAGCTCAATAGAAAAATGAACACTTTTGGGCTACTTAAAATCCACATTTTGTCAATACGATTAAAAACCAAGGACACTTCGGAATTAACGTTTGGTGTGGTATTATTAATGGGCATTTGATTGGTCCATATTTTTACGAAGTGATTTTACATAATAAGCAATATTTGCAATTTCTTCAAGAAGAACTTACTGTGCTTCTAGAAAATGTTCCATTACAGCTGCGATCAAACAGCATGATGAAACTTCACCTCATAAAGCAAGAATTGTCCAACAATATTTAAATGAAACGTACGGAGAAAATTGAATAGGTATAAATGGACAGATAGAGTGGGCACCTAAATCACCGGACTTGACCCCACTAGACTTCTTTTTGAGGGGGACTGTAAAAAATAAAAGTTAACTTGGAAAATTTAAAAGAAAAAATCAGAAATGCTTGCGATGAACTATCTAAAGAAATGTTACGTAAGGCTTCAGTGAGAGAAGTAAGGCGGAGATTGGATAAGTGTTTAGAAGTAGGAGGTGGATGCTCTAAAAATTTATTGTAGTAATTTCTTTTTGTGGTAATAATATTTAATTATTGACAGATGAGACATTGCTATTTGTTTCCAAAAGCTATTTGTTTAAATCGTGACGATTGCGAATTTTTATTAATACTTTTTTTTACAAATTTGCTTATAATTTTATAACAGTAAAACATACAAAAATTTTTATTTATAAAAAAAATTTGTTTACAAAATTAGCTCTTTTTAAATATGCCAAAATATAGGTATATTTTTGGAAAAAAATTGAGGCGTCATTACTTCAGTTAGAAAATAAGGAGAACTATGCAAATTAAGCTTAAAATGGACCTTACTCGATCCCTTTTAAGAAAATCTTTTCAGAGTTTTTTATGGTCTTTCCTTTTCTTATAATAGAGCTCACCCTGTACATTTTTCAATATTAAACAGATTAAAAAAAGTAGTTTTGTATTATAATAATTTAAAAATGAAATGTATAATCAATTCCCGTTTGTTAAGCTACATATGTTTTTAATTGATGATTATTTTTAGGGAAAGTCCAATGACCTATCAAGGGGGTGCCAGCAGTGCAGATAGTCAATACGGGTTTAGTAATAGGTCGGGTGGAGAGAACGCTGCCCAAGACCAAATGACAGGTTCGACAGGATCCTACAGTATTCTAGATAATCGACCACCCATTGGGGGAGTATATGTTTGGGGACCTCCTCCTCCTTATTCGAATCCAAATTCTCCAGCTAGAAGGCCAATTCAGTCTCCAGGAAGGTAAAACTGTTGATATTCAAACTAGAGATAAAAACTATTAAGTATTTACATGAAAGCTTAACAAACATAATCAATGTTACGAAACCAAACTTTTTCAGGTGGGTTAGGGTTTCCAAAAAGAAACAGTTTTTCAAATGTTATAAGAGTGTCCAAAAATTACAATTTTAGGCATTTACTTAATGAAGGACTAACTGATTATTATCGGTCTAAGGTAGCCTTAACAGAGATATAGCTTTAACATTTGGGGTATAAAGGATTAATAATTTTCAGAAAAATAACCAATCAATAACAATATACGAGGGCAGTTTGATAAGTTAGTGACTTTTTGAATTTCCCGCGCAGTTACTCCAAATGCAACAGTGCTGCCGCCGTCAACTATAATCTATCAGTGGGCAACTTTATAATTTTGAGCAAGCTACGTCGTGCAGTTGGTGTTTGATAACCGTTCAAAGCAGACAACCTCGTGAATTTTTACGAAAATGGAAAAAAGTGAATTTCGTGTGCTGATTAAGCATTACTTTTTACGTAAAAAATCCATCACTGAAACTAAGGAAAGACTTGATAAATGCTACGGGGACTCGGCACCATCAATTTCAATGGTTAAGAAGTGGTTTACAGAGTTTCGTTGTGGTCGTACCAGCACTAGTGACGCCGAACGTCCAGGTCGCCCAAAAGAAGTGATCACGCCGGAAATCGTCGATAAAATCCATGAAATGATATTGGATGATTGGAGAATGAAAGTGCGTGAGTTGGCTCATGCTGTAGGTGTATCTCAACTGAACGGGTACATCATATTTTACACGAATATTTGGACATGAAAAAACTCTCTGCGAGATGGGTGCCGCGATTGCTCACACTCGACCATAAGCGCAATCGTGTGACCACTTCAAAAGAGTGTTTAGCGATGTTCAGCCGTAATCCGGACGAATTTTTGCGCCGTTTTGTTACTGTGGATGAAACATGAATCCATCACAACACGCCAGAGACCAAGGAGCAATCGAAACAGTGGGTTGCTCGGGGTGAACGTGGACCAAAGAAGGCGAAACAGAGTCTGTCAGCCAACAAGGTCATGGCCACAGTTTTTTTGGGATGTACGCGGTGTCATTCACACCGATTACCTCAAGAAAGGTAAAACGATCACCGGCGAATATTATTCAAAGATTTTGAACAGATTCGACGTTGATTTGAAGCAAAAACGGCCGCATTTGGCTAAGAAGAAGAAAGTGCAGTTTCATCAAGACGATGCACGTGCGCACACTTGTCTAGTCACGATGGCCAAAATCCACGAATTGTGATACGAACTGCTACCCCATCCAGCATATTCTCCAGATTTAGCCACCTGCGACTATTTTCTGTTTCCAAACCTTAAGAAATGGCTGGGCGGTAAGAGATTTGAGTCGAATGAAAAAGTCATTTCCGAAACAAACGCGTATTTTGAGAGCTTTGAAAAAACCTATTATTTGGAGGGAATAAAAAAATTAGAAAAACGCTGGACTTAATGTATCGAGCTAAAAGGTGATTATGTAGAAAAATAAAATGTTTATTTGCGGAAAAAAATTTGTTTTATTCAAAAAGTCACTGACTTATCAAACCGCCCTCGTATCCTGAAGGAATTTAATAAGAAGTTGTTTGGAAAGCTACATACATAAATATTGTATTTTTAGATATTTTCACTATGTGGATAAGAGAACTGATTAATCAACTAATTTATTAGACTTCTCTCATGTGTAAATTTCTCCACAGGACTGTGTTTTGTTACCTGAAAAAACAAAATAAAACTAAAGGAGTGATAAGTTTGTAATAGCTGGATATCTGAGACTAAGTTCGTACAAATGCACGCACATTTGTAATGTATGAGCTTTATTTACATGTGTGACTTGAGATTTGAGTCGTCAGCACAAATGCGCCGTTGCATTCTTCTTTGACGCTCACGTTCACTTACGCCGTAAGTCAAATTTTTTCATCGTTAAAAATATAATATTTTAAAAACTAGACAGTCGATAATAGTTTTTAAGCACCCAAACTGTTCGTTATTAAATTTCCTACACACACGTATTTTTTTTCATCGAATTTTGTGTTTTTTACAATGTTTTTGTTTATTTTAACATCAAAAACTCATGATTTCTTACAAGAACTCATGTTAAAGGAGCGAAAAAAATTTTATCAGTGAAAAATTATAATTTAATATAAATAACTATAACAACCAAGTTTAAAGGGTTATATATATATTTTTTAAAAACTTGGCTGCGTTTTTTCTTTGACCCCCGAACCTCCTTAAGTGTAATCTTTTATTAAAAACAGGCTTAGAAAAACACCCTAGAATGCAACAAACGCACACGACATTAACAACCGTCTTAAAATTTCTTCTTTTTCTTCTTCTTATCCATATTTAAGATCTTTCGATCTGTTAATGTTGCAGGTTCCTCTGTATCAGTTCCTGGGAGGTGGACTGCCAGCAGTCCTTCCATCTCTTAGGTGGTCTTCCGGGTGCTCTTTTCCCTATTGGTTTCCCTTCAAGTGCGATGCGTGGTAGTCTGCTCTGTTCCATTCTTCCCACGTGAGCGTACCAGCATCTTTTTCTTTTTCTCCCCTTGTTTTTCCCATTATAGTCCTAAGCGTTTTCATTTCGGCTACTCGAAGCATGCTTTTCGTTTTGTTGGTTTCTTCTCTGGTTTCTATTCCGTATGTCATGATTGGCCTTATACAAGTCTTATAGATCCTGACCTTGCTATCTTTTCGCATGTATTCGTTCGCCCATATTATCTGCCTTAAGCAGCCTGATATGGCGGTCGCTTTGTTGATCTGGCTTCTTGGGTCCTTCACTGGGTCGTGATAGCTCGACAGATCCATACCCAGATATTTGAATTGCGAGACTTGCTCGATGATTTTGTCCTGATTTACCATCTTACATCTTACGGGATCTTTAGCAAAGGTTATGCTTTTCGTTTTTTCTATAGATATGGTCAAGTTCATCGCTTGGCTGACATGGTAGAATTTGTGTAGTTGTCTTTGTAGATCGTCCTCCGTTTTCGCAAAAATAGCGGCATCATCTGCGTAGCCTACCATGCTGATTCTTTTGTTCTGTCCCATTCTGTATCCCATATTTAGTGATGATACTTCCTCTATTATTCTGTCCATTAAGAGGTTGAACAGAAATGGGCTAAGGCTGTCGCCTTGTCTGATACCTCCTGGTGTCTTAAAATTTAACGAATCGTATTTTTAAAATGTAACTTATTGTTTCAGATACCATCACATTCATCATCATTCTCACAGTCACGAATCGCATTGCCAGATGAATGAAAACAGTCAATTGAACAGAGGTTCTCGTAGAGCTAGACCCCATTTCAGCAACAAAGATAATTATGAAAATACCACCGAGCCCGAAATCCACCACGTTAACGATAACAATGAAAGTACCGATACGTCCAGTTGCGTGGACAGAGTTTCGCACACGTTGCCAGCGAGAAAGATGAAAAAACGAAATGATATGGCCTCCGTTAAGTCAAACGTGCAATCTAATGCGAGAGTCAGTGTGCAAACTGTCTTCAATCAAGTCAATCCGAATCAAGAAGAAGAAAAGAAGGAACCGGACCAAAGTTACCACGACCAGGAATCCGCCAAGCAAAACGAAAATCAAAAGTGTAGATTTTTGCCGAGGCTTCAGGGCGTCGAGAACGCGGCCTTTCAAAAGCAAGAAAACAGCCCAGAAAAGCCAGAGCCCAGCGAATCTGAAGTCTATTTCGCCGATGTGAGTAGCTGCTGTAACATATCCGTTAGAAACGATGGCCAGGATTCTTCTTTGTATGATGAGGCTCTAGAAACCCAAAAACCCAGACTGATTTCTTTACAAAAAGCTGATCCCAAAGATGTGAATACCAATCAATTGTTACAAACGTTTCAAGAAAACATTTCTTCGTCTACAGTTACCGAAGACGAAGATTATTTAGCCCACAGAATGGGTAATAGACAAATGTCTACCAGAAGTAGAATGCCCTTTCCGTTACCCGATTCTAACGACTTGGAATTTAGTGCCGATTCTTGTTTACAACTCTTACCTAAAGATATATCGCAGAATAGTTTATGTAGCAGCGTACAAACACCTTTAACGGAAACGACAGATGACACCATTTCCCCCGATGAATGTTGCAGTTATTTTCAGGAAAAATCAGCCGAACAAACTGTAAAACATAGAGCGTTCTCCGCTTCTCCCTTAGATCATTATTTAGCTCCGGATGCTCAATACGAAGTTATTCCGGAACAGGAAAACTACCATCAAAACTCAAGTAATTTGACAAACACCATATCGGGATTAAACTACGACCAAAATTATTACAATCAAAACAAAGTTAATTTCGGTTTTAATAATTCCGGAGGTAAGAGCATTCCGCCAAAAACGTTGAATCTCAATCAACAGACGAGAAGAAATTTGGGCTCTAATATTTCTGCATTAATACAAAATTTAGGAGGAAACCCGGCGGGACTACTTTACGGCGATGCGAATGCAGAAGACGAAACTCAAGGACAAGGTTGTCAGAGTGACGGTACCATGGATTCCGGTTGGCAAAGCGGTTCCGAAAAGACGGAACATCGAAAGCACGACGACGACGATGACAGTGTACATAAACCAGTTAACGTGTAATGTTATTTCGTACTGTAATGACCTCGAAGAACTATTTTTTTTAATGAAAGATACGAGAAACCAAAAATGAGCTGTTGGTACAGTAAAATTTACGATGGTCGGCGAGAGTTTCTTAGAATCGGAGGTTTAAAATATTCAACAGTTATTTATTTGGTAATGCATGGTAGCACAGCTTTTTTATAAGGCAGAGGTCCGCATGAATTTGGAAACACTCTCTATATTTAAATAATTTTGAAATAAATTAGTATTTTGTTAAATTTTAGGTAAAGCCAAATATTTTATTTTAGTAATTCTTCGCTACTGGTTTATACTATTGGGGTTTACCTGCTATTTCAAAAACTGTGCTATCAATCATTACCAAATAAATTATAGAAAATAAAATGGTGTCAATTTTGAACATTGTCAATATTCAAACATAAAAAACCTCCGTTTCTAGATTTTTTCATCAAATGTGCGTAGGTACTATTTTAAATACATTTTATAAACTGTTTTAAGAATTTGTCAAAACATCAAACTATACGGGGAGGATAGAGATAAGGAGAGTGACTAATCCTATAAGGTACTTTTATTGAAAAAGTTTCTGCCAAAATGCCGCAAATAAAGGTTGAGCTATTAGCCAATCAGGATAATAGGGAAAAGATCAAAATTTTAATGAACAATTAAATATTTTGTTACTTAAATTATCAATATGGTTAAAATTTGTAAAAAGGAATTAAAAACAACACAACATACTGTGTATTTTTCAACTAATACATACGTGGGGTAGGCAGAGATCACTTCTTTCCACTTCCGCTACGGTTCTTATACACATTCGCTTCTTTTACTTTCATCTCAGCGCTTTCATCCATGCTCTTAACCTGGCCATTCTTCAAAACAATGTTGATTTGAACGAGATACGTTCGCTGAGGTCGACCTCTATCGACTGGCGCATTCTTACTCGCCTTATAAATCTGTTTCGTCAATATTATTTCATCCATCCTCTCTACGTGTTCAAACCATCTAAGCATTCATTTATATATCTTTGTTACCACATATTCTTTCTCTTAGCAGCGTTCACTTGTCACACTTCTTTTTCTTCATCATCCTTATCCGGTTCACTCCTGGACGTAGGCCTCTCGGAGTATTTTCCATTCCTATCGATATTCAGCTAGTTGAGCCCAGTTTCTACCGGCGACCTCCCGGATATCATCCAGCCAGCGTTGTAGAATGTACATTCTTGTCACACTATTACTCGCTTTATACATCAGAGTCACTCCAGCTACCTCAGACTACTCATCTTCGCAGCATTAATCTTACTTTCATGCTTTTGTCAAATCCAACATTCACTACCATACATACCCAAGTGTGGGGACCAATACTTCTCTATGCTCAGCCAGTCTTGCCTTTTGTGACACGTTCTGGATGCTCATAAAGTTATGCAGGGTCCCATTCATTTATTTCTCAATATCACTGTCATACTTTTAAACATTGAACCTAAAAAACGTTGAGTGTACAAACTCATTCCACCTGTTTAATGGTATTTTAAAATAATACAGTATTGTTTGTAGGATAATTTATCCAAGCGGATATCTAACCTCGTTTAATACTATCCTGTTCCAACAATTCTTGGCACTTTTAAAAATGAAACTTTTGCTCCAGTGACCCCATCTTAATTGTACTATATTTTCTATGTAAAGAGATAATCCCACCTTTACCCTTTATGGTAACGATATGGGGTAACATTGAAATACAAATATAAATTTTTTGTCCTCGCAATGTTCTTGCGATATGGTACCTGAATTAAAAGTGAAATTATTTATTTGAAAGAAAAATGAACTTTTTCAAAAAAGTCTATTTTACGGCAGATTTATTATCGACAAATTTTTGTTTTTAAAAAAAGATGACTAGTTCAATTGTTTTTTTTTTAATTTAAAGTACAAAAAACCGTTTTTTATACGCATTTCGTGGAATTTTAATGTTAATCGTTTTTAAATGTTATGATGTATTTTTTTTAAACCCTACCTTACTGGTAATATTTACACACCTTTATTTAGCGCTGATAATATTGCAAAAGTCAACACTGTACTGTATATTTGAAATGACGGATATCTCGAGTAATACTTAACCCTCTCTTGTTTTTTAGCAACAGAAAAACTTCACATTACTCTTAATACTCATTTTAACGATAAATTTATTTATTTTAACGTATTCAATCCAATCAGGCTAACCAATTTTTCCTTTGTGCGACGTAAGCGTTATGCCAAATAAACAAGTCATGTGGTGTCATTGGATATCGGAAAGGAACGAAGTTTCTTACGCTATTCGATAAATGTTTTTTTATACAAAATTTTGATCTAGGTCTTTTGCGCATAAATTATAAATTAATGATATAAAAAATGGTTGTTAACATAAAATAATAATAATTAAATATTACGATAGGTACTCTATCATTGAAATTATAGGCTTGCTTGTCTTCCGAATAAGATTTTTAATCTAAATAAAAAGAAGTTTTTCAGTTCAGTTTATTGAATCATACCACTTTTTTTATTAAAAAATTAATAACTCGATTGCAGAAAATCCAGATTGGCCTTATTTTTTTTTTCCTAAAAATGTCTAAAAATGATATGCACCATGTATCGAATTTGTATATGAATTTGTGTACTTGGGTTCAAAATTTACTAGAGATGGAAAGTATGACAGCGACATTGAGCGAAGGGTGTTGGCAGGAAAACAAACGAATGGGGCACTGCATAGCTTTATGAATAGCCAGAAAGTGTCAAAAAAGGCACGTCTGGCGGTGCATAGAGGTGTGTTGGTTCCTACACTAATGTATGGTAGTGAATGTTGGGTTTGGCAGAAGAAGCATGAAAATAGGATTAATGCTGCGGAGATGAGTAGTCTGAGAAGTATAGCCGGAGTGACTCGGTTGGATAAGGTAAAGAATAGTGAGATAACAGAACGCTGTGGTGTAAAAGAAGATGTGGTTACAAAGATAGATAAAGGAATGCTTAGATGGTTTGGACACTTAAAAAGGATGGATAAAGGAAGATTGACGAAACAAATTTATAAGCGAGTGTGAATGGACGGAAGTCGGTAGAGGTCGACCTCGGAGAACTTATCTCGATCAGATCAACATTGTTTTCAAGAGTACCAACAACCGACGAGCATGTATGAGAGCACTGATGAAAGTAGAGGAAGCAAAAGATGTGTGTAAGAACCGTAGCGGAAGTGGAAGGAAGTGGTCTCTGCCTACCCCTATGGGAAAAAGGCGTGGCTTTATGTATGTATGTATGTATCGATCTCCAATGCGTTGTTTTCGGGTTATTAAATAATAAATGTGCTGTGTGAGTGGTTGGATTACTTTCTCTCTCACTCTCTCTGCAGGCAGTATGCGTAGAGGAAGAGAGATAGCGACTAACGCATTCTTGTTACGCACAGTTTTTGCTGGCTAGCCCCGATCTCCGCAACATACTAAAAGAAACTTCGTTCCAAAAAAACCTTTATTAAAAAATAGATATTTATGCATTAATGCCGAAATGTTGATCTTTTTGACAGAATCAGAAATTTGCCACCGAGGCCAAGGAACTCTTATAAGGCTGAAAGAGATCATTTGGTACAAACGAAATTTTTTAGGCAACCTTTTCAGAATATAGATAATTTAAAAACTACAGACAAAAATACTAAATTATTTTGTTGACTAGATATAGAACTAAATATAACTGTTATCAATGTTATTTTTGACCACGACTGTAGATTTTATCATTGAGAAAGTGGACCGTAGTAATAGTTTAAATATATAAATACTTCTGTTTAGTAAAATATCACATTGTTAGAGATATTTCTTTCAGAACTTTTCTGGCAATAACCTTATTGTTGTTATCTATATTTGTTATTTCAATAATTTTAACTACATTTTTGCTGTCTCTATCTTCTTCCTGAAGTGCCTTCTCCATTCAATGAAGATCGGCAACGATTCCGGCAAATTCGTCTCTGTCCTGGGCTCTTCTTAGCAATCCCTTATGTGTTTTAGCCAAGAGCACTGTCTACGTCTAGGACCACGTTTTCCTTCAATCTTGCCCTCCATAATCAGTTGCAGGAATCTGTGTTTGTCCTGTCTCATGACATGGCCAAGGTATAATCGGTCCATGGAATACGCAGCATTCTGCGGTACACTCACATCTCAAATGCTTCCAGCTTGTTAATGCTGTTGACTTTTATCGTCCAGGTTTCGACTCCATACAGTAACGTGGAATACACATAACATTTAACGAAGTTAAAGCTTAACTGCTTAAATTGAGTGTTCTGTCAGTTAATAGATTCCGCATTTTAATAAAGTTGGCTCTCGCTTGTTCTATGCAGGATCTTACTTCTATCTCAGGATCCAGGTCCTCACTGATCCAACTTCCCAGATATTTAAATTTTGTGTCCTGCTCTATTGATGATCCGTGTATATTTATGTTGAAATGGTTGTTCGGGTTGCGACTTATTTGCATGATCATCGTTTTTAAGATATTAATCTTCAGTCCCATTTCGTCCCCGGAAACCGATATGCTGTCGATTAGGCGTTGCAGCCCTTCAGGACTGTCTGCGATTATCACTGTATCTTAGATTGTTTATGAGTTTCCCATTGACTTCCAGACCGTCTTTTGCCTCGTCCAGAGCGTTTTGGAAAATGATTTCTGAATACATATTAAAGAGCATGGGACTAAGTACACACCCTTGTCTGACTCCACACCTTATAGGTACGGTGCTTGTTTCGGTGTTTTCCAGTTTAACAGATGCTGTCTCTATCACACGTTTTTATTAATCTTTTTCTAACTGATTATAATACCCACAAGTGCAGGTGCAATTATATTAGATAATCACAATACCAAGGTTTTCCTTTGGTTTATATTATAATTAAAATAAAAGTAACTAGGATATTTAAGCAGTCTTTTGTTATGACACTTTCCCAAATAACATCATTATGGACCAAATCATCGAAAATATTAAAAAAGTGAACGCTGGATATAGGATGGGCAATCGCACCATTAAAGTATTATTCTATGCAGAAGATTCAATCCTCATAGCAGAGAATGAAGACGACCTACAACGCCTGTTATACAAGAAAACAGTAACAGCACACACATTTAACATGAACATCGCAACAGAAAAAACATAGTCAATGGTTATCTTTAAAGAACCCATAACTACCTAGGAGTGGAGGTATCAAGCGAAAGAAACCTTATTGAAGAAGCACGAACACAAGCCATAAAAGCAACAAGAGTCAGCGGATACCTGAGAGATATCAAATGGCGAAATAAAATGATAAGTACAAAAAGTAAGCTGAGGATTTATAAAACATGTGTAAGACCTATTTTAACGTACGCCTCAGAAACCAGAGCTGAAACATCAACAACGAAAAGAATAATGAGAACGAACGAAATGAAAATACTAAGAACCAGGGTGTTACCCTCAGGTATAGAATAAGAAGCCAGGATATCAGAGAAGAACTAGTAATACATGATGTAGTAAGATAGGCTAGAACACGCAAGAGGTGGTGGAAAGACCATGTGGAAAGGATGCCAGATGAAAGGTGGGCAAAGTGGGCTATGTCGCAAAAATAAAACTCGCGAAGACCGGTAGGCAGACCACCGAAGAGATGGTACGAAAGCTGGAGTTCAGCGTCACAGGAAGAGCTCCGAAGGAGGCTAACGGACTAAACAGGACCAGGTCCTATTATAAGAAGAAGAAGAAGAAGACTTCTCCAAATTTAGCTATTATTGTAAATAGATAGTGATTAATATTTAATGACTTTCCTTAGAGTGTTTTAAACAGAATAACCTAAAATACCTGCCACAAATTCTTTAGGACGATGTTAATAATTTATCGACATTTAAATAAGAAAAACCACTCCTTTATTGCACAAATACTTTGTTATTCATAATTTTTTTATTTAAGTTTCGAGTGCGTAATTATTACTTATATTTATTGAACGCAACTACCATCTCATTTCATGTTGCATACAGGGCTTTTCACGATGAAAATTATAGATATTTCTGGCAAACCGGGCAACTGATCAATCTGAAAACACCCTGTATATAATATCATTTCATGATTTTTCATTACTTTTGCAACAACTTTATGTACTACTTTCCTATACCTATCTGTTACTGTTTGGAAGATAAAAATTAATTCCGATTTTTTCTACAAAATACATACTTCAATAAACGCTGATAATCTTGAACTCTCTGGTACTAAGACTATCAAATACAAAATGGAGTAAGTGATACCATAAGAATCCTTACTTCAAAGCCATATTTTTATTTGCCTCTTACAGGTTAGTTAGAAAATGCAGATACTTTGTTCACATGAAAAAATGAGTAAAAGTAAAGTTTTTTAAATGAAAGACCCTATATATTTTTAAATTGGTTATTTATCGCATTGAAATTTCTATGTTCCGCAAATATTTTTCCTTGTCTGTATAAAGATAATGGTCCTTTTTCTGTCACGGACAGAAATTGTACCTCTGTTCAATAAAAAAATAAAGTAATTAGAGTCATTAATCATTTTAATTTTATTGCTAAAACAATAAGCGCTTAACGAAGTTTTCCATTTTCCACAAAATTTAATTATTTGATGCCTGTATGTTTAACTGGATATACCGTAAGTTTGAAAATGTGCAGTTTTTGTGTCTCAAAAACAAAAAAATATTAAAAACTACTGGAGATATCGTTATTTTAAATAGTGGACTTTCTCCCCACATTATTTTCAAACAACCTCAATAGACTCTAAAAATATAGTGAAGAAACAATTAATTTTATTAAAACTGTAAACAATATTGTTTTTTTGTATTTTCTTAAAATGGTGAATCTTTTTAACTGTAGGGATTTTAATTATTGTACATATTTCATTAAAATATCGATATTGTCTTTTGTATTAAAAATTTATTTATATACGCCCATCCATTGTCGTTGATTGCTAAGATTTTGTAATAATTGTTAGACTGTTTTGTAATAAAAATATACAAGTTTATTCTTGTTTTAATCTAAAATGTAAAGATTCTCAATTTACTTAAATTTACCAAAATGTAACGTGTCTTTCGGTACATAAACGTAAATATATTGCTTTCATTTTATAACCAGCCTGGCCAAATAACTTTTGTTTTTACGTAAATAAAAGAAAATCAAAAAACACGTCGAATTTTAAATGAAGGGGAAGGTTTAAAAATGTTATTCTGCCGGTATAAGATCCTACTACTTCTTTGACATAAACAACTTTTTTAACTTACCGGTGGAAAAACAAAGTAACCGACTGCCTCAGCCTATTATTTTAAATTCGAATTTCGTTTAGTAACTTCCCAGTGAGAAGTTATAGTAATGGGTCCGATTTTGCGAATCCCGAATTTTGACATATCTCCACATTTCTAGGTCCCCAGAGTCGAACACAATAGTTTTTAAGTGGACGTATGTGTGTGTGTCCGTGTGTGTGTGTTTTTTTTTAGAGGTTTAGGAAAAATACATTTACGTATTCCAGGCTTAGGTATTTCACCTGGATATGTCAGACTCAACAATGTCAACATTATCGACAATGCTCCTACTGACTAAAACCTTCCTCTGTCTCTGGCCTCTGAATCCCCGCGGAAACCGCCGTCAGGCATTACTTTGCGGAGAGAGGATCTAGCTGTTGCTCTTCCTTCTAGTAATTAAAGTCACCACTTCTATCTCCTAGGCATTACTGTTTTGGCTCTTTCTCTTTCAATGAAACGCAGGTCTTGGAGCACTTTCGTTGCATACGCGCTGGTCGCACTCCAGGCGTCCTTTGATGTCAGCATGGCGTTCACTAGTGTCTCGGGTGTTATTGACTGTTCGAGGATTGTCTCTAAGTCATTTCGCCACATGGTAAAACGCGGGCACATAAAGAATACGTGCTCCGCGTCTTCATCAACTCCTGGACAGGACGGGCACTCCGGGGAATCATCGTGCTTAAAGCGGTGAAGATATGCTTGGAAACAGCCGTGTCCTGACAGTATCTGCGTAAGATAGTAGTTGACCTCACCGTTATTCCGGTTCAGCCAAATATCGATCCTTGGAATAAGACGCCATGTCCACCTACCCTTCTCTGAGGCATGCCACTGGAGCAGCCATCGGCTTATGCTGTTCTGCCGTTCCTCTGTTCTAAGTTCCTCAGCGCTCAGTGTATTTGACCTTTTTCGATGATAAAGGGTCCGTCTTTCCTCAGCCAAAACTCTAAGAGGTAGAGTTCCGGAAATGACGCATACTGCTTCCTCCGATACTGTGCGGAAGGCACCGGCTACACTTAAGGCACTCAGTCGATATACTGGTCCAGCCTTTCTCCATGATTCTTGAATTTCTAAGGCATCCCTCCAGATAGATATCCCATATGACCACTGATGATAGCAACAACCTCCTACTTTGCTTCGGACCTCCAACATTTGGCATCAACCGTGATAGGCTTGCTCTCACGACCGATGCTTTGGAACTCACGTGTTCTACTTGCTGTTTAAAGTTGAGTCGGGCATCAAGCATCACTCCCAGGTACCGGATGTACGGTTGCGATGTGATTTCTTGCTCTTCAACTTCTAAACTGATCGTTTCCACTGCTTGTCTACTGGTGATGAGCACTGCCTCAGTCTTGTGTTTAGCTAGTTGCAACTTCACCGTGTCCATCCACTGGTTTATTCGTCCAAATGTGATGTCGAATGCCAGGTTTATTTCCTCAAAGTGCTTAGCGACGATCACTACGGCCACGTCATCTGCATATGCCACCAGCTCGACATTCGTTGGTAATGTCAGTCTCAGTAGGCCATCATACATAATGTTCCATAACAAAGGTCCCAGAACTGAGCCCTGTGGTACATCTCCGGTAATATCATACTGCCTTGGGCCATTCTCCGTGTCATATTTCAGGACCCTATTCCTGAAGTAGCTAGCTACTATCCTGCGCAGGTATCCCGGTACGTTCTTCTCTTCAACTGCATGATGCAGTCCCAGTTAGCGGAGTTAAAGGCGTTTTTGATGTCAAGTGTAGCCACCAGGCAGTACTTCTTCGTACCTCCTTTCCATCTTTTCCCTGCGATCGCATCCTTGGCTCTGTTGACAACAAGATTGATAGCGTGTAGGGTTGATCGTCCTTTTCGAAATCCATACTGGTTGGGCGCCAGGAGAGGCTCGACCACTGCTTCGATTCTCTGGTGGATTATGCGTTTTAGTATCTTACCTGCTGTGTCCAACATGCAGAGTGGTGGCTGCGGTTCATCTGGTGGCTTCTTCCCTTTAGGAAGCAATACAAGTCTTTGTTGCTTCCACTTTTTGGGGAAGGTTCCTTCATCGAGGCATGCGTTGTAAGTGTCTAGGAATAATGCTGGCGCTGCTTTGATAGCTGTTTTCAGTGCTATATTTGGGATTCCGTCCAATCCCGGCGCTTTGTTATTCCCGACACGATTACAGGCTTCCGTCAGTTGTTCATGAGTGACAGGTTGAATGTCTTCTTCTCCACATTGTACCAGAGGATAGTTAAACTCACGTTGCTGTGGAAACAACGTAGAAACAATCCTCTGTAAGAGTACCGGGCATGTAGGTGACGGTATTGGCTGGCGTTTCAGGTGGGTCATAACCACTTTATATGGTCTTCCCCATGGGTCTTTCTCCACTTCGTCAATGAGCTCCTTCCGGCAATGTCTCTTGCTATCTTTGATGGCCTTGTTCAAATTCCGATGTGCCTTTTTGTACTCTGCAACGAGCTCTGCAGAGTTAGGTCGTCGATAGCCACGCTGGGATAGTCTTCTTTTTTTGAGACACTCTGAGCGAAGAACGCTAATGGTATCGTTCCACCAGTGCACCGAAGGTCTTTGATTTATGCTACGTTTCCGTGGCATGGTAGCGTCGCAAGCCTGGGAGATTCTTTTCATTAGTTCCTTCGTCTTCTCCTCAGCACTCAGCACTAAGGCCACTACCAAGGCATCTGGGTGCTATGAACTATGAACTTCGTAGGATTGTGCGGTGAACTGTAGCCTCTAGGGGTGAGCCATAATAGACCTACTAAGGGTTGCGGTGGAGGGGCGACCACGCCCCACTCACATGATACCTTACCTAACCTAACTTTGTAATCTGTTATTTGGTATTAAAAAAACTATTAATTACTTTTTAACCACCTGTCTTTTGAAGAGTTCAATAGTAACATTTCAAACTATGTCTTGAGTGCCTATCGGTGCCCACTTAAGAACCTTTTAAGTAACGTTTAAGAACACAATTTATGGTGTTATTTTTTATCACGTCAGCAAAATTAAATATTTACACAAAATATTCTAATCAGGAAATAGCAGTTATGCAAATTCAGTCAAAGGGAATTATCCTACCAAAAACATTTCGAAAAAAAATTTTTGTCAGACAACAAGTACTCTTTCTTTTATGTTTTGCAAGAATAATAATTAAAAGGCAGCTTACCAATGAAGCAAGAATTCAGTGAGATCCATACACAGGATGACCCTGGTATTAAACGGTTTTGATAGTTAATAAGTGCGTAGCGTAAAAGTAAGGGCATATTTTTTGGGGGATAATAAATTAAAATTTACGGTGTGTGTGGTCTCTGCTGTACAAAAAAAAATGAGGACATTATTTAAGCTTCCGTAGGTATTATTTCGTAATAATGATTAATGATAAAAAAATTAAATATATGGCATAAAATTGGTCAAAAATAAAACATTATCTAAAAGAAATGATCGACAATTTGATATATTCCGCAATCTTTTGGTTCTGTAATCAGTTTTAATGGTATATCTATCATTAACGGATATTTGAGTCACACTGCTCGCCCCGGAAAACCAATACTTGATAACTCACAGTGTTTAGTTCAGTGATGATACAAAAATGAAGAATAAACTACAAATGTAAGTACTTTATTTCAAATGTAATATTTTCCTTTTAAATAAACTAAAAGAAATTATTATATCACTAATAATTACTTTTGGTTTGGTTATATTTAGTGCCGAAGTGATAATTATGGTGCCCTTGGCCAATATCACATAAGTAATTTTATTGTAATATACTTTTAACAATAAAAATGTAAAACATTTATTACAATGTAACAATACATTTATTCGTGGTGCTTATTCAAGCGAAAGAGTATCTACCGGCAAAGAGTTAAAAATTGTTACCATTGCAGAGTCGGACCACACGAAACCATCCGCAGAATTTGTTCATTTTGACCCCAAACACCTTTTCAAACTGTAAATGTTTTGTTTGTATTCTGTTTTTTTTGCCCTGCAAAATAAAAGTATTCTTATCGTAATTTTCTGTGCTAAAATTAATGCAATAATTTAGTTTCAAAAATGTAATAAATGTAACCTTCCATTAACAGACTGTTTACACTTTTGTAGATTTTCTTATGGGACCAAAAGATAGGTAATCCATAATAACGTTTAAAATAATATAAAATTATTTAAATATCTTCAGAACAAAAAATTTAATAAATACATGCATAGGTCGCTATCATTGTCCTCGCCTTATCCGCGTTCGCTATCATTGTTACCATCGTCCACATATTGTCACGCCTTTTCGCCGTAGGGTTGTAGATTGTAGTGGGGTCGTGAAGGCTATGCAACCTCTCAAGCAACTTGACCCATCAGATCTTTCCCCGTATGGTTAGCAGGGACCATTTCTTTCCACTCGCTACGGTTCTTAAGCACGTAATACGCTTTTCTACTTTCATCAGCGCTTTCTTACATGCCCGACTGTTGTTGATACTCTTGACCAGGCCTTTTTTCAAAAAAGCTTCTATCTCATCGAGATAAGTTCGCATAGGTCGATCTCTACTGACTTGCCCATTCACACTGGCCTCATAAATCTGTTTTGTCAATATTCTTTTATCCATTTCCTCTACGTGTTTAAACTATCTAAGCATTGCTTGTTACTACAACTTCTTCCACAACACAGCGTTCCCTTATCTCACTATTGCTTTCTGTATTCATCAAAATCACTACGGCTTTACTTCTCAGACTAATCACCTCCGTAGCATTGATCTTACTTTCATGCTTTTTCTGCCAAACCCAATATTCAATTCATTATTTACTTTTCTGAACCGAAGGGTAAAAAAGGAAAAGTATTGGTTTACCTACACACCAAAATAAAAATTTCCAAAACCATGTGCGCTGCACGTTTCATGGCCCCACGCGTCGAATGGCACCATTTTCAGCGTGACGGTTGTGGGCACGATATCATGAAACAGAGAGGCGGTAGGTCACTAAAACTTACAGAGTAAAAGTTTTGCCCGAAGGACAAGACCAAGTTTATTGATGGGCCATAACGGTATATTCCTTCAGATAGCTGCCCTACAAGATGATCGTTAAATTTACCGCATTTTGTACTTGTACGATAACTTGAGAAGAGCAAGGGCGATGAAACTTTCAGGTATTTTTTTTTTGCAGAAGTGGAGAAAATCCTTTACGGAGAAATTATGAGTCTGTAAGCTCAAGGTCAACTGTGAGACTCCCTGACTAATGTCAGATTTACTTACTAAAAACTCCACCCCAATTTAGGTCCGTCTGGCTATTTCCTCCGGTGACACTTAGGCCTGTCGACCCATTGAATCTTGCCTATGTTTTATAACATTGTAACCAAGCAATCCAGTACTTTGGTACCTTGTACAAGTTTGTAAAAGTTCTGTACTGAGTGGGAGCAATATAGTTCTGGGTCGCCGGATGGCTGCTCAAAAATTTTCTTTATTTTGAAATTTAGTGCCCTGCAGCAGCACAGTATGTGTTTTACTGTTTCCGGATCCTTGCCGCACAATCTACAGGTCATGTCTCCATTAAACAGTCCCATTTTGTTGAGGTGCTTCTTTACTGGTACGTGACCGGTCAAGAGCTCCGTAATGATTCTTAGCTGATTCCTGTTCATTGCTAACGGCAGAACTGTTAGCAATGAACAGGAATCAGCTAAGAATCACCACGGGGATTTCAGGTATTACGTTTGGCTTGACCGACGGACAAAAACATTATTCAAAATTTGCTTAGTATCTCCATATAAATTATAAATACAAATTCAATTTAATAAATCGATAACACTAGGACAACTAGAACTATATTAATTAGAAAAGAGCTCTCGGTTTGGAAAAGTTAGTTTTTCTTTGGCAATAGTGTTTATTTTGACACGTTCTAGCTGCTAATAAAGTTATGCAGAGCCCTAATTATTTGTTTTGCTGCCAACATCCTACGCTGAATCTCACAGTCATACTTTCCGTCTCTCCTAAATTTTGCCTTTTCACTTATTCCACTATTTCTTTCTCAAAGAGCACCTCGCAGTTTGTCATGCTTTCTTCCCTTTCAAAAACTTAAACCAATAAGCTTCATTTCCTTGTTAAGTGATTTCAGCGCTCTTATTAAACATGTCAAAAATGGTTTTTTTTTGTACATTTAAACTAAAAAAAGAATCGTACCAGTCATCTTTTTTAAAATTGTTTTTGTAAACAATAAATCCGCCATGAAGTAGACCAGTTTGAAAACAAAATATTTGAAAAATGTTTTAAATAGTTATCGAATTTTTTCACAGTTGTTTTATTTACAAAGCTGACTGTAACCAAACTACACAACCGGTTTCTGAACTATCTTTATTTAAATAATAAATGTCAAATTTAACGACAGAATTAATGTCAAACCTAAAAAGGTATTTTATCATTTATGTAAACGTTGTTTACAATATGCAATAATAACTTTACCGCAAACGATATGGAATGAAAACCACAGCGTCGAAATCCCCTTGCAAGCTATTATGTATTTAGTTTATACCAAATTATTATTAAAAAAGAATGCATTGAATGTTCTAATTTATTTTTAACTGTATTCTTTTTAAAAATAAATTTATGGACACAATTAACGCAAAACTTAATAAAATTACTTAATTATTAAATTAACATTAATATTAAAATTGCATTAAAAGCTAATTCAGTAGCTTTGTGTAATCATTTACTAGATTACTCTCCATTTATGGATATTGTGGTATTTGGAGTATCTTTTCCACTAATGGCCATACATTTGGTTTTACGGATGTTAATTTTCAGACCCAATCTTTGACTTTCTTCATTGACCTTATCTAGTAGACTTTGTAGATCATTTGCACTAACAAAGTTTATCAATTTCCTGGGAGCTAAAATCCTGACATCGCAGGGCTTTAGAAGGACCCCTTTAAACAAACAAAACAAAATATGCATGCATTATAAACCATCCGATATAAAAGGGATATACTCGGGCCTTTATCGCACGCCGTGCGCGTAGAAAGATTGCTAGGTAAGGGCTTTGATCCTTTCCTGTCGAAACTAATCAGGATAATCGGATTTAAATTAAATCTGATCGCTTAAAGTAGGGCAAAATCGAGGTCAAAGAGTCAGTTACAAACATAGATGCAAGCATACAAGCAAACAAACATACAGTCGAAATAATATAAGCGTGTTAAAAAATATTTGTCGAATAGTGTAAGGAATTTTGTTCCTATCGGGTGTCAAATGACACCACACGGCATATTTTCGTCACTATATTAGACTTGCGCTCTTTATTAGTAAATGTAACACTAACAATCATGTTTAAATATTTTCAGATATGGCCTGTTGGTACTTTATTTGAGTAGGATGGTTAATACTAAAAAAAATGACATTTTTGTAGTTAGAAATAATTACTGCATCACAAATGGAAGTTCAGCGATAGCTGTTATTAATGGAAATTTTACAGGTCAGTGCATGTTCGCCTTTAAGTTTAGGATGTGGCTATATAGAAGGTTTCTACTTTCTAGCTGTACCGTGGGGATTTATATGAGATTTTTAGTTTACAGCTGGCATATCCTCCAAGCAGATATATAACAAAGTTAAAAAAAAAATTTCATGCAGTTTTTCACGAGAAATTAAATGACACTATGGTATCAATTTTGGATTGTTTTTGAAGTTTTTTAGTTCTGTTGTCTCTGAAATTCTTGTTGCAATGCCTATGAACGTCAAAATATTAATTTCGGACTTATTGTATTATGTGTGTGAACGTGTTCGACCAATTAATGATTATATATTATAATCCAATGACCTTTAGTCGCTTCTATCTTTTTTAATTATAGAATGTTGATACTTCAACACTTTCTCTGTGTAGTTATGAATAATTACAAATAAAATGATAGATCAATGGATAACCATATCAAACTTACCACTAAAAAAATCATCTTTCACAAAGTACTTGCTGCAAATAAACATAAACTTTGAGATTGGTTTTCCCATCTTTAAGATCTTTTTTCATTACTGAGCTGCTTTAGGATTTGAAGGACATTACTATAGAAACCTACTTGTTTTTGTTTTCGTGATACATATAATTAAAATTTTCTACTGATCCGGTTTTTAAGTCCCGATTTTCATAAAAATTGTATAATTCGATTTTCCGTCAAAAACTACATAAAAACTTTATCTACATCTTTATAACTTATTGGAAGGATAGCTA
The DNA here is from genome assembly GCA_950111635.1 of Agelastica alni. NCBI lineage: Eukaryota > Metazoa > Arthropoda > Insecta > Coleoptera > Chrysomelidae > Agelastica > Agelastica alni. The sequence goes on along the minus strand of OX467713.1, from coordinate 24,800,626 downwards.
TAAATCGAAAATTTCATGTAAATTTCTATAGTACATCTAGAAAGTAGAAACCCAATATACATACAGTATGTATACGCAATTGGCTATTTATATATACAGTATGCATAATGTGTCTGGTATAGACGCAATAATGGGTGTAATGGTCAAAAAAATTAGAAGTCATTTATCTTCTGGGATTTATTCCTGCCTTAAATAAAACTTTACCCCAAGTGTGAATAAAATTACGGTATGATTTTTTAAACATTTATCCTCGGATCATGCCCTGTTCTTTTTACAACATATTAATAATAATCGTATATGTATCATAAGTGTTATAATTTTAATATTTATTTTAAACTACTAGCTTGTTACAAATCATTTTTTGTGTGTCTTTTATCGTGTTTTGTACTGTAAATCACGATTGCCAAATTGTATTTATCCCACCACTTGGTTAAGTTGAAAAGCACCTTTAGGTGATACTTCGCCATTTTATCTATGTCTTTCCTTTATTTATGTGTATGTGTGTTTCATGAATAAATAAAGACGATTTATTATTATTACATTATTTGTAATAATTGCGCACATATATTTTTTCGTTCTTTTTATACAAAAAAATAATTTTGTTGTTAGAGAATATAGGAATAAATATAGGGTGATCCATTAAGAATGTCCAATCTCTGAATTGTAGATTGTAAACCTTAAGATATGATAATTCTGCCCAACGTGCTTTATAAAAAAATATTGTTAGTTTCCGAGATACCAGGTATTTAAAGTTTATGTATAGATTCTAATCTTTACAATAATATTTCGTCTTTTCAAAATTTCTATTTGAAAATTGGCAATTTTACGTTTTTCGGCATGAGGATTGCCAATTTGGACTTTAATTTAGCATTGCTAATAGAGAGCGCTCGTTACACTTGGTTGTGTTTAGTAAATCAAAGTTATTTTTTTGGGCTAAACTATGAGTAAAGTAACAAAAAAATATGAAAAAGTGTTAAATTCTACCAAAAAAGTTACACTTGTTTGATTCATGTAACTCGATAACCGATCGAGTTATTTGCTTCTAAAAAAATAAATGAATTTTAATTTTATAAAAATTTTTATTCTCTAAATGTGTAACAATAACAAATTAAAAAACATAAATAATTGTTCAAAATGCCCATTTACTTCAATACACTTTATGAACCGCTTTCGCAAAGAGCACTGAAATCACTTTACGAGGATTCCACTGCTTGTGTCATGATAAACGGAGTTTGCACGGACTGGTTTAACATCAAAAACGCTGTGAGACAGGGATGTGTGGCTTCGCCATTACTGTTTAACTTATACATAGACAATTGTTTAAAAGATTTGAAAGAGAGTGCGTATGGATTGCAAATGAATGATTTGATCGTCAAATGCCTTCTTTACGCCGATGATCAAGTCATATTAGCGTTATCTGAAGAGGAGTTGCAGGCGATGGTTAATGTTATGCATGATGCCCTGAAAATCAAAGGGATAAAAAAAATGTAAGCAAAACGAAAGTAATGGTTTTTGAAAGAGAAGGAAGCATGACAAACTGTGGAGTTTCGATTGAGGAAGAAAGAGTGGAACGAGTAAATGAATTTGTGTACTTGGGTTCAAAGTTTACGAAAGATGGAAAGTATGACAGTGACATTGAGCGAAGGGTGTTGGCAGGAAAACAAATGAATGGGGCACTGCATACCTTTATGAATAGACAGAAAGTGTCAAAGATGGCACGTCTGGCTGTGCGTAGAGGTGTGTTGGTCCCTACACTTATGTATGGTAGTGAATGTTGGGTTTGGCAGAAGAAGCATAAAAATAGGATTAATGTTGCGGAGATGAGTAGTCTGAGAAGTATAGCCGGAGTGACTCGGTTGGATAAAGTTAAGAATAGTGAGATAAGAAAACGCTGTGGTGTAAAAGAAGATGTAGTAACAAAGATAGACAAAAGGGACGTATAAAGGATGGATGAAGGAAGATTGAAAGGCCAGTCCAAGCGTACCAACAACCGAAGAGCATGTATGAGAGCACTGATGAAAATAGAGGAAGCAAAAGATGTGTGTAAGAACCGTAGCAAGTGGAAGAAAGTGGTCTCTGCCTACCCCTATGGAACTATATGACTATATGTATGTATGTATGTTTCGCAAAGATCTCTTAATATCAAATAACCCTTGTCTATTATTTTTAATCACCCTTGCGGCTTCTTCTATTTTCTGTCGCAATGCTGGAAGAGAATTAATTTTTTCTTTATAAACTAATGCCTTCATTTGCGACCAAATTAAAAAATTTAAAGGTTTAAAATCAGGACCTCTCGGTTGCGAAGCAAACTCACTTGAACTCACATGAATTAATAGACTTTTTTACAGAATTTACCGCTTTTTAATATTTTTTTATTTTACTTATAGTTCAGCCGAGAAAAAATTTGCTTTGATTTACTAAACATAACCAAGTGTAACTAGCACACTTTATTAGCAATGCTAAAGTACAGTCCAAATTGTCCAAATTGTTCATTCTTATGCCAAAAAAGGAAAATTGCCAATTTTCAAATAAAAATATTGAAGACATGAAAAATTATTGCGAAAATAATCCATATTTAAATTTCAAACACCCGGTATCTCGGAAACTAGCAATATTTGTATAAAGCATGTTGGGCAGAATCATCATATTTTGAGGTCTACAATCTACAATTCAGAGATTGGACATTCTTAATGAATCACCCTGTATAACAAGCACATTTATCAATTTTCACAAATGTTTAATTTGTTGCTAATAACGTCCTTCGACAAATAAATATAGAATAACATCCAAAGTTATGAGTAAACGATCCAACTGTGTTTATAAATTAAGGCTTCAGAGAAAAAAAATTAAATAATTTACTGACTTCATTTTTACTTAATTTAGGTACTAGTTTTTGGATTTGAGAAGTTAAGGCATTTTTTCTATTTCTTTTTAATAATAATCCAAATGATTGTTGGTAAAAAATAGTAAAAACAATTATAATATAATAAATGAATTTGTGTTTTAAAAAATTACCGCTTTAAAAATTATTGAAATAAAATAACTTTAAAAAGAACAGAAAATGGCACCGACGCGACGTGGTCAGGTGGTTACTTGATTTTGATTTTACCAATATACCACTAAAATTTTAAAATATTTTTAGAGTCGCTTATATTTCCATACAACTCGTTTACATCGTTTAATTGCAATTTCGAAAATGGAGATGAATGCAACGGTTTCTGGACAAATAACAAGGAATGGAAAATACAGGATTCTTTAAATGTAACATCTTCTGAAATCATTACCGACAGAAGATGGGAAAGTACGTATTATAATTTACAAGATTTTTGTAATAATATTAAAAAATTTGTTTTATTTTGCAAGTGTTGTATTACTCTAAAACAGAAAATTTTATTAACAAAAAAAAACATATACAGTGCTTTCATTTCAAAACCAAACCAGCCGGTCCAAATAACTTTTGATTTTGCGTAAATGTAAGAAAAACAAAACACGTCGAATTTTAAATCAAGGGGAAGGTTTAAAATGTTATTCTGAAGTTTCCAAGTGGCACCCCTTTAACATCTCCCACCCCTTCTTTAAAATGTCATCAGGAATAGGTTGCGTTCAAGAAAACCCCCCATCAAAACGGCTCTAAACTTGGAGGCCGTTGACTTCAACCCAATAAATGAGTGGAGGCAGAAATGGACCGAAGCAGCCCAACCGGAATTTCTCAACATGCCGTGCATAACAACTCCCCCAGCCGGCTTTGAACTACCACGCAAGACATGGGTAGCACTTAACCGGATTAGGACCAACCACGGCAGGTGTGCCGATGCCTTCTACAAGTGGAACATAATACCCTCCCCACAGTGTGACTGCGGCGCTGAAAGGCAGACGATCCGCCACATCACGGAAGATTGCAACCTGAGGGCATATGGAGGTCAGCCAAATGAGTTCCTGACAGCGACACCAGAATCAATTGATTATATCAACAACTTAGACATTCAACTGTAATTATGCTATATTTTCGTGTTTTTATACTTTACATTTTTACACTGTTTGTACATTGTGCTATATGTTGTCCTGTTAACTTATACAATATTTTATGTGATGTATGCCATACGATAAATAAATAAATTTAAAATGTCAAGTAGCAACCCCTACCTTGTGATACATCAAATGAAAACCCAAGAAAAACGCAAATCAGCCATATAGACAACAATTTATTTTATCAAATTATTTTGCAGATAACATTAAATATAGCGAAATTAAGTTATTGCCCACAAAATAAGGGAGCACACTTTGAACCGTTACTGTAAATACATTTAAGGAGCTGTTTGTAATTAACTTCATTTTAGTTTCTGTTGTAATTTCACTATGTTTAAGGTTGTCTGCAAAATAAATCGATAGGTTAGGTTAAAACGGCGGTTCGGAAAGAACCCACTTAGGCTTTTGGCCCGTTGTGATACCGTGATGAACAGCGGTGCCTTCTCCCTCTACCGGGAGAACCAGTTGTAAGGTTTTTAATGCTAACTGAACTAAGATCAGATAAGTTATTAAAGTTTGGTTGCCCTAGTATACGAGGTCGGCAACCTTTTGAGTCGGAAGAGTCAAAAATTACAATTTACAAAATTTTAAACTTTTTAAAGGGTTACAAACATTTTTCTTGCCAACAACAAATAGTACTTGCATAAATAAAATTTTTTGTTAAAAAAAACTAATCTATTTATTCATAAGAAAAATATCTATTCATATATAAGTAGTGATTTTTTACAACAAATTAGATGATGTATATATGGTATTATTAGATAATCACTTAAAAAAAACAATAACATACATTTGAGTAAACAAATTCAATGGGAGCGTTGGCTTTGCACGGTTTTAAAAGGTTTGAATAAATTTGGCTCATAGCTTGTTGTTTTAAGTTTCAAACACGACTCTAAATTTTCATTTGATAGTTGGCTTCTTAGTCTGCTTTTGCTCGCACGAATATGTCGAAGATAGTCAGCACTCCAAATGCCAACTTTTTCACCTCACTGTAGCAATCTGGAAGACTATTCCATGCGTCGAATATAGGTGCCTCAACTCGCGGCATTTCTTTTAAAGCTGTCCACTTTTGTTGCGTTACGTACATACATTTCTTGACCTCCAACTTGCTTTTCAACTTTGTAAATTTTTCACTCCACAAAGCTTTACTTTTTAAATCGATCAATTGCATTTCTAGAGATCCAGTTTTGTTGGTTTTGAATTGCCGAAATCTGTCAGCAAATTCATCTTTAATTTTTTTATAACTGTGCTAAAGTAATTAGTGTCAACAGTTGCACTGGTCTTAACGCGATATTGCTTTAGAAATTAAAAATGAAGTAATTTATCGCTCTGAATATCTTCTGTAAAAATTAATAATTTGTCTTCGAAACAAACCAATTTTTTACCAAAACATGGGCTGGGTTTCCCTTTCCTTGCAGTTTTAGATTCAGCTCATTTAATTTCGCTGTGATATTCACCATAAAGTAAAATTTTTGCCACCATTTGCCCTAGTATAGAAAGCCGTTTTCTGCCTAGGGCACGGCAGTGGTAGAGAAGATGTACCATTGTTTCCCCCTCTTCCTCACCGTGACAGCTTTAACAGAAGTCGTGTCGTAGCTCTGCGATTCCCATGCGCCGTGCATGGCATCCACCTTCCCAGTGTCCTGTTATGGCCGCGATCGCATTTTCAATGGACTCCCTGGATAGAGTTAAAAATCATTAGTTCGACGTAGATCTAGTTTAGGCCAAATCTGTTTCAATGATGTGCATGCGAGTTCATTTTTCCACCTTAAATTGGACAGTTTGCAATGGGTACTCCTTGTTACGATGAGACAGGTATGGCTGGGAGGGTGGTGCTCTTTCTTGCTAGTTTGTCCGCATTACAGTTGCCTGGTATGTCCCTGTATCCGGGTACCCAGACAATGTGAACTCTAAACTTAGCTGCTAGCTCATTCAGGGTGGCTCGGCATTGTACCGCTGCCCTAGAGGTCAAGTACACTGAGTTTACTGATTTGATATTAGCCTGGCTGTCGCAAAGAATTGATATCTCGCTGAACTTTTGTTCATTGCAGAGTGTCCAAACAGCTGCCTCAGTCATGGTTGTCATTTCGGCCTGATACACACTACAGTAATCAGGCAAATCAAACGATAGGATAAGTAAGTGGACTTCTGAGAAGACACTGCAACCTACTCTCCCCTCTAGTTTGGAGCTGTCAGTATAAAATACTGTGCCCCGAGGTTTAACTAGATTCCCGGCCAAATCTTTTCCGGATGGGATTTCTAGGGATAGGTTGCCTTCGAACATAGGGGTAAGTTAAGTATAGTCGGTGTTTTTTGTGCACAGGTCGTATTCTCTTAAAATAATAAATTGATAGAATAAATTGTTGTTTATATGGCTGATATACATTTTTCTTGGGTTTTTATATGATATATCACAAGTTAGGGTTTGCTATTTGAGATTGTGGTGGAGTGTGGAGGATGTTAAAGGAGTGTCACTTGGAAATAGCATAACATTTTTAAACCTCCTCCTTAATTTAAAATTTGACGTGTTTTTGTTTTTCTTACATTTACTCAAAATTGCTGGTTTTGAAATTAAAGTACCGTAAAACTACAATTAACTCATAATTTTTATACAAAATAATAATAAAAATTTCATAAATTTATTTTTAATCAATTAGAAGGCTCCTTTTTGTTTACGTTTCTTATAGCATAGGGAGATTATCGCGATAATTTTGTTAGTTTCCATTAACTTAATGGAATTAATAAGTGATCATTTTTCTGTCAAAAATAAAGCGCCTCATATATATTGGCAAAAGTCACTCAGAATAAAATCAAAATACATTTTGTTGCTAACTTATAATTTTTATGCTAAATTTGCTATGGATGTTGAAGGATCGCCCACGTTATAAGATTTTTCTCCACAAAATTGCATAAATTGTTTCCACACACTAACTTTTGATCATCTTGTATTATTAGGTACTAACTGCTTAATTTCTTTAGCAATCAAACTTGCTGATTCATTACGAAACGAATTATTGTTTACACAATATTATTGTTACAATAAATATCATGGGTACGACTAAAAAATTGATTGTTGCTTGCTGGTTTGTCTCACCTGTCACTTTGAAATGACTTGACATTTAAATTAAAATTAAGTCGTAGTAGTGTCATAAAAAATTTAACATCAACGCAGAGTAGGTCGTAGCAACTCCAATTTATGAAATCTTCTTACCGAATCTCCCACGCATCAGAATTAATTCCCGATAGTTTTTTTCTCGGTTTCACTAATGTTTTTATTATTAGAAAAGTTCCCTCGTCTTCGACCTTAAAAAAAATTATCGATAATAATTCTGTTGCTAGTGTTGGAAATCAGTACTTCCAACTGTACAATTTCTCTTTGAGAAATTCCTTAATTTTTTAAACTACTCAGTACGGCACTGACGCCGACAAAAATCAACTAAAATTCAGCTTAAGAACACGTGCAGTTATTATTCGAGAACATTCCAAAATCGTCGCGCGCAATTTTTAGCAACCGGCTGTACGGTCACGTGACCATACAGTGACCAATCAAAAACGCTGAATTTAACGCGAGAAAAAGCCACATTCGAAACAGTTTCCGGCTTCTCGCCCTCTTTTTCCATTCCGACCGTCTAAGAATACAAACGCCCGCCGCTAAGAGCACGGCTTTCAAACACCACGTGGTAAAATGCACATCAATGTAATCAAATAAAATACATCAAATTTAAGCTAACAACCAGTGAAATTATTCCGAAGATATAGGAGGCTTTAAACTGTAAGCTTCATGTGTTAAAGTTATACAATATATTCTCAATGACAAGTGTGTTGTTTCATTTACTGTGATAATAAAATTTACGGTGATAAAAGGCAGTAAACCCTTCAGCCTATAGTAGTAAAAAACAGATCGAGCTAGCTTTATTGAGTTATCGAAGGATCCAACAACTACGCAGTGAACGACGTCGTCGAAGAGCAAGTGAGTTTGGGCAACAGAGGTTCCGGCGGTGAAGCTGCCCACACCATAGAGAATTTTACAGCTTACTCCTCGTTGTCGGCGCCGGCGCCGGCGCGCAGCTAGGGTGATTATAAGTGATAATCTTTAAAATATTTTTTTTGAGATTTTAAAAGTAGGAAATTTATTTCTTCCATACTAGCTTTGTATTTTGGCTTATTTAAAAAAAAACTATTTTCTTATCTAGGTAAGTTGTTAAGCTTTCTTATATGAATATAAACAATATAATACTCAAAATTCGGGGAACAATTTGAATGACGGGATCCTGTCGTTCAGGAGTAACCTAGGTTGCTGTTAACAAAATAAAAAAAGGAAAATTAACAAAAAAACTGCAATACTTTTTATTGGCAATTTTTTACTACCACGAATTTTTTTATCGCCATAATCTACTTCCCGAACCTCCTTAATAGTTTGCAAAAGTATTGTAAGTTGATTTATCTGTTGAGAGGTGCTTGATTTTATTTCTACCAAAATGATTAAAGATTTCTTAATGATGACGTAACTATATTTTAGAAGCAATGAAATTTCAAGTTGTATCTATAAAATCGGCAGGATTGTCGATATTATGTTATGTCTATAGTCAAGTGACGTAGCGTCGCTTAGCACGATCGCCCTATAATGGCTTTTGCAAAGATTTAATCAGAAGAATAAATCTTTGGTTCAATATTTTATTTTTTATTCTTTTTTGTAACTTTATTTTTGTGTTATTTTACAGATTTTCCAATAATAGATACAACTTTTGATGACAGAGATTTACAATTTATTGATACAAATTTATCACTGGTTGGTGATGTAAACATTCCTTTGTCAGTTAAATTAGAGAACGAAGGCCATATTTTTTTATGCGATGGAGAGAAACCCACTAGTTCTAACTGTTATTGGATTATGTTGGGGTGTAATAAAGGAACAAAATCCGCAATTCGAAAATGCGATAGGAATTTTATTCCAGATAAATTAAAGAAATTTCCGGATCAACCATGCTGGAATTTCTTGAATAATACAAAGGTAAGTTTTATTAAATAATTCTTTTTTTATATAAAAAAAAAATTTTCATAAAAAATTGTATTTATAATTATAATAATAATTATTTTGGTTACACATTCAGGCACATTCGTTAGGTCAATAGTAGACTAGATTAGAGATTTTTGTGGAACTTTCATCCTTGTCATGCCTTTGTGATGGCAAACTATTTACACCAATGATCCTTTATTTTCCACTAAAAAGTAATTGTTACTTTTAAACAGAAGCTCAACTATAATTTTGGTTATTTGTGTAATCTGGTATAACAGGGTACACAGTAAGTTTTGCCAATGATTCCTTAATAAACTTTTGATCTTGTTTTATTGCTTGCACTTTGTTTCACCATTCAAAAGTTTACTTTTTTATTCTGGTACTGTTTGTACTCGTTTTTCGCAGGGTTTTTTGTTCAGTGCTCATCAAAACACGGTGAGCTCCTCGGACTAAAAAGTCAGCCTTTATGTTGGTATAGTAACTTGTGCTATCTAGCATCCAGGCTAAATACCTTAAATAACTAATAGGTTTTGTAGGCAGTCTAATACAATTTTTGACGTAGTTTTAGGTAGCTGATTTATTTTGTATTTGCTTGGCGGTCAAAGTAAATACCAATGATCTTTTTTTTAAACTTCTACCTCATTATTGGTACTATCTGCCATCAGTAACAGAAACCAGAAACCTCATTTGGTAGAGGGTTTGTAGTTTTGCAAACATGTTTTTTACATTTTATAAACAATATTTTTTATCGAGTGGGAAATTGTGAGATTATTAATTTGTTAAAAATAAAAGAGTATAAAAAAATTTGTTAACATTATTCTGTTGATTATCAAAATGAAAAAAAATGATGGGAACTATGTTTAATGTTTTTTAAGGAGAACCCACTTCGTCGGGATATTTGGCAGCATTTTCGTATACAAAAAATTTCTAGTTTGTTGACGATTTATCATAATGAAAGGGTTTTTTTACAAATACATGATGCATCGTTTACACCAACCAAAATGTTTTTAAATTCTAGAACAGCAAAAGGAGAATGGAAAATCCACAGATGTAAGTATCTATCCTAAACTTTTTAAACATCTGGAGATGGGATCATGTAACGCATACTTTATTATGAATGTTGTCGGTATTAAAAATAATTTGATTTTACAAGCAAAATTAACGATTTTAAAGACTCTATCTGAAAGATATAATCTTGACTACTCGATTAAATTCAATTCAAGGGAACAGATAAATCAGGTCGTGAATTTAATCTATTCTATTTTTTTTATATGTAATAATATTTGAACAAACTAAAATCGTATCTATTTACTTTAGTTCGTGCTAACGAGCAACGTGTTTTACCGGTACCAATACTATTATCACCTTCTTTCCTTGAAATATATAAAAAAGTTGTAAGAATTTATTAACAGGTTTAATACAATGTAATAATAGTTGGAAAATTCAAGCTTATTACAAATTTTTTCTATAACCAGGCTGAATTATTTTCATCACAAGCTTGGCAAATAAATTTGCAATATCATTACCACAGGAAGCAACTGAATCATTTAGAGTCATTGAATCAGGAATATTATTAATTTCACGTTTACTTTTAACAAATTTTCAAAAAGTCTTTACATTATTCTGAATAAAATGTTCAGTAAAACATATATACCTAACATAGCACTCGTTAACAGATGCTTGCATTGAGTTCTTAGCTCACTGAATTTTGCATGACTTTCGCGAGTCCTCGCAGTCTTATACATTTTACGTGCTATCTTTTTTTTACGCAATACATTTTTAAGTTCCATCTTTTTCAGGTAATATCTTAGAGTGCAGTGTCCAGTGAGGAGTTCCGTCACCAGTTTCAAGTCTTTTTTGTCCAACTCGAGAAGCTGTTTAGCTTTCCTTGGCGAAAGGCTTACTAGCCTTTTCGCTTGTCTTTGTCCTGGCACTTTATGTCAGTGAAATTTTATTTTATTTGTTTCCCAGCGTCGAACCAATTCTTTCAAGTAGGCTTTGAAAAGTCCACAGAAGGGTTCTGGGCCAAACATTTGTGTATTTGCCCCTTCTTTGACAAGGCAATCTGCTTCTTCGTTGCCTTTAACTCCCTTGTGACCTGGAACCCAAATCAGAGTAACCCGATTGTTTACTGCCAGTTGTCTTCGGGTGTTTCTTTCGATGCAGTCCTGGGCACATATCTCTATGGCATGAAATTCTGCTTGAAAGATGGTTGGGGTGTTACCAAGTGGTTTTGAGAGCCTAAAATTCGGCCCGTTCTCTGTGCAAACTTGGTGGTTGTTTATAACCACCTCAACTGCATTTTGAAGTCGTACCTATCTGGCATAATATTTGTCGGCTTAGACATGGTACTCTTGACCTGGCCTTTCTTCAAAGCAATGTTGATCTGATCGAGATATGTTCGCCGAGGTCGACCTCTACCAACTTTCGTCCATTCACACTCGCCTTATAAATTTGTTTGGTCAATCTTCCTTCATATATCCTTTCTACGTATTCAAACCATCTAAGCATTACTTTATCTATCTTTGTAACCACATCTTCTTTTACACCTTCTTTTACATCTTCTTATATCACTATTTTTAACTTTATCCAACCGAGTCACTCCGGCTATACTTCTCAAACTACTCATCTCCGCAGCATTAATCCTATTTTCATGCTTCTTTTTCCAAACCAACATTTACTACCATACATAAGTGTAGGAACCAACACACCTCTAGCATAGCCAGACGTGACTTTTTTGACACTTTCTGGCTGTTTATAAAGGTATGCAGTGCTCCATTCATCTGTTTTCCTGCTAACACCCTTCGCTCAATGTCACTGTCATACTTTTCATCTCTTGTAAACTTTGAACCTAAGTACACAAATTCATTTACTTATTCCACTCTTTCTCTCTTAATCAAAACTTCACAGTTTGTCATGCTTTCTTTTCTTTCAAAAACCATTACTTTTGTTTTGTTTACATTTTTTTTCCTATTAACTATTTAATATTGATATTAAAAGAGTAGATATTTATAATTTTATTTTTTCTGTAAATTGCACAATTAAAAATTTAATGATAAAAAGTTTTTCTTCTTTAAATATAAAAGAATTTATAAAATATATATTTTTAGATTCTTTTTTGGAAAATAAACAGAACTCTCTCAATTCGGTAGGGCCAGAAATCACTATTAACAATAAAATGTGTCTCTCTATGTTTTTGAAAACAGCTGAAAAATGTACATTTAATATAATAGTAAGAACCAATAATTTTGGAACATTTTTCTATGCAATAAATCAGACCATCAATACAAATGTAAGTATAACAAATAATATTATCCAAAAATATTGTATTATTATTATTAACAAAATATGTTTACGTAAAAATTAAATTTGCATTAAAATAATCAATTACCAGCACTTTCCCAGCTCAACTACACAACTCATATAACAAAATTTTTATACTTTATTTAACCTCCATGAGACACACACATCTTAGGCTAAACTCAAAACGAAAACACTAACACGAAGTCCAAAATCTAATCGCGGAGATTCCCCAAACGTGGATATTAGCTTCCATAACTTGTAGTATTAACGACTCAGAAAAGCGTTTAAAAACATTTCTTTGCCTTTTGGTCTTGGTTAAATATTGAAAATCGATCAATTTTGATCAAATCTAAAAGGTTTATTTTTATAATTGGCGACTACGAAAGAGAAATGATTGACTCAGGTATTTCAGTTTTTCGGTGTAAAACGTGCAAACCTGTGGTAACTCTTTATTGGCATCAAACGTTTTCAAATTATTTTTTTTCTTAGCAATAGGTTGTTTCGACAATTTCGAAGAAACGTTAATAATTTGTTCCTCGGTAGAACAAGTATTATTTGAATCTTTATCACAGGTTTTGTTAACTTGCCTCTCTGAAAACATCTCCAACAGGTACAGTTTTTAGACTAGCGGAATAGTTACCCATATGCAGTTTTTAATTTAACTATTCTGACGTGACCATCTCTTTTTCTAGTATTATTTCAGTAACAAGTCTTAACGGCCAATCAATTCGCTTTTGATTATCTTTACCCACGAGAACAACATCTCCCTTCTGAATCGCACTTTCATAATTGTCCTAAATATTCCAATCTCTTACGTAAGTCCTCTTGAATTTTTTTTCGATAAACAATTCTTCTATTAAGACTTTTTGCCTCTATATAATCAAAAACAGGTACTCCTACTTTAACAATTTCTTAAAGAAACATAGCCGGCGTCAATGGCGATAATTGTGAAGGATCTTTTGATAAATATGTGATTGAACGACTATTTATAATCGACTCACAGTCGCACAAAACAGTTGATATTTCTTCATTTGTTAGATTGGCTATTTTTAAGACTTCTAGATGACAGACTAGCAAGAATCCACATTTGTTCTCGTTAACAGTTCATAACTATTTGAACAGCAGCATGATTTACTTTTTGGTGTTTATGTTTAATTAGTTTAGTACAGGGTACCTAATCAGTGTCTTGAGACGAATGGGTCCACTTTTACCCATGCATGGACCTAAGTAGATTATTCTGGGATCTTTTACACCTTTAAATGAATCCTGCTGCGCAAGTCTCATTAAAAAAGACTCTGCTAACGTGATTTTTTTAACCGATACTTCACCAAAAATTCGATTTGTCGATTTTTCTTCTTTTAGACAAACGTTTGAAATAAAACGGATTATCCAGGCAATCGTGCGTAAAACCTTGGTGTATTTGGAAAATTTTCAAGATACCAATAAGATGTCTTACTCGTAGAATTTATCAGTTTATTTTTAACTGTCTTATTTTGTTGCAGGAGCTGTTGACTGTGAACTACAGATATGTCCTCTTTTAAACTTTTGCTGTCCACCATTTTCTTCATTTCAGAATTTATAGCATCTTCATTCACAGAAAATCCGAAAATAGGCCACTGGTCAGGTTTACCTTTGAGCCAATCCGGACCCTCCCACTATCAAGAGTCGATCAACTGTTTTGCAGTACAGGCTCGAGATAATAGGGTAGGATCAGCAGGGTTAAGAACTTCAGGAATATGTCGCCATTGATGAGGTTCAGAAATTCGACGAATCTCTTGTATTCGATTCCAAACATATTTTGTTGAAGCCACACTGAATTTTTATATCTTTTAAAGTATCAGTTCACTCTGGCATAGATTCTTTTAAGTGGTTAAAGTTAAACATAAGAATATCATCTTGCCAAATACCACTCGACAATGTCTGTAAACTTTAACTTTACTTGGGTTTGTCTTATTTCAACACAAAAATCGTAAAACATTTCTGTCTTTGGGTGAAATACTGAGTTAAAGAAATGCCTTTTCAGTATTGGATATTGCACCAATCTTTTTTTTTTAAATCTGATAAACGTGGATGGAATAAGCTCGATTAAGTTAGGTTAGGTTAGGTCCAGTTTCCAAACATTGATTAATCGATAGCAAATTTCTTCCTCTTACAGATGCATCAAAAACTGGTCTAATAGGAGTCGTACTATTCTCTTTAATAACATGCCTTTGAGAAAGATATCCATATTCTTTTATCTCGAATTCTGGTACTTCTTCGATAATGCCTTCAGCTAACCATTTTTCAAAAATTGATTAGTTACTTTCATAGATATTTTGAGCTTCTAATTTCTTTGTTACATTTTCTAATCTCATCGTCGCAATTTCTTTATTGTTAGGTAGTGCTGGGTGGTTTCTTTTCACGATAATAGCACCTCGTGTGTATCTTTATCATTTACCTTAATTGTTTGACGAAATTTTTCCTTTGCTTCAGCTTTATCAGCTACTTTTGATTTTGTTTGTGTTAGATCAGTTATATCAAGGCTGTTTAAACTACATAAATTTGAAACACTAGCTTCTTGTACGAACATCGACATCACTAAAAATGCAGAATCTTCTTGTAGGGGTTTGCTACTTAAATTTTTACCCATTAGAGTCCATCCCAGTTTTGTTTCTATGGCAGTCGGTCCACATTCCAAATTTATGAGGTTACCAGTTGATAGTTTGCCAATCACATCAGCACCAAGTAATAAAGAGATTGGTTCTTCACTATGTTGAACATCTGTTATTAATACCTTCTTTCGTTGCAACTTCTGTAGCCATGGACCATTACTAATTCTTGGAATGCCTTGCCAGATTTTTTTCTGACTTAAAGCTGTAAAGTTGCTAGCATAAGTTCCGTCTAGACTAAATAAATGTTAATCAAATGTACCCAATAGTCAATGTGTTCCTGAGACTGAGTTTTTTCTCCACAAAACAACATATGGACAATTTTTTGTTGATCAATTGGTTTGTAGCCCTAATCACGAGCTGCTTTTAATAAAATGTATGATCGGTGAGACCCTGTATCTAATAAGGTTTAAGGCAACTGAAACGTACTTTCTTCCTTTTGACAGCTTCTTACCTTTCTTTCAACGACAATTTTTTGGCCGTCCCATATTGAGAACTTTCATGGTTACTACTACAGAATATGGACATATTTTCTTTTGTTGTGAGAAAAGCTGCAGCTGTAGGGATATTTCGTCGTAACTCAGACTTATTATCATACAATTCCTTTTCTTATTTTTCAAAATTATTTGAGATGTATCTTTTCCTGTTAAACCAAATCCGGACATAGCCATAGATATTATTTGTTCATTTTTTAATTCTGCTATTAAAAAACCAATCAACTTGACCAAACGATCTTTTGCATTGGAAGGTGTTGTCTACTCATACTTGCTTGTCTTTGCCACGTACGGAGAATGTCTTAAGGTAATGATGACTCTACTAATGGATATAACATAGCTAAACAGGTATCCGTATTTACTCTTAATGATTCCAATGAACGAATATCTGTTTTTAGCTGATCATATAACTTGGACAGGGGAACTTTTTCATTTGAGTCCATAGCATTTGTTAGAACAATAATTCATCTCTTCTAAATCTACTTTTCAGGCTCTCAATTACCTGTTCGTACATAGCACCTTCAGGTGGAAAACTACCAACCAGTTTTCTTGCTTTTAAATCTGGAAGTATAGGTATATGTATATATACTCATATTAGCGTCATTATGAATTTTCTTACATTGACCCCAAAATTGAAGCCAATATTTTAAATCTCCTCCATATTTTTGAAACTAAATTTTTGGTAATAAATAGTTTCGTTTAGTTTCCTGTTGATTAATACCATTACTTTGAGCAACGTTTGCCGATCTTATATCATCATTTATTGCTGCTGCGTCCATCTGAGCCTGTATAAATCTTGTTTTATACTCATCAACACTCTCAAACTTCTGCCTCAGCCGTATCTGCCTTAATTATTAAAACAAATATTTTTTTATAAAGCATTTCTAGTTTTTTACCTATATCTTTTAATAAATTAAAAGCTACATTTACTTCTCTTATTTCAATTGGTTCCTTGTTGAATTCATTAATGAATGTGTGTGTGTGTGTGTGTGTGTGTGTGTGTGTGTGTGTGTGTGTGTGTGTGTGTGTGTGTGTGTGTGTGTGTGTGTGTGTGTGTGTGTGTGTGTGTGTGTGTGTGTGTGTGTGTGTGTGTGTGTGTGTGTGTGTGTGTGTGTGTGTGTGTGTGTGTGTGTGTGTGTGTGTGTGTGTGTGTGTGTGTGTGTGTGTGTGTGTGTGTGTGTGTGTGTGTGTGTGTGTGTGTGTGTGTGTGTGTGTGTGTGTGTGTGTGTGTGTGTGTGTGTGTGTGTGTGTGTGTGTGTGTGTGTGTGTGTGTGTGTGTGTGTGTGTGTGTGTGTGTGTGTGTGTGTGTGTGTGTGTGTGTGTGTGTGTGTGTGTGTGTGTGTGTGTGTGTGTGTGTGTGTGTGTGTGTGTGTGTGTGTGTGTGTGTGTGTGTGTGTGTGTGTGTGTGTGTGTGTGTGTGTGTGTGTGTGTGTGTGTGTGTGTGTGTGTGTGTGTGTGTGTGTGTGTGTGTGTGTGTGTGTGTGTGTGTGTGTGTGTGTGTGTGTGTGTGTGTGTGTGTGTGTGTGTGTGTGTGTGTGTGTGTGTGTGTGTGTGTGTGTGTGTGTGTGTGTGTGTGTGTGTGTGTGTGTGTGTGTGTGTGTGTGTGTGTGTGTGTGTGTGTGTGTGTGTGTGTGTGTGTGTGTGTGTGTGTGTGTGTGTGTGTGTGTGTGTGTGTGTGTGTGTGTGTGTGTGTGTGTGTGTGTGTGTCTGTGTGTGTGTGTGTCTGTGTGTGTGTGTGTCTGTGTGTGTGTGTGTCTGTGTGTGTGTGTGTCTGTGTGTGTGTGTGTCTGTGTGTGTGTGTGTCTGTGTGTGTGTGTGTCTGTGTGTGTGTGTGTCTGTGTGTGTGTGTGTCTGTGTGTGTGTGTGTCTGTGTGTGTGTGTGTCTGTGTGTGTGTGTGTCTGTGTGTGTGTGTGTCTGTGTGTGTGTGTGTCTGTGTGTGTGTGTGTCTGTGTGTGTGTGTGTCTGTGTGTGTGTGTGTCTGTGTGTGTGTGTGTCTGTGTGTGTGTGTGTCTGTGTGTGTGTGTGTCTGTGTGTGTGTGTGTCTGTGTGTGTGTGTGTCTGTGTGTGTGTGTGTCTGTGTGTGTGTGTGTCTGTGTGTGTGTGTGTCTGTGTGTGTGTGTGTCTGTGTGTGTGTGTGTCTGTGTGTGTGTGTGTGTCTGTGTGTGTGTGTGTGTCTGTGTGTGTGTGTGTGTCTGTGTGTGTGTGTGTGTGTCTGTGTGTGTGTGTGTCTGTGTGTGTGTGTGTGTCTGTGTGTGTGTGTGTGTCTGTGTGTGTGTGTGTGTCTGTGTGTGTGTGTGTCTGTGTGTGTGTGTGTCTGTGTGTGTGTGTGTCTGTGTGTGTGTGTGTGTCTGTGTGTGTGTGTGTGTCTGTGTGTGTGTGTGTGTCTGTGTGTGTGTGTGTCTGTGTGTGTGTGTGTCTGTGTGTGTGTGTGTGTCTGTGTGTGTGTGTGTCTGTGTGTGTGTGTCTGTGTGTGTGTGTGTCTGTGTGTGTGTGTCTGTGTGTGTGTGTCTGTGTGTGTGTCTGTGTGTGTGTGTCTGTGTGTGTGTCTGTGTGTGTGTCTGTGTGTGTGTCTGTGTGTGTCTGTGTGTTTTATTTTATTTTTAAGGTTTCAGTTTGTTTAATTGTTCTTTATATTGTATCAGAATGCTTTTTCGTGTCGTAGGAACTCATTGTCTTCTTTGATCTACAGAATTAAATATATATTTTAATGTAGTTATGTAATTTCTTGTAATTTAACTTTTTTAAGGGTAAATGGGAAGATGTTAAACTATATGCCGACAATTTGGCTCCTGGCAATTATTCTATCTTTATAAGAACAATAACAATATCAAATGATAATAATAGCTACTGGGAAATTGATGATGTAAGAGAATGTCAAAAGGAAGGTTAGTTTAAAATATTAATTTAAAGATATATCTTAAAATATTTTGTATAATAAACTTTTGTTAGTTAATTTTTTAACCATTGTTCAACAGCTATATATCTATAACATGGAAAATTTAATTGGCAAATCTTCATCGCCAAATTTTTATTTTCATTATTAGTTTTAAGTTTAGGAATGTTACTCATATTTTTTTACTACTAAAAAGATTCAGAATGTTTTTAAAATTTCATGACCTGCTTTTTCTACCAAGAATCAATTTCTCGTGAATTAAAAAAGTTAAATATGGGGATCCACAGTTCTTTTGCCATTAAGTTATGCAGTTCAAAATTATTTCCATTTAAAAAACATTTTACCCCAGAATGTAGTGCGAATAACCTCCGAACATTTTTGAGTGTTAAAGCAGGTGAATTTGATCATTAATCGTTTACTTTCCTTGATTTAGCATAACCTAGTTTGTACAAATAATAGTTTATCACAATTTCACAGTAAGGTTAATTTTTTATTATTTTAAATATATACAGAGTTCCCTATTAAAAGTAGACAATGTCGTAAAGTTTCTGATTTCAGTAGGTAAGGCAGTATAAAGGCGAATTTCATCCACAAATATTTTGGCTCGACTCTATGTACCGTCTTATACACAAAAATACGAGGGCAGTTTGATAAGTCAGAGACTTTTTGAATTTCCCGCGCAGTTACTCCAAATGCAACAGTGCTGCCGTCAACTATAATCTATCAGTGGGCAACTTTCTAATTTTGAGCAAGCTACGTCGTGCACTTGGTGTTTGATAGCCGTTCAAAGCAGACAACCTCGTGAATTTTTACGAAAATGGAAAAAAGTGAATTTCGTGTGCTGATTAAGCATTACTTTTTACGTAAAAAATCCATCACTGAAACTAAGGAAAGACTTGATAAATGCTACGGGGACTCGGCACCATCAATTTCAATGGTTAAGAAGTGGTTTACAGAGTTCCGTTGTGGTCGTACCAGCACTAGTGACGCCGAACATCCAGGTCGCCCAAAAGAAGTGATCACGCCGGAAATCGTCGATAAAATCCATGAAATGATATTGGATAATCGGAGAATGAAAGTGCGTGAGTTGGCTCATGCTGTAGGTGTATCTCAACTGAACGGGTACATCATATTTTACACGAATATTTGGACACGAAAAAACTCTCTGCGAGATGGGTGCCGCGATTGCTCACACTCGACCATAAGCGCAATCGTGTGACCACTTCAAAAGAGTGTTTAGCGATGTTCAGCCGTAATCCGGACGAATTTTTGCGCCGTTTTGTTACTGTGGATGAAACATGGATCCATCACAACACGCCAGAGACCAAGGAACAATCTAAACAGTGGGTTGCTCGGGGTGAACGTGGACCAAAGAAGGCGAAACAGAGTCTGTCAGCCAACAAGGTCATGGCCACAGTTTTTTGGAATGTACGCGGTGTCATTCACATCGATTACCTCAAGAAAGGTAAAACGATCACCGGCGAATATTATTCAAAGCTTTTTAACAGATTCGACGTTGATTTGAAGCAAAAACGGCCTCATTTGGCGAAGAAGAAAGTGCTGTTCCATCAAGACAATGCACGTGTGCACAATTGTCTAGTCACGATGGCCAAAATCCACGAATTGGGATACGAACTGCTACCCCATCCAGCATATTCTCCAGATTTAGCCTATTTTCTGTTTCCAAACCTAAAAAAATGGCTGGGCGGTAAGAGATTTGAGTCGAATGAAGAAGTCATTACCGAAACAAACGCGTATTTTGAGAGCTTTGAAAAAACCTATTATTTTGAGGGAATAAAAAATTAGAAAAACGCTGGACTAAATGTATCGAGCTAAAAGGTGATTATGTAGAAAAATAAAATGTTTATTTGAGGAAAAAAATTTGTTTTATTCAAAAAGTCACTGACTTATCAAACCGCCCTCGTACGTGTAAAAAGTCCTATCTATTTCAGGAATTCCGCATTATTGGCAACTGAGGATCCAACATTATACCTAAATATTTTATTTCATCAACTCGTTGCACTGGTTCATTATTGATTGTGATTGTAAAATTGTTTATGTTGTATTTGTGACAATTTGTTTTAGATCCATACCATATACGTACCATATATATAGTTTTATTATTATTTAATTTTAATTTATTGCCACATAACCAATCATACACAATTTTCAGTTTATTGTTAAGGATATTTGTGACCTCATCATAATTATTTTCAGCTACAGATAATAAAATATCGTTTTCAAAAAGATTGATAAACGATTTATTACATACCGTATGGATATCGCTCATGTAAATAATTTTTTTTTTATGAAAATAGTCGCAAAAAGGGTAGACCTATCGTGTGGGCCGCGGACGGCCCGCACTGCGACTATTAGAAGGGGAAGGGATTATAGAAAGGAAATAGAAATAATAAACAACAATGGACCAAAAACGCTTCCTCGTGATACACCATAATTACTGATTATACTTTCCGATTTTATATTGTCTAGTTTAGTAAGATGATACCGATTATTCAAGTAATTATCAATTAATTTTAAGGCTACGGATTGTATACCGTAAGAATCCAATTTTTTAATTAGTAATACACTCAGGACTACATTGCTGCTATTAATTTCTTTTCTCCATTGTGCACATACAAACTGAATCGCTGTCTCGTTAGAGTGATAATCTCTAAACCCTGATTGACCCTGATATAACAAATAAATTTTCCAAAAAAATTTTGAAGCTGGTCTTTTATTATTATTTCAATAGTTTTATTAACTACGGGCAATAAGTTTAAATGTCGACACTCTTCCGGTCGAGTTGGAGAAGAAACTTTTCTGTAGGTACTATTACAATTATTTTTAAATCTAGTGGCACCTGACGTTTTTCTAATACTGTTTTTACAATATTTAAAAGCGGATATCCAACGACACAAAACAGAACTTTTAATAACGTAACACTTAAATGTTTATCAGCTGAACTCTTATTTTTCAGCTAAAGTACTATTTTATTCAACTGACTAAAATTAATAGTCTTAAAGCGAAATAACAGTTCTATATTTGGATTTAACTGAGGTAAAGCTGGATGTTGTTTAATTTTAATTCCACTAGCAATTTCTTGTATGGTGTCACTATAGTATTTATGAAAGTTTTCTACATGAGCTCCATTGTATCCGTCAAAAATTATTATATCCACTCGTAATGTTTTATTTTTTTGTCCCAATAATTTCTTAATGGTTCTCCACATTTTAGTACTGTCATGTTTTGCATTATCCATTCTATTTTCATAATATAACATTTTTCTCTTCTTATTGTGGTTATTTCCTTGTGCTGCTATTTTAAATTGTCCCGCGCTTTTTGAGCACTTTTAATGTTTTTATTTATCCAAGAGGATTGCGCGCATTTAATTTTTTTTGCAGGACATATTTTACCCAGACTCTATATTATATTGTTAGTATATTACATTTACATATGTTAATGTGGTTTTCCAATATTTATCAAACAAGTCAAGCCGCATTTTATTTATTTTATACTCGTTAATTTTACGTTTAAACTTATACTCTTTAGCAAATTTCTTTTCCATTGAATTAATTTGAAAACCAATTATTTCATGATCCGACAATATTGAAAAATTTCTAGAAAGTTCTGTTCCAATCAACTAATGTAGACAACGTTTTGTTATCCTTGTCGTTTGTTAAATATTTGTGTAAAATCTGCATCTTTAATAGTATTTTTAAATTTTTTGGCAATTCCTTTATCACTGAAGTTATTAACATTAAAATCTCCATTATTTAACACTATTTAAAATTTACTGTCATACTTTAATAAATCCTCAAAAAAAGAGAACGGTAAATATTGTAATAATTTAATAGAACAGCAACTTTCTTTATTACTGAATAATTTCTTTACTTTTTCAAGTAGTTTTATTTGAGTACGAAAACTGTAATACAAAAAAATAATTACATATTGTATGAGTAGGTACAGTAAGTAAATATACAACTAAAAATAAATAATCCTTAAACCTAATAATGATTGATAATAAATATAATCAATTACAAATAAAAATCAAGTCATATTAGTGTTATCTGAAGAGGAGTTGCAGGCGATGGTTAATGTTATGCATGATTCCCTGAAAATCAAAGGGATGAAAATAAATTTGAGCAAAACGAAAGTAATGGTTTTTGAAAGAGAAGAAAGCATGACAAACTGTGGGGTTTCGATTGAGGGAGAAAGAGTGGAACAAGTTAATGAATTTGTGTACTTGGGTTCAAAATTTACTAAAGATGGAAAGTATGACAGTGACATTGAGCAAAGGGTGTTGGCAGGAAAACAAATAAATGGGGCACTGCATAGCTTTATGAATAGCCAGAAAGTGTCAAAAAAGGCACGTCTGGCGGTGCATAGAGGTGTGTTGGTTCCTACACTTATGTATGGTAGTGAATGTTGGGTTTGGCAGAAGAAGCATGAAAATAGGATTAATGCTGCGGGGATGAGTAGTCTGAGAAGTATAGCCGGAGTGACTCGGTTGGATAAAGTTAAGAATAGTGAGATAAGAAAACGCTGTGGTGTAAAAGAAGATGTGGTCACAAAGATAGATAAAGGAATGCTTAGATGGTTTGGACACGTAGAAAGGATGGATGAAGGAAGATTGACGAAACAAATTTATAAGGCGAGTGTGAATGGGCAAATCGGTAGAGGTCGACCTCGGAGAACATATCTCGATCAGATCAACATTGTTTTGAAGAAAGGCCAGGTCAAGAGTACCAACAACCGAAGAGCATGTATGAGAGCACTGATGAAAGTAGAGGAAGCAAAAGATGTGTGTACAAACCGTAGCAAGTGGAAGGAAGTGGTCTCTACCTACCGCTATGGGAAAAAGGCGTGACTTTATGTATGTATGTAAATAAAAATAACCAAAAAAATTCATTTTATAATTTTAATTATGAATAAAAATAACTAAAATGCTTTTTAGATCGGATGTGGTCAAAAATTTGTTTTTTGAATTCGTGGATGTTGGTTGATTGTCTTACATAAATAGTTAATTTAATATATTTATCTAAACCTTTATAAAATATAGATTTGATTGTATTTGACATGTTGTATTCACAGAAATATGCATGTATATATATATATATATATATATATATATATATATATATATATATATATAATCACCTCCACAATTAGAACAAACTTGTGTCTTTAAAAGAAAATTAGCTGCTTTGTGATTATACCTCCAACATTTAAAACATCAAAGTTCACTAATATACTCAAATATCGAGTAGCTTTCCCATCCAGAAAATATGCGGCCCCTGTTCATCAAGTGATTAAAGACGATCGCCGAAACCTCAACAATTAAGTTATGTCTTGTTTTGTATTTTTTAACAATTTTTATTTCTTCTTGAGCAACCTGTATGTTTTTAGAAAGATTTCGCATTTTAATATTATCAATAAATTTTGATTCATCTTCTAAATCTTCTTTTTTAACATTAACGATTCAGATTCAGAGAAACTTTTGTTTTAGTTTTTGACAAGCAACGGCATAAAAAAAATTCTGTTGCCTAAAAACAAGTTTTTGCCAATTCTTTTAAATAGCAATTCAGAAAGGATTTAAATATTTTTATTTTAAAAGTAGGCTAACACCTTTTGTGTTTTAAATACCCTACGCAATAATTTATGTTAATAACACTTTTTGCTCATTTAATGGTTCATTTTAATGTTGGCGAAAATACTACCGTGAATAATTTGTTAAATTGTTTTTAGAGTACCGATACATTAAAACTAGCAAGAAGCCGAAATGTCAAAGGATTGAAGATGGATATACATTGGAGTTGGGAAATAAGTTAAGCGATGGTATGTTTATCGCAATATTTTACAAAATTTTAAAAAAATAAGTGATAAATTCGTAAAAATGAACTTAAATTATCATTGGTATTAAAATATATTAAATTACGTTAAAAATTTAATTTATAAAGACATACTAACTCTCTTTTTTTTATAAAAACGTAGTGTAAAAAAATATATTTATATATTTTGTACCGAAAAAAAATCCAATTCTGTTTTTCGTCAACAAAGCATATATTTTAACGCAACCTTCCTTGTTCTCGTATCTATATCACTGCTTTGGTATTGTCACTTTAATTTGTGAATTTAATCTAAAAGAGGACGATTTACCCAGTAAACCATCTATTTGTTGCAAATTAATCTTATTCATTGGTCAATGGAAAAACCTTTCTTCGTAATCATTGGCTGTGTCAATAATAATGACAAGATGCTCTAATAGTCTGTCCTTACACATTGCAGTTTTAAACACCTTAGATTTACCAATTATTAGGGTGATCATTGGTGCTCACAGCCTTCAAATTGTAGATTTTTTCTTAATTCCCTTACTTTTTAACTTCTTACCTTATTATTACCTTAGTATATTTTGACGGAAAACTCTCTCTGATCATGGTGGAGAACTATAACATACATACATACATACATAAAGTCACGCCTTTTTCCCATAGAGGTAGGCAGAGACCACTTCCTACCACTTGCTACGGTTCTTACACACATCTTTTGCTTCCTCTACTTTCATCAGTGCTCTCATACATGCTCGTCGGTTGTTGGTAGTCTTAACCTGGCCTTTCTTTAAAACAATGTTGATCTGATCGAGATATGTTCTCCGAGGTCGACCTCTACCGATTTGTCCATTCACACTCGCCTTATAAATTTGTTTCGTCAATCTTCCTTCAATTATCCTTTCTACGTGTTCAAACCACCTAAGCATTCCTTTATCTATCTTTGTAACCATTTCTTCTTTTACACCACAGCGTTCTCTTATCTTACTATTCTCCTATTTTCATGCTTCTTTTGCCAAACCCAACATTTACTACCATACAAAAGTGTAGGAACCAACACACTTCTATGCACAGCCAGACGTGCCTTTTTTGTTACTTTCTGGCTGCTCATAAAGCCATGCAATGCCCCATTCATTTGTTTTCCTGTCTACACCCTTCGCTCAATGTCACTGTCATACTTTCCATTTCTAGAAAACTTTGAACCCAAGTACACAAATTCATTTACTTGTTCCACTCTTTCTCCCTCAATCAAAACTCAACAGTTTGTCAGGCTTTCTTCTCTTTTAAAAACCATTACTTTCATTTTGCTCACATTTATTTTCATACCTTTGATTTTCAGGGTATCATGCATAACATTAACCATCGCCTGCAACTCCTCTTTAGATAACGCTAATATGACTTGATCATCGGCGTAAAGAAGGCATTTGACGATCAAATCATTTATTTTTAATCCATACGCACTCTCTTTCAGATCTTTTAAACAATTGTTTAACAGTCATGGCAAAGCCACACATCCCTGTCCACACCTTTTTCGATGTTAAACCAGTCCGTGCAAGCTCCGTTTATCCTGACACAAGCAGTGGAATCCTCGTAAAGTGATTTTAGTGCTCGTATTAAACTACCATTCACCCCATACATAGACAATGTAGACCACAATTCACTCCTTACCACTCTGTCATAGGCCTTTTCCAAGTCTAAAAAAGCGCAATAGATCTTCTGACTTCTGATTATAAAAATCTGGCAAATCAACTTTAGTTTTCTTTAATCTACTTGCATTAAAAATAATAACTGTAGGAAAAGCTGCTGTGTTTATACTAATCAAAAGGCGAACAATACTAGTTATTATAAAAAAGTAAATAATAATAATTTATTTCATTATATTTCAACAAAAAAATTATTTATTTTATTAGTGAAAATTTTGATTATCTACTTTATGGAATAAAATAAATATTTATGTTATTTATTTATAAATAAAATTATTAAAATGGGTTTACCTAGATTAATAATTAATTATTTTTGGAAAGTCGTGATCGCAAAGTATTTGTATGAATTCTGATAGTTAAAAAACTTTTTTTAGATAAAATAAGTTGTTGGGAAAATTCATTCACCGAGCGCTGTATTTCATGTGAAATATTTGGCGACTCTTACTGCGAACCCTTTAAATACTGTCAGGAAGTTAATGGAGATGTGAAGTGTTTCTGCTCAGCTGGATATAAAAATCAAAACTGCGATGAAAGTAAGTTACTTTGTTATACTATAGTATTTCTTTTTTACTACTGTGATTATTGAAACAAAATCTTAAAAATGATCATGCAACATACACACATAAAGTCGCGCCTCTTTCCCATGGGGGTAGGCAGAGACCACTTCCTTTCACTTCCGCTACGGTTCCCACACACATCCCTCGCTTTCTCTACTTTCATCAGCGCTCTCATACATGCTCGTCAGTTGTTGGTACTCTTGACCTGGCCTTTTTTCAAAACAATGTTGATCTGATCGAGATATGTTCTTCGAGGTCTACCTCTACCGACTTGTCCATTCACACTCGCCTTATAAATTTGTTTCGTCAATATTCCTTTATCCATCCTTTCTAGGTGTCCAAACTATCAAGCATTCCTTTATCTATCTTTGTGACCACATCTTCTTTTACACCACAGCGTTTTCTCATCTATAATCAATGAAAACAATTTTCTTTTTACGAAATTGGGGCGCTCCCATGCTCCAACCCACCCACCATAGGCCAGCTGACTTTCACGGCCCTTCATGGGATAACTAAATAAAGCTTTTTACAAAGTATTGGCCAAGTATTGACCTCAAAATGTCACTGGCTTCCGGACTATTTTAATAAATTTTAAATGTTTTAGCATGTAGTAAAGGTTCTTTTGGACATGGTTGTACAAACGTGAGTCACTGTAGTGAAAAAAATAATCACATTAATGGAACTTGTCATACATGCATAGTACCGTTTAGTGGTGATACTTGTGGAAAAAGTAAATATTTTTTTATTTTTTATTAATAAACAATAATTGGTTGCATCATAATTATAAGCGTGTTTCGAAATTCGAATAAAAAATATTGTTAAGGACGAAAATAATTTGTTCAAACTATTTAAATTTTTTATTTGTGTTTTAAGTATCTACGGTAGCTAAAATTAATTTTTCATGAAATTTTATTTCAAATCGTTAATAGCTGGTAAATAAACTTAAAATTATTCTTTATAGTTTTTGACAAATAAAGCAAATAAAATAACGTTTTATAAATTTATCAGCAATTGTGGTCTAAATTTTTTCTGACTGAAAATGGACAAATCTTTTTGCAGTCGGGCCACGTTAAAGATGAATCGTTGACCGCAGACCTTCTTCGACCCGTCATACAATTTTTAAATGTTTTCTTATTGCCCCTTTTTTAAAGCAGGTTTTTTTATAAAATTATTTATTTGTATAATATCTATACTGGGTCGTTGGCGACTTGCCAATAAATGTACTAATTCTTGTGAACGGGCCTGCTGTAAATTTATAACACGTGGCACTTACCTAATAAATCTTTAATAACAATATTGTAAGATATATTTGGATCCACCCTGTATGCAAAGAGAGCTTTTTGGGTACATGAATACATCTGGAGATCAAGTATCTAAAGAAAAAGGGCTGCGGGATACGGTGGCTGGAGTAGTCTTTATGAAGGGACGACAGTAAATAAACGCATTTATGTTATCAAGAGAGAGTTTGAATACGCTTTACGATAAATATAGTTTTTGAGTAGAATACGTTTTTATTATTTCCTACAATATCTTTTCAATTTTTAAAGCTTATATAGTACGTTTTTATGTATTAAAATAAAATATGTTTTCTATTTTTTAGCCAAAGATCCTTTTTTTTATGAAGCACCGAATATTACTGATTTCTCCTATAGGTCGTTTAAAGTTAAACAAAATAATTTAAGTAAAGAAGGCGATGGGACTAAATATTATTTCTTTTACACAGAAGCAGACAAGGTATGTTTTATGCCAGTAACAAAAGATTAGAAATGCCCTATTCATTTTTAATACGAATTGGGTACATAAATAATAGTCAAATCAATGCAATAAACACATTGTTAATGTAAACATGTCAAACTTAATATATTTCAGAATAACTGGATAATTATTTCACAACCTATTTTAATTAATGAAACAACAGAAGTTATCATTAAAGATAATGGTAATTATAGTGTTATTCCTGATACAACATATAATGTTAAAGCTGTTATTTATCCTCATAACATCAACTATTTTCCTGAATCGTTTAGAAAATATGCGAATGTAACTACTAATTGTAAATGTAAGTATTTGAAATTAACAATAACATACAACTCAATTGATAAATCTTTACAAGTGCGTCATAACTAACATATTTTTTTTGTTATATACTTGTCTACAAAACACAGAAAAGGTTAACAATGTTAATCGATCATCAAAACATAAATCTTTACCTGAAGACAATAATTGACATTTCATTTTGAGCTGGAATTTATAGTTCGTACTTAAAAAAAAGAGATACTTTATAATATGAGTTTAATTTAATCATAAACTAATGGCGCATAGTTAAACATTAAACAATTTAGATGTTGATAGATTTGCAGATTGTGTAAAAATAACTATTTTACATTTAATTTTTATTTTATTTTATTTTATTTTATTTTATTTTATTTTATTTTATTTTATTTTATTTTATTTTATTTTATTTTATTTTATTTTATTTTATTTTATTTTATTTTATTTTATTTTATTTTATTTTATTTTATTTTATTTTATTTTATTTTATTTTATTTTATTTTATTTTATTTTATTTTATTTTATTTTATTTTATTTTATTTTATTTTATTTTATTTTATTTTATTTTATTTTATTTTATTTTATTTTATTTTATTTTATTTTATTTTATTTAAAAATAATTAATTAAAAATATTTTATTTTCTATTACCTAAATATCTACAAATTCGTTAAAAAAATAAAAACGGAATAATAGTCAATATTTTTATAAATAACCTAATAATGAATATGATTATGCAGATTATTGTTTCTTAAATTTTTTAGATTTAAAAGAAGATGACATAACCATTACTCCCACTAGTATTAGTGCCAAAGTTGAAATAATGGTAAGATTGTACTATTATTATTTTGTTTTTTAAGAGCTATTTGTTTATAACTGTAACGGCTTTGCGGTACGTCACTGGAATATACGAGGGCGGTTCGAATATGATCGAGACAAATACTCTTACACGTTTATTTACTTTCGAAAAAATTTACAAAAATTCACAGTTTTTCCACGTAATTCCCCTCACTAGTTACGCATTTTGTCCACCTTTTCGAAAGTTTTTTAATGCCGGTATCGAAGAATTCCTTGGGCAACCCGGACAGCCATGTGCGCACGAACTCCTCTACCTCGTCGTCGGTGTTGAATCTTTGACCTCCGATGGCTTCTTTCAGTGGTTCAAACATGTGGTAGGCTTCTTCTTCTTCAGGTGCCTATCTGTTCCAGACGTTGGCTACCATATTGGCTAATCTAACTTTATTCACACCTGCTCGGAATAGTTCGGTGGTTGTCATGGAGAACCAAGTTCTTAAATTTTTTACCATCAGATTCTTCTCCTTCCGGCGCTTCTCTTTCCTTTCACTTTCTCTTGTAAAATGCACTGCAAGAGATTATATCTGTTTTCATTTCGCATGATGATGATTTCTTTTTCCTTTGACATTCTTCTAAGGATTTCAATGTTAGTTACATGATCTGTCCATGATACTCTTAGCATCCTTCTATAGAGCCACATCTCGAATGCTTCGATCTTTTTCGTCATTGCTTCTCTCAGTGTCCATGACTCCTCTCCGTATAGTAACACGGAAAACACATAGCAGCGTAACATTCTTAGTTTTGTGTTCATGGTTAGGTCTCGACTTTTAAAAACTGCTGACATTTTAATGGATACATTTCTGCTCTTTTCAATTCGGCTTTTAATTTCCTGCGAGTGGTACCATTGATCATTTAAGATGGTGCCGAGATATGTATATTTGTCGACTCTTTCAATTGTTCCACCCTCTAATCTTAGTTGTAAGGTGGGAACGTTGTTCTCGCTTATGATCATATATTTAGTCTTATCCATGTTGATATCCAGTCCATATTGGTGGCTACTTGTTGTTAGTCTATCCATTAGTTGTTTCAGGTCTTCCATATTATCGGTAAATATTACTGTATCATCAGCGTATCTGATGTTATTCAAACGCTGTCCATTTACCAGAATTTCTTCTTGTGCATTGTCCAAGGCTTCTCTAAATATGTGTTCGGAGTAAATAATAAATAGTAGTGGCGACAATACACATCCCTGTCTTACTCCACGTAAAATCTTAACTGTCTCAGTTTGGTCTTCTTCCACTCTCACACTTGCTATCTGGTTCCAATATAGGTTTATGATTATTCTTGGTAGTCGCAGGGTGATAAATCCGGACTGTAGGGGGGTGTTCCAGTACCTTCCACCCTAATTACGATATTGTATCGAGCGTGAGACGCGCGGTATGAGGACTCTACACTACCAATACTAATGCCGAGTTCAGCCGAAATGTCTCGAACATCCATCCTACGGTCCTCCAAAATGAGTTGTTCTAAGCGGCGAATGTCGTCTGGTGTGATGTTGGTTCGAAGTCGACGATCATGCGGCTGATTCTCGACGGTTTCGCGGCCATCTTTGAATGCTTTGGCTCAAGCCACGACTTTCAAAATATAAATGCGCGCCAACTAAAGCGTTTGTCTCGATCATATTTGAACCGCCCTCGTTACTACGTAAGCGACGTCACAGCCATCGACGAGAATGTTCGAGAGCTTCAAGACAAATCACGAACCTTACTGTACATTAGAGTAGTATATAAATTGGCCGCCGTTCGTGGAAGTTAGTCAGTCAGTTTCTGAAATTGATTATCATTGTTCACTAGTTTACAAAAATAAAATGTGCATAAAAATTTGAACCCTGAGTGTAATTTAAGTAAAACGTTACATTACCAACATGTGTGGCTTCGCCACGGCTATTTAACTTATTCATAGACGGTTGTTCATGCATCATCCGACGAGGAGTTGCAGGCGGTGATTAATATTATGCATGATACCCTAAAAATCCAAGGGATGAAAATACATACATACATACATAAAGTCACGCCCTTTTCCCATAGGGGTAGGCAGAGACCACTTCCTTCCATTTGCTACGGTTCGTACACACATCTCTTTCTCTACTTTCATCAGTGCTCTCATACATGCTCTTCGGATGAAAATAAACGTAAGCAATACAAAAATATTGGTTTGTGATGAGAAGAAAGCATGACAAACTGCGAGGTGCTGATTGAGGGAGAAAGAGTATAACAAGTGATAAAGTATACTTCGTATACTTGATATCAAGGTTTAGGAGACATGGAAAGTATGACTGTGATATTGAACAAAGAATGTTGGCAGGAAAACAAATGAATGGGGCGCTGCATAACTTTATAAGCAGCCAGAACGTGTCAAAAAAGGCACAACTGGCTCTGCATAGGGGAGTGTTGGTCCCTATACTTGTGTATGGTAGTGAATGTTGGGTTTGGCGGGAGAAGCATGAAACTAAGATCAATGCTGTGAAGTATGAGAGTAGTCTAAGAAGTTTAAGTCGGAGTGACTCTGATGGATAAAGTAAGGAATAGCGTGATAAGGGAACGCTGTGGTGAAATAATATGTAGTAACAAATATAGATAAAGGACTGCTTAGAGGGATACATAGAGAGGATGGATGCAACAATATTGACGAGTGTGAATGGCTAGTGTAAATGGGTGTAAATAGGCAAATCGGTAAAGGTCGACCTATGCGGACGTATCTCGATCAAATCAAAATTGTTTTGAAGAAAGGCCACGTCAAGAGTACCAGCAACCGACGAGTATGTATAAATGCGCTGATAAAGGTAGGAAAATCGAAAGACGTAGTAAAGTGAAGAGAAGTGGTTACTTCCTACCCCTACGGCAAAAATGCATGACTATATTAGGACGACACCAAGAAAAAACAATTTTAAGATAGACGGTTGTTAATTGTTTGGATTACATTTTAATATAATAGTAAATAAGTGCGACAAACTTTAAGGGGTGATTCTGCATGAAAAAAAAAAGACAGTTTGTTATATAACCGCTTCATTTTCAGAGATACGGATTCTGGTTTAATGTTATTGTATTAAATAATTCTTGATAATGTAGCAAGAAAATAAAAAATACGCGTTAAGATGTTTTATTTTTTTACATAAAACAGCGCCCTATACGAAAAAAAAAGGAAAGATTTTTTGTCACAAATTTACCGAGGAATACAAACATAATTTTTAATTTAAAACATCTCAGTGGCGTACCATTTTTTTCTTAAAAAAAATTGGGATTATTAACCGTATGTGCGCCAATGATGAACATAAAATTCTTAATTGCTTGTTAAAAAAAAACGCAATAACTACCTCTTGAAACCCACCAAATTTCATTTGCATATCTCGACCGGTTTCAGAGTAATAAATAAATCGTCACTTTTTAAGAAAAACTTGTAACACCCCGTATCTCTTAAACGAAGTATTTGCGGACATACGTTTATTAAGCAAACTGCCATTATTTTTTCATGCAGAATCACCGCACTTATTTATTAACACCCTATATATGAATTATGACAAATAACTTCCAATGATTAATTTTTTTAAACAAGTTTTATTTTTAGCTAGCGTCAAAATATTGTGGCCTTTATAAATACTCCTATTTCATAAATAATAAAACCTCCGACATGGATAAAAATAATTTTTACATATATGATCTTGAGCCTTACACAGACTATAAACTGAAAATTTTAAGTAAAAATTTAAAGCATAACATTACAAAAGAATTTAAAACATTGGAAGGAAGTAAGTATTTAAAACTAGCAATATTTTCTTATCAAAACATTATTCTACAATGAATTGATTAGTTAACGTAATTAAAAATTAACTACTTCAATATTTGTTTTTCCACTACTAACCTGAAAAATCACCATTATTTAAACCTGAGAAGTATAATGTTTTTCATCTGTTTATAATGATTGTGAAAAACTGTCACAAAAATAGTAGGTAACCTACCTAGGCAAACAACAAAAACATTTATTACACCCTCAATTGTAAAGCAAACATATGGAAAAAACTTATTACTGTCTTATAAATTCTCAACCTTTTTACCATTTTATTTTTTTACCGTCAATTTGTATTTCCTTTTAGTTTAAGTTTGACAACACGTAACACGTTCAAGATCAATGTCATCATCATGGTCAACTCATACGCGTCCACTGCTGGACATAGGTCTCCCTCAGTCTTTTCCATATGTCCTTATTCTGTGCGTCCTGCATCCAATTGCTACTAACACGTTTCAGGTCGTCAGTCCGTCTGGTAGGTGGGCGGCCTCTACTGCGGAACGCTTCTTGCCTTGGCCTCCACTCGACGATACGTCTTGTTCATCGGTTGTCAGATAATCTGGCAACGTGTCCTGCCCAGTTCCATTTTAAAGTAGCAATTCTTTCTATAGCGTCGATTGTCCCTGTTCTATGACGTATTTCTTTGTTTGGGATCCGATCTCTAGAGAGACGCCCTACATCCTTAGCTCCATAGCCCTCTGTGTTACTCGGATTTTGTCTACGACCTTTCTTGTAAGTGTCAATGTTTCCGCGCCATAAGTAAGAACGGGCAGCACACATTGATTAAAGGTTTTTCTTTCGAGGCATACTGGCAAGTGCCACTTAAATATGTAATTTAATTTTCCAAAGGCTGCTCAGGTTAATCCTATTCGACGGGGGAGCTCACAAGATCAATGTACTATTTTCTAAACAATAACACACTTAATTTTTATATTGGGTGTTGCAATTATGATAATAAACTTGTGATTATTCATTTTCCAATATTGTAAAAATTATTAACGCGAATGAATTTGGTAAATTATTTTTTTTATTGTAGAACCCGAACCTGTAACTGCCGTTATTTTTACTGGTTCATCGGAAAACAAAGTTGGTGTATCATGGAATACACCCAATTTATTGAACGGTGAATTCAAGCATTACGAAATAGATTATCAAGTAAGTTATTGTAGCTTTTCAAATAAATAAGAATATTCTCTTTTGCAATGTTAAAAAATTTGTTAAAGATGTTATGGTACCTCATTTCTAGTATTTCTCCGACTGTCTCTTTCTTAATAGTATGGTTGGTTACTTGTGCCTTTTATGGTGGAAATTCTCTAACCATTTGGCCGTAACGTAACATTTGAAACTTGATACGTTACTGCATTTGCAACTGACCTGTATCATTGCTCTTTTAGAACTCTGTGCTCAATCGTGCTCCACATTCGCATTTAAAATGTCATGGTTCTTGGAATAGGTACGCCCTTCACCACTCTACTACATAACACAGGATAATGTATGTTTTTTTTTTTACTGAAAATAGTCGCAAAAAGGGTAAACCTATCGTGTGGGCCGCGGACGGCCCGCACTCCGACTATTACAAGGGGAAGGGATTATAGAAAGCAAATGATTGTGGACCCGCTTTTTGAAAAGTTGCAGGTCATAGTTCTCTGGAAAACTGATTTTGGAAGCTTGTTCTATTCCGTAGCAGCCCTGTAAAAGAAGGATTCTTGATGGAGATTGGTACTTGTAGTGTCAATCTTAAGAGTAAAAGGGTGAGACTGATCAGCGTGCCGAGTTCTTCGGCCGAATGTGGCCAATGGTGGTACAAGAGTTTTTTTCTCTGGAGCATCTGCCATGGAAATATCTGTAGAGTAATGACTGGTCTGCAACTCTTCTATTATGTTCTAGAGGGTGAAGCGTATCTGTGAGAGTTGAGCTGTTTTTAACCGAATGGCCCTTTTTTGAATGGAATTTAGAATACGAATAGAATGCCTTGGTGCTGAACCCCAAATGTGCGAGCAATACTCCGGTGGAGGTCGGATTTGAGCCTTGTAAGTCGTCAACAGTTGAACAGTAGTAAAAAACTGTCTAGCTTTCCACAGAAAACATAGTCTCTGGTTTGCTGACTTTGCGATGTTAGCAACATGGTCATGCCAAAACATATTATTGGAAACCGTGACACCAAAATCGAGATAGAGGGACTTGATTCAAGGGTATTTCCGGACATTGTGACGAAATGATTTGAGTAATTCACTTTCTTGGAAAACGTGGCGCTTTGTGTTTTCTGGACGTTGAACTGAACAAGATTGTTGGTTCCCCACTCGACGATTGCTTTAAGATCTCTATTGATGGAATCAACCTGTTCCTGCCTGAGTCTATTCGTATCATTCACCGAAAGTGATCGATAGGATGTGAAAGTTGAGACAAGTGCGCTATCGTCTGCGAAACTGTAAATGGGGTTCGTGGTGGTTTTCAAGAGGTCGTTGATGTGTAAAACAAATAAGGTGGGGGACAGGATGGAACCCTGCGGGACCCCGGCATTGGTTTTTAACGCATCAGAAGAAATACCGTCAACTGCCACATGTAAGGAGCGATCTTGCATGAAGCTCAAGAGCCATTGGCGCAGTTTGGTTGGGAGACCGTAAGCAGATAATTTACTTAACAATGCCTGGTGCCAAACGCGGTCAAAGGCTTTAGATATATCCAAGGCTATTGCACGGGATTCACCAAACTTTTCAATAGTGTTTGTCCAGAGCTGAGTGACATAAGCCAGCAAATCTCCAGTAGACCGAAGTTGTCGAAATCCATATTGTCTGTCATGGATTATCTCAAATCTCTCCAGATATTTGATGAGTTCTATGTTAATCGCTTTTTCCATAACTTTGGATATGACTAAGAGCAATGCAATAGGGCGATAATTTGCAGGAATAGTCTTCTTTCCTTTTTTCGGAATCGGCTGGACTTTAGCGTTTTTCCACATGGACGGAAATACTCCTTTGCTGTATGATAACTTGAAGAGTCTACAGAGAACTGGGGTGAGCTCTTGAGCACAGGTCTTCAGGACAATTGTCGGAATTCCATCTGGTCCTACTGCCTTATCAGAGTCAAGATTCCGTAGGATTTTCCTGATAGTGCGATGGCGGATAGCGACCTCAGGCATTGTTGCGTTTATTCTAGGTATCGTTGGGAGTTGTTTTCCATTGGTATCGAGGGTTTAGTTAGAGCTGAACATTCCGGTGGTGTTTACACGATAATATTCATTCGGTAATTATGGTTCCCAAATTTACTTGCCCTAAAATATGTTGCCCTATGCTGAAGCCTACTCAGCCTGCTTGTAGTGCCATAAGCACGGTCGCTAACCCAATATAATATTAATTCGAGTCAATCCACAATGTTGATAAAAAATCGATATTATTGTAAATTACTCTCATCATGCCGGAATTCAACAAATTAACATACACGAATTTTTATAATAATATAAACTTGAACTTAAACTTGAACGAAAATATTTAGAGAGGAAATCACAACACATTTATTATTATTGTGATTCTATTTATCAGGGACAACTCTGGTATATTTTAAATGGTAATTAATTTATAGCTAAAACGTAAGACTTATTGTAAATAATCATGATTATTTGTATATAAAAATGCATGTCAAGAAGTTAACGGCAGATCAACTTAAGATGCGGCGTTGTTGCAATAAAAGGATAAAAGCCACTCCGGAGTTTCATTCCATTCCACTGTAGTCAAGAAACATCTCTATATGCTGGTAAATCCTCCTCTGATGAAAAGGATTTAATAGCGGTTACACACCTTGACTGCTGCAATGCTTGTTTAAGAGAATCTTCCTTTATTAGTACTAAATCTCCTTCGTGCAACGTACCGCTGCTGTGATACCATTTGGTACGTCTCTGAAGCTCAATGATGTAATCAGATGACCTCTTCTTCTTCTTCTTCTTTTTCTTAAGACATTTGTCTTGTTTTTCCTCATATATTAGCACTCATAGCAGCCGCAACTGGGATTCTGATGTCCAGCTCTCGTGTCACCTCTTGGGCGGTCGTCCTGGTGGTCTGTTACCTTCAGGCTTGTTGTGCTTAGCAGCTCTTACGAGGCGGTTTCCAGGCATTCTGTCCACATGATCCCTCCAAGCTCTCTTTCGGACTCTGGACCATCTTACTAGATTTTGAATGCCGCAGGTAGCTCTGATGTCTTCGCTCCTCTGCCTGTCGAGTAAAGTATGTCCTGTTATGGTCCTTAGGGTTCTCATTTCGGCTGCTCTTAAAATTCTCTTTGTTGCTGCTGTTTCTGCCCTCGTTTCAGTAGCGTAGGTCATTACCGGTCTTACGCAGGTCTTATAGATTCTTGTTTTGCTCGCTATAGACATGTGCTTGTTCCTCCATATCACATCTCGTAGGAATCCCGATAGTCTTGCTGCTTTGATTGTTTGCGACTTGACTTCCGGCTTAAGATCACGGTTACTGGTTATTTGAGCACCCAAGTATTTAAATGACATAACCTGTGCCACGCTCTTGTTATATAATGCCAGTTTACATCTTTTGGGATCTCGTGATATTGTAAGAGATTGTGTTTTTTCTTGACCACTGTTTTAAAAAACCTCGGAATAGTTGTTGCAATTTTTAGAATCTATTTAAATGTATGGCCTGAAGCAAATTTAAAACTGGCATAGTCAAAATGGGCCTTCCTACGAGGAAGTGAGCGGAAGTCAGTGGGGATAAATCATTATATACACATTCTATTTGAGATAGAACAGTAGCGAATTCTTCAAAGATTTAATGTGAATATCTTAAGCAGCTTCCTAAGTAAAACTTAACCGCCTCCCATAGCCTCCAAAGTGAACAGACTACGGCGGAATCAAATGCCATTCGATTCCTTCCTGAGCACATGAATCTTGATAATTGGTTGAGAAATCTGTCACTTACTCCAAACGTAAAGCTTTAGTGATGAAACAAACAAAAAATGGGATGTGGCACTCATGCAATTTGGCTCAGCTACCTTGTTTACTCTTGTAGAGAAAGGGTTCAGCATAAATAGTGAAAAATCACTGAGTGGGCGACATCTATTATTGATCCTATGAACTTTTCAAGGTGTGAACAACAAACTTATACTAATTTGTTTATATGGGTGAAAAGTGAACTTTATGAAGATAAAATCGAAAAAAATATGCTCTGTTTCACAATGCTCTACATATGGCAATTCGATTATATATATATATATATATATATATATATATATATATATATATATATATATATATATATATATATATATATATATATATATATATATATATATATATTAATTTCCTTCAAATCCTAAGGCAGCTCAGAAATGGATCTCATGCATAAAATGATAAGGACAGCCTTAAAAACCTCTTTACCTGCCTTAATTGCTCGATACGTTTACCCACATAACACAATATGTCCGAAAATGGTATTTCGACTTCATGCAACAAGAAACCAAAATTGATACCTGGACACACCTGTTCTTTACTGGCATTTAACAAGAATCCAGCGACAATAAAACTGGAAACG
Organism: Agelastica alni; assembly: GCA_950111635.1. Lineage (NCBI taxonomy): Eukaryota > Metazoa > Arthropoda > Insecta > Coleoptera > Chrysomelidae > Agelastica > Agelastica alni. The sequence goes on along the minus strand of OX467713.1, from coordinate 24,761,937 downwards.
TCGAAAACAAACCTTAAATCCAGCTTTAATCCAAAAGTTTAACACAAACAAAAACAACTCAAATATCTGAGATAACTAAAATTACCGTTGATAAAAACTTTGGTTTTACAAGTAATTAAATGAGAAAATATTTGTTGTTCACACCTTGATCAAAAATTTTGTCATTGACAGCGCCATCTCGCGTTATGAGATCTTTTCCTATAATATTGATAGAATTTTGTTACTGTTATATAGCTTGAAATGTAAACAAATCGACCAAACCAAACTTTTTAAATGTATTAGAATAAACTGAATTATTATTATTATTCTTTATAGAGTTAATTTACAAATAGAATGTGTAACTATTATTAATGATAACGAAAAAATATGAAACTCACCCCTCATAGGAATATATTTTGATTATATTTCAAATATTGCTGGCCGGTTAAGTTTACCAAATATGGTGACAGTAACTCGTTGCTGAATGTGAATTATAGTTGAGCTGGTAGACTGCATATATTTAATACTCCTATATTGCTAGTAGGGGTCTGGAAAAGAATGACAACCTAACGATGCAGACTTACATACATCTGTCTCCGTCATTTTGACCTGAAATGCTATGCGCATGCTCGAGAATGGAGCTTTTCCGCTAAGATTTATAAGCTTCCCCACTACATTCGCAACGCTTGCGCACAGCGTTTCGAGTATGAATAAGTGAAATAGAAGAATGCAGTTGCTGTCTCTATTGGTGAGCAACACTTCCACTGATGAGCACTAGCAGTATTAAATATATGGTCGACTGTAAACGCCCGCAGAGAAGACGGCTGCCGGTGTTTTGATGATTCTGGTTTCTTTATGTGATATGAGGCTGAAAGACCAAGTTTTGTGTGTATGGACTGTATGGGTTGCTTCGAAATAAACTTGAATAGTTTTAATTAATTTTTAATCTTTCTTACTTCAAGAACTATCAACAAATGAAATTAATTTATGTTGATTTATTTCAAATTATTGAGAAAAATTTAATTGTAGTTATTAAAGGGATTAGCTTGTACTAAAGAACAAAAAAATAAAATAATTACAAAAACAACTACTGCCACGAGTTACACATTAGAAGAATTACATCCGTATAGCAAATACAGAGTGTGTGTAAGAACTTTTACACAAACAAAAAAAAGTGATTTAAAATGCAACACAACGGAAACGAAACAAAACAACGGTAAGTATTATTAAATAAATATTTATACCTTAATCTTTATTTATTAAATGCAGTAACATTTATTACCACTCATAAACCATTAAAACACTAAAGAATAAATACCCCAAAGGAGTGTTGCCTTATTTGAATGACAATCTTATACTCTATTTTAAAATGATCGAAGTAATAAATCCTACTTATAAATGCAAAACAGAGTGGTCAAACAAACTTTTATGATTTCTTAATGGTTCACATATATACATACATATAGTCACGCCTTTTTTCCTGTTTTTATTTGGAAGCCTGCCTCAAACAAAAAGTTTTATCAATAAAAGGGTCATTTCCTACCTGCTGTGGTGTAACTATGGCTATTACCAGATACATTTAACAATAATATCAATTTATCAAAATTTATGCAATTATATAATATTTTTATTAATGTACTTATTGTTATATACCATAACATTACTATAACATTTTTTGCATGAAGGTATCAGTTTCCACATTTTTTCTTTTTCTGTTATTACATGCTCAACAAACTATCGCCATTTTTTGGAATCGATATATTTTTAAAATTCCTCAAAGAAAATGTTAATATCTTTCATTTTAAACGTCGTGTTTCTCCTTGCTACAAAACTTTTTACTTGGGCCCAAACGAGTTCAATGAGATTTAGTTCTCAGTGATACGGGGGCAGACGAAGAATAGTAACATTTCGTTTCTGTGCAATTTGTCAACTACATACTCGGAGAAGCGTGAATTATTTAAAGACACTATGGAAGACAGTTCCTTTTTTACCATACTTCATTCTAAGAATGCTTGACGGGAACTTAAAATATTTTTGTTTTGCCACATCTTTCCAACAGTTCTTCGTTGAGCCAAGTTTTGTCCAAATAATAAAAATTTCTATTCTCACTTCGAAACTGTTTTATCCGTCTTAAATAATGTCCCCACAAGCAAATAATTTCATCTTTTCCGATTAAAAGCGATTTCCTATTTTGTTTTGCCCAGTTGAAATTCATTTCTTTTAAAGTTTTTTAAAATTTCTTTTTGCTTATCGTTGGAGATATATTTTGGTCATCTTTCAAGGATCCTAGAATTTTGTCGATGGTTTCCTTCACTCCTGATTTATTTATTGATGATTTTAAAACTTTTGTCATTAGCGAAAACACTTCCTTTACAGTATACAGAGGATTTTGGTGTTTGAGGGCGTCATGTACATTAAGAATAATTAACTTTCTCGTTAACGGACAATGGACATTTGCTCACTTGTTACTCTGGGACGAAAACTGAAGTAGCCATTTAAATTGACACACTAGGTATAAGTGACGACACAACATTCAGCACTCTTAAATAATAATAATAGTGATAAACAAATAACAATAGTGATAAACATTAGGGGCGCCTAGATTTCCTAAATAAAACATTTGATTGTGGCACTCATTTCAACGTTAAGTTTTTATCCTTTAATTTTAACTTATTAATAAGGTAAAACTCACACTACTTTGTACATCCATGGTGCTTTTATTTATTTAGAAATTTAGGAATTAATACTGTAGAACTAACGTAACATAAACCAATACAAAAATTACTTAAGTCTAAACGCTGCCCAAAGTTATAATTAAAAAATAATTCACAAAGACAATTGGGACATACCTATTTTTTAAAAAATGATTAATTTAAGAAAAAGCGATATTCTGTAAGAAAATTTCACGCCAACATATGTTTACCTAGCGTTTTTTAACGTTGCCAAGGCAACTTATGTATTTTTTCGACAAATTTCTTCTGCTGTGTTACCCTGAAATGTACATTCGTGGACGCAATAAAAAGTGACAATAGGAATTTTAGTTAATTTACCAACACCACCAATATATAACTAATATTGGGGGCATTTCATGTGAAACGGAATGCGAGTTCTGAAATTCGTTTACGGTAATACAATATTTTATCTTGGGTTGGTTAATTATTTAAAAATAAACTCTTGGAACAAAAAAACTGAATAATTTATTCCAATATAACTACACAAAATAATTCACTTAGAAACAAGACTATAAACTTTTTAAAATAAACTTCTAAAGATAAACTTCTACAACCAATCTTTTCATAAACTATCTCTTCTCGCAGCACAGCGGTTCTTAAATAGATCCAAACAATATTTTTTAAAATAACTTTCCTTTTCTCGATCAAACATTCTAGATACATCGAGGGTCTCCAATTGGCGCACGCGTCTATTAATCATTCGCTAAAATGTCGGGTGTTTGATGTTACCGAAAAGCCATGAATTATACATCGTTTTGTAAATGATTCGCCGTCGCTTCAGGTCAAATAATGGCTCCGAGGGCGTACTCGCTGACCACAATCCTTAGCAATATCAGATGTACTTCTAAATGGTATTAATTTTTTTTTTCAACCTCCTTGCGTCCATACTTGAACATAGGTCTCCCTTAACGACTTCCATCTCTCGTGGTTTTTAGCTTTTTCCATCTATTTTAGTCCTGCAGTTTGCTTGATGTCATCGTACCCTCTTGTATTCGGTCTACCTCTTGATCTCTCTCCCAGCCATGGTCTCCATTGTATTATTTTGTGTTCCATCTCTCGTCGTCTCTTCTTGCTACATGCCCCGCAAAGTCCCATTTCATCTGGGTTACCCTTTCTATTAGGTCCTTGACCTGTGTATGTTGTTTTATGTATTCATTTGTCTTAAATAAATACCCATCATTGTCCTTTCCATACCTCTTTGTGTTGTTTTTAATTTTTGTGTTCTCTGTTTTGTAAGGGTTCACGTCTGCGCTCCATATGTTAATACTGGCAATATACATTGGTCGAACATTTTTGTGATAGCATCCTAAGAGTGGAATTGTGGAATACCATAGCAGAACTGGGAGTACCGAAAAAGTTGATCAGTTTCACAAAAGCTTGTGTAGAGGCATCTACAAGTGCAGTAAGACTTGAAGGAAAATTGTCAACCTTCTTTCCAATCAACGGTGGTCTTAAACAAGGAGATGCGTTAACCCACTCCTCTTTAACATCGTACGAAGGGCAAACATAGAAACGCTCCTATTTGGAAATTAGGGTCCGCGCATTGTAGTAGCTTTCGCTGACGATTTAGGTTTAAATACAACTATCAACGTTAAGGAAAAGTTCATTAAACTGGAAAATGCTGCAAAAAAGGTTGGCCTACAAATAAACGAAGATAAAACAAAATACATGACTACAACAAGAACAGAACGTAGAGACAGGATAGGACTATAATTTTGAAAAGGTCCATGAGTTTAAATATTTGGGAGCTACAATCACCTCAGATAACAATATTACACAAGAGATTAACAACAGAATTCAGGGAGCCAATCGCTGCTGTTTTGCAGCGAAATCGAAAAATGTAACCCGCCGTACGAAAGTAACAATTTATTAAGCAATTATAAGACCTATAATGATATATGCATGTGAAACATGGACGATGACAAAACAAAATGAGAACCGGCTAAAAATCGCAGAACGAAGAATTCTTAGAAGGATATATGGACCAATCAAGGACAACGCCAAACAACAACACAGAATTAGAACTAACAGGGAAGTGCAAGAACTATATAACCAACCAGATATAGTAAAAATAATAAAGGCAGAGAGATTGAGATGGGCCGGACATGTGAAGAGACAAGACCAACGTGTCGTAAAACTGGTGTGGGAAGAGACCCCGGTAGGAAAGCGGCCAAGGATGCGGTGGAAAGATAATATTGCAGCGGACTTACTAAATGTCCAACGACAAGAAGAACTTATGATGGACCGCAGCAAGTGGAGGCAAATTGTAATGTCAGTGAAGATCCACCCCAAATTGTAAGCTACAGAGAGAGAGAAAAACATTTTTGTGCGTATTCGTTGAGGGATCTTTTTATTTTTTAGTATCTTTGAGAGTTTGCCTAAGGCTTAGACGCCTTCTTCGTTTTATTTCGACATCTTTATTGCCTTTTCCTAATTGTATTTGTTGTCAAAGGTATATGTACTCCTTGACGTTTTCCAATCGATTGGTGTCTATACTTATGATCGTCTCTTTATCTGGGCTCATGATTTTAATCTTCTGCATGTTCATTTTTAATCCCACATTTTTTTATTTCTCTTTTAATTCTTTTAACATTCCGCAAAGATCCTCTTTGTTGTCCGCAATTATCACCACACCATCAGCAAACCTCAGGTGATTTAGCCTTTCTCCATTGACGTTGATATCTCTATTTAACCATTCAAGTTGTTTGAGTTCTAGCGCCAGTGTAAAGAGCTTTGGGGACAATATGTCTCCTTGACGCATGCCTTTCTTTATTAGGATTGGTTGGGTATCCTCGTGGATTCTTATATTAGCTGTTGTTTTTTCGTAGATGTTTTTAATCAGGTCCCTGTATATACTATCTATACGTGCGTCATCCATTTCTTCATGAATGAAATGGGTATGAATAAGGACACACAATTTTATTTTTGTATAAGGCTTAGTTGCCAAATTATGGGCTCTTAAATAATTAACTTTTTTAATGAAAGATTTTTAAAAACTGTTTTCAATCCAAGTTTCTCTACAGAAATACCTTCCCTATCAAAATTTTAACACTTCTTAAAGAAAATGTCAGTTAATTGTTTTCTAGTAGGTACTTGCTGTCGATTTTTTGGTATTAGTGGGTATTAACTTCTCAATTTCTTGCTTGACCATTTCCGTATCTTCCTGAAAAAATCGATTTATTTTGTCGCCCAATATTCACTCTAAAAATCAACTAATTGTTTTTTATTTGTTGGACTACAACTGCAGTTGCTTATATATAAATACAACTGAAATATTCTTTTTCGAAATTTAACCATTAAGGTAAATATTAATCCTTCTATATTTAACTATTTATGATTATAACAAAGTAAAAACAATAGTAAATTGTACAACTAGCACGGAATGATAGTCATTTCCCACGAGTATGAAGTTTGCTGCAAATCATACGAGTGGGAAATGAGCATTCTGCTCAAGTTTTACACCGTATACTTTTTCTACGGCTATAACAAATAATAGTGAAATGATTTTACCCCAGAATTTGGAAGTTTAAATTTAATTATATTAAGAATCTTAAATTACAATTTAATTATTAACAGTATTAATAGTTATATTGTTGCAGTGATTAAACGTTATATTTGAAGCGTTTGGGCACGACAATGACATGTTTGTATTTTACTTGTGCTCCAAAATATAGGACCTTGAAGTAGATGGCAGATTTTCAGAATCATTAATACGAGGATAGTTCACGAATTCATGTCCCTAACATAGAAGCAAACACATGAGAAGAATGAGACTAATTAATTTTTCAACATAGTCACGTGCAACGTTTATATTCTTGGTATATCGGTGTTAAAGTGTATCAAACCCTTTTAAAAAAAATTCAGAACTTTGAGTCTTCAGTCATTCATTTACCGCCGACATCACTTCCTTATCATCAGCAAAGCGGATTCCACGAAGATGTTCTTTTATCTTAGTATCTTTTATCAAGTAAATAAATGTCATCCGGAGCGTTTTTATAAATTTGTCGACTTCATCTGTGGCGTACATTTTGGATTTCTTCGTCCTGTAGCAATATGATTTTCTTTTAAGAAATGCTTTAATTTTCGAATATTTTCCAATGTCTACAGTTTGGTTAATATTCAGCATGATCCTTAACATGGAATATGTGCCCATTAAGTTGAGGATTTCAATGTTTAAGATAATTTATTGAAGTATGCAAGTAATACAGTTTCTGAATTTGACGCGGTACCCTAATCCCTTTACCAATCTGTGAAGGATTTATAGGCTTTCACATATTTTTCTTTTGATATTTCTGCTAAATTTTGACATTTCATGAGAAACGTGTAAAATAATTATCAGGTAAAAAAATGTAATTAAAGACATACATTGTACCACATTGTTTAAACAAAAATGGTTAGAAAGGAGCATTATTGTGTTATGGCCGTAGAAAAATAATATTGTAAGTAGCATTTTTTAATTTATCTAAACCCATTTTGCTCTAAAAATTTTTTATCGAATGCCATTCGAGATCAAATTATATTTGGAATATTTTAAGAGCTCACAAATATTTTGAAATTTATCCCTAATCGTTGCACCTAATTTGCGATTCCAATTAAAAATCAAAGCTGATATTTTGAATTACGAGTGGTATCGATGGATTTAAAATCGTAAAGAACACCATGCGATAACAAAGCTAATTTAACATTCATAGCCTAATTTGTCGTCTTTGACAATTATATTTTAGGAAATGTAGCAGGAATCTATTTTTTGTGTATACAATTTAAAAATTATCAATTATCAAGTTAATCAAAAAATCAAAGAATGCAAATAGCAACTATTGAGAATGTAAACAAGGCAAGGAGAGAGTATAAAGGGTTAAGAGGTGTGGCAAAAGAGATTGTAACAAAAAAGAAGGAGAATGATAATGATGAATTTGAAAGAATGTTATCTGACGATTTCCAGAATAGTATTAAACTCTTCCGGAAGTCCAGCCAGAGATAAAAATACTACCTCGCAACTGGAAAAAGTCAGAAACCAAGATGGTAGTATGGTAAAAGAAGGTGAATGCGTTTTACAGAGATGGAAAGAATACTTCGAAAGTTTATTTGAGAAAGAGTATACACAAGCACAGGCCCCATTCGCAGACATAAGTGAAAGTTGCAATGAAAGTAAAATTAGTACGACAGAGATTGTGGAAGCGTTGAAAAGTATGAAATTGGGTAAGGCTGGACAAGTCGCGGTAGCTAGTCTGCTGTATCGCCTTTTTAATCGTTGTGGAAGGAGTGGTAGCGTAATTGACGACTGGTGCAAGGCCGTTATCGTGCCCTTTTACAAAAGAAAATGTTCGCAGCAGGACTGTAAGCACTACCGATGCATTAGTATAACATCGTCGGCAAATTGTTTGCAAATATATTGATTAAAAGAGTGACGAATAAATATAAGAAGATATTATGGGATGTGCAAGCAGAATTTAGAAGAGGAAGGAGATTAGTATGAATCAGGTCTTTTCATTACGAGGTATAGTCAAAAAAATCTTGACTAGAAGCCAAAAGGTCTACTGCGCTTTCGTAAACTTGGAAAATGACTATGACAGAGTGGTGAGGAGTAAATTGTGGTCGAGATTGTCTATGTATGGGGTGAGCGGTAGTTTAATACGAGCACTGAAATCACTTTACGAGGCTTTCACTGCTTCATTTTATCAGGATAAACGGAGCTTACACGGACTGGTTTAACATCGAAACGAAACGATGTGATGTGAAATAAGATGTGGTAACAAATATAGATTAAGAAATGCTTAGGTTGGTTTGGACACGTAGAGAGAATGAATGAGTAGTCTGACAAGTATGGCCGGAGTGACTCGGTAAGATAAAGTAAATAATATAGTGAGATAAAAGAACGATGTGGTGTGAAATAAGATGTGGTTACAAAGATAGAAAAAGAAATTATTATATGGTCTGGATACGTAGAGAGGATGAATGAAAGAAGATTGACGAAACAGATTTATAAGGCGAGTGTAAATGGGCATGTCGGTAGTGGTTGAACTCGGCGAACATACATATTTCAATCATATTGACATTGTTTTGAATAAAGGCCAGGTCAAGAGTACCAACAACCGACGAGCATGTATGAAAGCACTGATGAAGGTAGAAAAAGCAAAATAAGTGTGAGAGAACCGTAGCAAGTGGAAGGAAGTGATCTCTGTCTAAAAAGGCGTGACTATATGTTTGTATGTATCAAGTTAAGTGGCACAAAATTATAGATATACTGTAATATAATATATTTTTAAATAATAAGTAAGTTATTGGTAGCGCAATATGTCGTTAGGTAATACATAATATAATTTACCTGTTAGAATTGTTCTAATCAAAAGTGTCTATATATAAAACTGTAAAATGTCCGCTGCAATCACCTCCTACTGCACAGAAGAGATCATTTTCCGAAAAAAATTTTAATACCGAAGGTAATCAATTAAAAATCAGTTATCTGATTGGTTTAAAATGTTGGTGTGAAAATTTCAGTAAAATAGATCTATTGTGTTTTGTCCTACCATTTTGCTTAGCTGCCAAATCCAAAAATCCAAAAAACTGATTAACTAGAATTATAGTAAGGAATATATTTTTTTTTATTTTAGGATTTAATAAAAAGGAAAAAATAACTATTAGTTATATAGAGCCCTATATTTATGCTGTGGGTTTGTGGCACACCTATTTGCCATGTTCGAACTTGACTGGACCATTATTTATTAAAATTGAATTTATTTGTACGAGCAAATGGTGTTTCGGAAAATCTTTTAATTATTCAAATAAATATAGTGAAAATACTAGTAGAATATATGTTGACAACGAACTACTTGCTAACACAATGTATAATCTGAAATTCGCTATTTCAAGGGATAACGGAAATTCTTCTTGGTTTAATACGAATTTCACGCAATTTAAAACAGAAGTAGATGGTAAGTATTAAAAATTGTTATAATAATGATAAATTAAAATTTTTGTATTTTGTAACAAAGTAAATATAAATAAAATAAAGTAACAATTATTATAAAAAATAGGTTTATATCTGTATTAGCAGCCAAATACGAATACGGTTTGTGCTAATGAGGAAATATTAAAATCAAAGAAAGTCAGAAATAATTTATAATTTAATTTTTTACATACATACATACTTATAGTCACGCCTTTTTCCCGTAGCGGTAGGCAGAGACCACTTCCTTCCACTTGCTACGGTTTTTACACACATCTTATGCTTCCTCTACTTTCAACAGTGCTCTCATACATGCTCGTCGGTTGTTGGTACTCTTAACCTGGCCTTTCTTCAAAACAATGTTGATCTGATCGAGATATGTTCACCGAGGTCGACCTCTACCGACTTGTCCATTCACACTCGCCTTATAAATTGGTTTCGTCAATCTTCCTAAACTCTTTTTCCCCGAGGTGGCGATCACCAGGTTAAGACACGATGATCAGTATCATTTTTTTAGTGGTGAAGAAAAAAAGACAAATACCGTAGTCAGCTCAATAACCTAAGTAGCCTTCAAAAACATGAAACATCTTTAACTTAATACGACTGAAAGGATGAAGTAACAATGATATTCTAGCGAACAAATGTAAAAAATATAAAATTAAGTAAATTTTATTAATAGTTTACAAAAAAAGTTGACAGATTAGCACTGACGATGGCTAACTAGCCGAAAGGCTTTGTTCAATAGAGAAATATACATAAAATACACATGAAAATTTTTCTTTATTTTGTAAAAAAAATTAATTAAATAAGCATTTTATTAATATAATTTATTAGAGGAGTAAATAATAGTATAGTGCTTACGAAGTCAGTTGGACAAGTATAAAAACAATATTTCATCTGGCGGCTTGCCAAACTCTCAATAAAGTATATATTTTAAAATGTATTTTTATGAATCTAAGGGGTTTTGGATATACCTATAACACTTTTTTGTAATTTGTTTTTTAAAGCAGACCAGATCAGTTCAAAAGGGTTAAATACACAATAATATGGAGGCAAACGCAAAACTGTATGACCGTAAGATTCAAAAAGTTTGTCTATGACGTATTCTTTCTTAAAATTTTGTTGTTTCACTACAACAATTTTTTTTGTGTGCAGCTGTTGAAAGGTATTTCTATGTAACTAACTATACAGTGTGGAACAGCCAAATTGAATAAATTCGATAACGAATAAATGAGAGCGTGTCGGGAAAAACGCTTGGACACGTCGATTTGTATTGTTAGATGCGCATTTTTTTCAAAAAAAATAATTATATTGGGTGTGTCATGTGACAGTGGCCGATACCAACTTTCTTATATTAAATACAACCCCCTGTATATTATTTATTTTTTGGATTCTTCAGAAAATTCTAGACATAATTCATGTACAATGTCCCATACCTATCTTCAACTGTTTCGGAAATTTTAAGTGTTTTCAGATGTATTACAAAAATTAACATTAAAAAAAAAAATTATTTTATTTCACAAATAATGTAAAAAAAAAAATCATTAATTTCAATGTAATAGATGTTCAAAATGTTCGCCGCGAACGTCTTGGCAACATGCTAATCTGGTATAGAAATGTCTTCTAACGTTACTCAACATCTCAGGCATGACTGATCTAATCGCAAGCGTGATTCTTCTTTTTAAGTCATGTAAGTTGAGTGGTTTAGTTTTGTATACAATACTTTTGACATATCCCCACAAAAAGAAGTCTAATGGCGTCAGATCAAGAGATCGTGCTGGCCATTCTATCGATCCGCGCCTCCCTATCCACCGATTTGGAAAATTTTGGTTCAGGTACTGCCGGACATTGATTTGGTAATGGGGCGGTGCTCCATCTTGCTGAAACCATAGTATATTGGCAGGAACTTGTGGGTTTGCTGGATCAGGATATAAGTTTGTCAAAGTTGGCACGACATTATTTTGAAGCAGTTCTCCAGTCAAGTTGTCATCAATGAAAAAGGGACCTAAGATATGATTTCCAACAATTCCTGCCCAAACATTAACTTTTTCAGAATATTGCGTATGTTCCTCTCTCATCATGCAGACAGATAACAAGTTGCTAAGGCTATGAGTTTTATACGAATTTATATTTCAGAAATGTAACATATTAGAATGAAATCCCGAAACACGTCAACTCTTAACTTGAGGAAGACACTTTTTAGCGCTAATGTCATAAACGTCAGATTCACCCGCCAATTTTAAACAACGATTCAATAACAATGGAAGGCTGTTATCAAAGGCAAAACAATATGATTGAATAGAGTTTTACTAGACCTTTTAAATGAAGTATGACTTGATGCTTAACGCCGTTAAGGGATATCTTCAGTAGGGAGGGGGTGAACCTGACGTTTATGACATTAGCGAAATAAATACTCGTTGCACAAAGGGCACTTTTTAAAAAGGCTCTTTATTAATTACGACAAATACATGAGTTACTAAATAATTAAAACTAAAAACTTAGATCTATCTATAACTATTTATAATAAAATTATTTTATAATCAGCACAAAAATATGCAATAGTGCAGAATCGCAATATTGCACTTTAACCGCGCGTTGACCGGCAGGAATTTGTGAAATTTCCGATACCGGAACAATGGTTTATTGAACTGTAACTATCGCTAAAAAGTGTCCCCCCAAGTTGAAAATTGACTTGTTTCGGCATTTTATTCTAAAATGTCGCATTTCTAAAATATAAACGGTGGGTCCTTTTCAAATTAACACAGTGTATATAATGAAGATTAGTCAGTACGTAAATGTTTTTGGAAGGGCTTTGTAAGGTATTTGTAGATTATTGAAAAAGCACTTGGAAAAATAGATGTTACGTAAAGTTTAATTTACATCTGAATAAAAATTAACATTTTTTTACGTTTTTTTTTCGCAGATTGCAAGGATTTGATGAAAAGTCATTTTACTATAAGACTGAACAGAACCAATAACTGTTAAACATAATTTTGTTTTAGTGCCAAAGAAAATTTTGGATCTATCACCTTATTCCAAAAGTAACACTTCCATATCTTTAAAATGGAGACCTCCATTTCCACCGACTGGAACGTTATTGAAATACAAGTTAACATACGAAGATAACTCATATTGGCCCACTAAAAAGGAGGTTATAATACAGCCCACAAACTGTGATATATGGAAAGAATTTCATTGTGCCACAATAAACAGTTTATACTCTGGATACACGTATTTAATACAGGTAAACATGTTTTTAAAAAAGGATACATAGTATTTATATACAGTAATATAAATGATAATAAAAATTTAAAATTAGAACGACAAGTGTTTATTGAATTATTATTTTATGTATATTTATTGTTAAGCTTATTCTCTTTTAACATTTTGTAAGTAAGCACAATTGTGAGCAAAAAAATTATCTATAAATACACCAAAATAATGTATAATTCCCAAGAATTTAAATGAAGTTGATAACTTTTTTATATTATCTAAATTAAAATTAATATGAATTTCTATAAATGTTAAACAATTTAACAACAAACACAACCAAAAGTAGAATATAATCACATGCCTGATAGCGGGTCATTATCTTTAAAGAGCACCATCAATTATAAAATAAAAATTAATCAATGACAGCTACGATCCGATAATAAAACAAGAATCGGAGATACATTACTATTCTCCGATTCTTGGAAGTTACTTACCGGGTGGTGCTTGTTCTTCATGTGTACTTAATAGGAACGAAAGCCATGAATTTATTTAATTGCAGATCATATCTTCCCTATGCTGACGATGGACAAATATCCTGAAACCGGTACATAGGTGGTAGCTGCGATTAAATAAATTTAATGGCCCTCTCTCTTACTTAACAAGCATCTGTATACCTTGTTTCCTGTGATGGTGTAGTATACACGATTATACATCGGATGTAATTCAATGCATGTCGCGACATATAGTCAGAGGAGTAGTTGTTATCTGATGTATAATCGACCCACATATATATACACCTATATTAAAATAGGTATTATACAGCGAAAGTAAGCTGGTTTTTAAACAATCAATTACACATTTTTACACATATATATATATATAGCGAGTATTTTCAGCTTATGCCGCTTCTCGCATCCCAAACGTCATCTATCCTTATCCTTCCAATCGCCTTGTTGCAGTCCTTTCCTTTCCATTTCCATATCTATGTCCTTTATCCATTTTTTCCTTCATCTTCCTCTTTTATTTCTCTCTGCTGGTGTCCAATTCCAAACCTTCAGCGGTATCCTATTTCGGCTCATTATTCGTAGATGTCCGTACCAATTTAATTGTTTTTCATTTATTGTATCTACAATGGTGTCATTTGCTGTCATTTTTTCTCTAATCCTTTTATTTCTAACATGATTCCGTAAGGTTAGACTACAGCATCTGCTCCAGTAAGTTATTTTTGCCGAACACAACTTCTGAGACGTATTTTTGTCTTTGACCCAGACTTCTGACCCATACGTCATTACAGGTTCTATCATGGTTTTAAAAATGTTATGTTTCACATGTCAAATTATTATTCCACAAGATTAGATGTAGCGCTTTTGTCATGCTTCTTCCTCTACCCACTTTTTTCACTGTCTTTATCGTCATTCCCATCTTCGCTTATAGTAACTCCAAGGTATTCATACTGGTTGACGTTTTTTATTATTTCACTCTCTAGTTCTATATCTTTTCCTGTTTCACCTATAACCATATATTGTGTCTTTTCTCTGTTTACTGCCAAACCCCATGAAAATAATTACTTATTTAAATATTTCCTAAAAATTAAAGAATATTTTTTAAGTGTTATTGTTTCTAGCACATAAATAATAAGACAAAAATTTGCATATTTAACCTAAAATCTAAAATTTATCTACTTACTTAGCTAGAGAGTGTTCTTTTTTTCAATATTAAATTATGATTTTTGTCTAATATTTTAATTCTATCTGATACAATTAAGTGCACATTACCTAGATATTTGCACAAGAAATTTTCTTGCTATTACTGAGAATGATACCATCATCGCACCCCGTCTCTCGTAACATTACTGTCGTCAACCAAATTATGCACAATTAATAATAAAACATCCCGCATATATTTGATATTTAATTTTTATAACTAACTTAATTCAACAGGTTGCGGCAAGAAATAAAGAACTAGAAGATTGGGGATTGTCGTCAAATAAAATTAAAATTACATTAATGCCTGAAGGTAAATTAATAGATAGATTACATAATATAACAGTAATGTTAAAATTACCTAATGATGTGTAATTTATTACGATTACAATTAATTTGGGTCAATTGTAATTTATCAAAATTGAAGTTACAAAATATGCGTTGGTAATGAATTACGATTATCCACAATTACACACTTTGGTGTAATTTCAAATAATCAATTAGGTACATCCGCTTTTTTGATAGGATCAGGTTGGAAATTCAAAAAACTTTTAAAACAATTAGACAGGGTGTTTTAAAAAAAGGTGACCCTGTCTTTAGGATAGGTAGAAAACTAAAAAATAATTGGGGTTTGCTTAGTAAAAAATTTTCGTAACGCCATCCGTATTCCGGAAAAAAAAATTACATACATATAGTCACGCCTTTTTCCCGTAGGGGTAGGCAGAGACCACTTCCTTCCACTATCTACGGTTCTTACACACATCTTTTGCTTTCTCTACTTTCATCAGTGCTCTCATACATGCTCGTCGGTTGTTGGTACTCTTGACCAGGCCTTTTTTCAAAACAATGTTGATTTGATCGAGATATGTTCGCCGAGGTGGACCTCTACCGACTTCCGTCCATTCACACTTGCCTTATAAATTTTTTCGTCAATCTTCCTTCATCCATCCTTTCTACGTGTCCAAACCATCTAAGCATTCCTTTTTCTATCTTTGTAACCACATCTTCTTTTACACCACATCGTTGTCTTATCTCACTATTCTTTACTTTATCCAACAGAGTCACTCCGGCTATACTTCTCAGACTACTTATCTCCACAGCATTAATCCTATTTTAATGCTTCTTCTGCCAAACCCAACATTTACTATCATACATAAGATTAGAAACCAACATTCCTCTATGCACAGCCAGACGTCCCATTTTTGACACTTTCTGTGTGTTCATAAAGCTATACAGTGCCCCATTCATTTGTTTTTCTGCTACCACCCTTCGCTCAATGTCACTGTCATACTTTCCATCTCTCGTAAACTTTGAACCCAGGTATACAAATTCATTTACTTGTTCCCATCTTTCTTCCTTAATCAGAACTTCACAGTTTGTCATACTTTCTTCTCTTTCAAAAACCATTACTTTTGTTTTGCTTACATTTATTTTCATCCCTTTAAAAAAACATTTATACACATTTATTGCTGGAAACATTGAAATGAAATTTTATACAAATATGTTTTAGAAGCTGATACATTCCATGAATTTGTTTTTATATCTGACTCTCATAGAGGGCGCTAGTTACACGATTTGTACCAAGGTTCGTACCAAGTAGTATTGAACATAACTTTTTTAAGGTTAGATTTATTAATAAAAATTTCAATTGAACTTAAACATCATTCAATTTTACACCAAAAAAGTACTCTTGGTAAAATTTGATAATGGTTGGAATGTGTTGGAATATGTTGATTAAAAAATTATGAAGTAATAACCGATGCTAGTATAAAGTTATTAATTATTATTATTATTAATTAGTATGCATTATATGAATTAAAAATTTATTGTCGCGTAAATGAGACCTCATCGATAAAACGGACACATGTTAAAAAATTGGGATCGAGGGCTTTCCTTTCTTGTAAGGTTTCACAAAAATCCAATAATTAATAACTTTATCATTAGTTTATACCAGCATACCAGGTAATCGAAATATTCCGAAAACGGTTCACAGTATCGAGTTTTACCAAGAGTACCTTTTTGGTGTAAAATTGAATGATGTTTAAGTTTATTTCAAATTTTGATTAATAAATCCAACCTTAAAAAAGTTATGTTCAATACTACTTGGTACGAACCGTGTAACTAGCGCCCTCTATAAGAGTCAGATATAAAAACTAATTCATGGGATGTGTCAGCTTTACAATGTTTCCAGTAGTTTCGGCAAAATCATAATAAATGTGTATACATTTGTTTTCTTCAACGACCTTTATCTTGATTACGGATGGCGTTACGAAAATTTTTTACCAAGCAAACCCCAATTTTTTTTCAGTTTTCTACCTATCCTAGAGACAGTGTCACCATTTTTTTAAACACCCTGTATGTTACCCGTACCTACTTTTGACAATAAAACATTGATTTCATCGTTCATAGTTTTTAATACACAAAACACAAATTTTAATTCAGTTATGACTTTATGCCAATTATTTTTATGTACATACAAAACTATAAGTAATAATCTAACTTATCTTACTTATTAATTTTTTTCAAATGTAATTATAAAAATTTAATTGTAACTGAAGCGAAACGAGTTATTCAATTAGTCATAAATTACAATTAATGATCCTCATGCCTTTCCCTTAAATATTTTATTGACTATAGAAAAATTTTGCCATTTGACAAATATAGTGTTTGGAGAGATAAAATTTGACTTACCATAAAGCGTGGAATTCGTTAATATTTTTCCCTCAAAGTAAAATAAATAAAAAATATGTGGACCATTTAACAAATAAATCTTATTAATACTGATTAGAGTTGTGTGTTTTTATATGGAATAAAATTAAGGTAAACAATGATTATTTTTTTAGATTTGTACGAGGGTGTTTTACTTTTGTGGGTGGACATTTAGAAGTTATAGAAGGTTGTGATAACGTTTATTGATTAAGTTAGTGTCTTTTTTGTCGTTAATTGAATTTATATATATTTTTTAATTTCTATAGCTTCGTAGATTTCACGTTTACGTTTTTGTACTTCTTTTTTTAAAATTTTTGTCTTTTCAAAATTGAATTTGTGGTTGTGATTCATGTTTGTACAGAGCAGTTTGATTTTTTTTGTCGTACTTATGGGATTGGATCCTTGAGGCTAAGTATTTTTTTTTGTTTTACAAGAGGAAAATCTTTTATAGACACTCAGCGCTTCGACTGCTCTGAAAAGAGCGCGTTTTCGCGCTGAATAGTGTGGGACTCATTGAACGCTCGTTCTACGTTACCCACTAAAAAACTCTTGAGTGTGGTTTTATGGACTATTGTCTCTTGGTAGGAGACAATCTTACCCCTTGTGTAGTGTAGAATGTAAAAATGTTGCGTGTGTGTAGTGTTTTTAGTTTAAAAACTGGGGAGTTTTATTCGGGTGGCAGGGGGTTAATGAAAATAAAAAAATTATACTTCTTAGATTTTTGTGTCTGCCACTTTGACGACCTGGTATATAGTCGAATTTCGATTTTATAAGCGCGTTTGGATGTGAAGCGGCTTTTTCGAAAAAGATTTTGTGTCGATTTTTTATGTATTCTCTGATCGTTTCGATTTTTAGATCTTTGTGTAAATCAGAATTTCGGATATACCAGGGGGCATTGGTTATACGTTTTAGAATTTTATATTGGAATTTTTGAAGTTTATATTTTGTAGATTTTGCTGCTTGATAAAAGGAAATGCAGCCATAAAGGAGTTGTGGACGTAAAATTTGTTTGTAAATAAGGACTTTGTTTTTGAGATTTAATTTACTTCTGTAGTACAGAAGATTGCGGAGTCTACCAGACGTTTTGTTACAGCGCGTAATTAGCGTGTTTATGTGAGAATGCCATGAGAGTTTTCTGTCTAAATCTATACCTAAGTATTTGACTTTTTTTCTGTAAATAATATCTCTATTTTGAACCTTTACTTGAGGCATATTCGGGTTTCTTTTTCGATAAAAGAGAATAGCTTGCGTTTAACTTGATTTTCCAAGTTGTTGTCCATTTTTCCATTTCATTTATTTGCCTTTGCATATTTTTATAAAGAAATCTAAGATTTTTGTGTGTGCTAAAGGCCGCAGTGTCGTCTGCATACATAGCTAGTTCGGTTTTTGTTGTTTTCGGCGTGTCTGCTATGTAAAGATTATATTGGGTTGGCGATAACGTTGAACCTTGCGGTACGCCGGCTTCTATAAATCTATCCGTAGACTGTTTTTCGTTATTTTTTACATTAAATTTTCTGTTTTTTAGAAATAAATTTATCATTTTTATTTGATTTGTAGGAAAGTTCATCCTGTTTAGTTTATATAAGAGAGCTTCCGTGCCATACTTTATCGAAGGCTTAATATCAAAAAGTATCATTAAGGTACTTTTTTTTTTATTAAACCCTGTAGTTATATTTTTTAAAATTCTCGCGAGTTGCGATTCTGTACTGTGATCTCTTCTGAAGCCGAATTGTTCATCCGGGATCACTTTATATTTTTTTGTATGAACTAGAAGTCTTTTTAAAATTATTTTTTCAAATAAATTTGCCTAAACATGGTAATAGGGAGATGGGCCGCCAATTTTGTGGATTTTGTAGATTTTTATTAGGCTTTGGTAAGACTATTATTTGTGTTTTTTTCCGGATGTTCGGAAAATAGCTTGAGAGCAGGCAGTCATTGAAAATCGTCGCCAATAAGTCGATTGAATTATCGGGGAGATTTTTCAACGCTTTATTTGTAACTTTCAAGTTTTTTATAAGCGCTTTTATTTCGATGAAATTTAAAGTTTCTATTTCATCTACTTGATTTTGATTGTACTTGAGGCCAAGTATTGACTTGTTTGCCCTATGTATATACCTGTGCAATCTTTACACGATATTTCATATACTACGTGTGACTTTTTCTTTTTTGGAAATTGAGTTTTTAGTTTGTTTAGTTGTTACTAAGTAGGTTGTGAACCGTGAAAGCCAGGCTTATTTTCAATAAACGGTATAACTTTTGAACATAAACTAACTAAAATTAGTTCTGCCATGTACTTTTTATACTTCCGCAGAATTTTTTAGACATTTTACTTGACATGATAAGTATTTCTATCCTTGTAATATAATAAAATTAATCAATATCGTTAAATGTTTGTACTTGTTGGTAACGAAAATAATGATCAAATTCATTTTTCGATTATATTTCAGCCCCTGAAAAACCGTATAATTTAACTTTTAACTGGACAGAAGAAAACAGACTACAAATATCTTGGAATCATCCCGATAACACAAATGGGGATTTAAAAAGTTTTAAGTTTGTATTTTCAGACGAATGGAACACCGTTAGCATTACAACATATCATTTAATATACAGTACTTCAGTAAGCACCACATTTTTTAAAAAATTTTACTTTTCCACTATATTTTTGATTAATTAAAAGAAGAAAGCATGACAAACAAATTGTGGAGTTTCGATTGTGGGAGAAAGACTGAAACAAGTAAATGAATTTGTGTACTTGGGTTTAAAATTTACTAGAGATGGAAAGTATGACAGTGACATTGAGCGAAGGATGTTGGCAGGAAAACAAATGAATATGTCAAAAAAGGCACGTCTGGCTATGGTGCATAGAGGTGTGTTGGTTCCTACACTTATCAGTATGGTAGTGAATGTTGGGTTTGGCAGAAGAAGCATGAAAATAGGATTAATGCTGCGGAGATGAGTAGTCTGAGAATTGTATAGCCGGAGTGACTCGGTTGGATAAAGTAAAGAAAAGTGAGATAAGAGAACGATGTGGTGAGAAAGAAGATGTGGTTACAAAGCTAGATAAAGGAATGCTTAGATGGTTTGGACACGTAGAAAGGATGGATGAAGGCCTGGTCAAGAGTACCAACAACCGACGAGCATGTATGAGAGCACTGATGAAAGTAGAGGAAGCAAAAGATGTGTGTAAGAACCGTAGATAGTGGAAGGAAGTGGTCTCTGTCTACCCCTACGGGAAAAAGGCGTGACTATATGTATGTATTAAAAGTAAAACAATTCTGAATTTGTTAAAATAATTCCAACACGTTTTTCAGGTAAATAAAAGTGTGGAAGCCTGCAAAACGTCTAAACTTTGCATTAAAGCAGTTAATATTTATGAAGAAGGTGAAGAGACATGCATTGATATTAAAACTCCACCAATTTTGCCGCCGAATTTCACTTTGATGTGTTTAGAAATGAATGGTACCATTAACATCAATTTTAAAGTAACCGAACATTTTCACAAGATCGATAAACTATATTTCATTATATCAGAATTAAACAAATTAGATGCGCTCGAGGAATTTCAAAAAAGTTTAAACCACGAGCAGGAGGAAAAATTAAACAAATCGGGAATCGTTTATGAAGCCACCAACTTGAATTATTCTGCACATTACGAAATCGATTATAGTATTTACTACAAGAATTTTTCGAATCCACCTTTAAAACTCGGAATGAAATACATTGTGACAGTTTTTCTCGCCAATCACTGCAACGGTATGACAAGATTAAAACATAACCAAGTGGAAGTCGTTGCGGGAAAAATACCCGACGGTCAAAAAGAAAACGACGTAAATAATAATCTATGGGCCTTACTATTATTAATACCTCCTATTATAATTATCGTATGGTAAGTTTTGAAAATATTGTCACGAATTTCAGTTCTTCCGTGGGTTCGGCAAATTAAAACTCTCGATACAGTAACTTCTTCTTCTTACGATGCCTTACAGAGTTCCTGCGTTGGCGACCGTCGATCAGATGTTTCTATTTATTGCAGCTATTTGCAGATCTTGGAAGTTATGTATGCCTGTCCACTGTCGGATGTTTCGTAGCCAGGATAATTTTTTTCTATCTATTCCCCTTTTTCCACCTTCGATTTTGCCTTGAAGAATGAGGCGTTGAAAATGATAGCGCTCTCCGCGTAGAATGTGTCCCAGGTATGAAATATTCCTTTCTTTTATATATGCGAAAAGTTCTCGATCTTCTGGTTCAGCTCTTTGGAATGCTTCCTCGTTTCTTATGTGTTCGGTCCAAGATATTTTAAGCGTTCGCCGCAAGGTCCACATTTCAAAAGCTTCAATCTTACTTATTGTTCTTACTTCTTAATGTCCATGCCTCTACCCCAAATAGTAGGACCGACCGCACGTAGCATCTCAGCATTCTGTATCTAAGTTTAAATGTCTGTCTACAGGGAATTTTCGAAGTTTTGTAAAGACTGTTCTTGCTTGTTCTATCCTGCTTCTTATCTCTTGGTCTGGGTCCCATTTTTCATTCAGCATACAACCCAGGTATTTGAACCCTGCGACTCTCTCAATAACTTCTCCATTTACGTGTATTCTAGTGTTTGGGGGATTGCTTTTACTCACTACCATTACTTTGGTTTTATTTATGTTAATTTTCAACCCTTCTCTTTCACTTGCTTCGTTAATCAGATTAAGTAGTGTCTGGAGATCAACAAAACAATGTTTATTCCAATACCATAAATTCTACTTTTATAAATCACTTGGGATATTCACTTAGATAGCCATTGGGGCCCTCGTGAGTAACACCACAACATTATCGGTGGTGTGGGACTGCATGCAAGCCCTCACTGAGTTAGCGACGGTAAACAAAGTCACTCTTACATGGGTTCCTGGACACACAGTGATAAACGGCAACGAGGTAGCCGATGAACTGGTAATAAATGGGACCCTGGTGGAACCAAGAAGCCAGTTGGTCGGATTGCCAATTGCCGAAGCAAAACATTTATTAAAATTAATCCTTGAACAAGAACATATTGCTCAGCGGAATGCAAATACTGGCTGCAGAACATCAAAACAGCTGATGAAAAGACCTCTCCAGAAGAGGGCTGACGCACTCTGGACGATGAACCGGAGTAGACTAAGCAGCACGCTTGGCCTGCTCACAAGACACATCGCACTAAAGGCGCATCTCTTTAAATTTAAGCTGGCGGCCGAGAAAAACTGCCGACTATGCGGAGAGGAGGAGGAGAGCAGTATACACATTCTGTGTCACTGCCCAATGCTAGCGGGGTACAGGTATCAAACCTGGGGCCGTATGATTATGGATCCATGCGATCTAAAAGAGACAGGACCAACAGAAATCCTGAGGTTTGCCAAAATCAGCGGACTAGAATTTTGATGCCCTGAAGACACAGCGGTAGTCGCAGGGGACCAAAAGATCTAGGTGACATAGGTGCCTATACCAAAGGCCCAACCGCTTTCTGTCTGTAAAAAAATTCCACATTTCTAATATTTCGCGTTGCAGACTTTACCATTTTTTTTTATTTTTTATCCATGTTATAAACAGATCATACTGAAAAAAACAAAAACAATTAGTCAGGATTATATAAATGTTTCTTATAGTGTTGTTATAGGGATAATACCAATTAACAATAACTAATTGATAGATACTAGATTAATTATAGATTTATTTAGGATCGCTAATAAACAGCAAGGGAGGGTGCGAAACAGAAATAAAAAGACGGATAGTATTAGCGAGGACAGCAATGTCAAACTTATCCAAGATATGGAAAGACGGTTGCATAACCAGAAACACTAAAAGAGCCCTGGTTAACAACTTAGTAATTTCGATATTTTCATATGGTTCCGAATCCTGGACAATAAAGTCGAGCGACAGGCAACGAATAGATGCATTTGAAATTAAGTGCTGGCGGAGGATGCTTCGCATACTCTGGACTGCACACAGGACCAATGTGTCAGTATTAAGCCAATTAGAAATTAACGATCGATTATCCACCAGTTGCCGACGTCGCATTCTGGGTTACGTCGGACACATCACCAGACGAGATCAAGACAATCTAGAAAGACTTATCGTGCAGGGCAAAGTGGAAGGTAAAAGGTCAAGAGGAAGATCTCCGTCACGATCTATAAACCAAATTAAAGAGATTACAGGGCAAATCTCGCAGACAAATTTAAGAGTAGCGGAAGACCGACAGCAGTGGAGACAATCGACCCATTAATGCTCATAGAAATGATGTCACAATTCTTCAGCAATGAAGATATGACTAAGAAGAAGTGATAGATACATACCTTCCTGTTATACGATTAAAATTAACTTAGTCTTAAATAAGACTGATTGTTTTGTAATTTATAAAGCAAATAATAATAAAAACACCGGCAAGTTAATAACAAATGTTTTAAATAACAGCTGACAGCACTCATTATTGTATTATTCATAAAATCACTCGATTGTAGTAATATTTCGATTATACGCGCCAACATTTAAACTTTCAAACCTTGCATCGCGATTGGTCGTTTGCAATAACATTGAAAATAGTTGGCATATTTTCCGCGGCTTTAGTTTGCTTCTGTGAACTGTAAACTTAATAATAAAACCGAAGTTACTTAATGACTTAAATTTTAAAATAGTTTTGTTGTTTAAAAATATAATTAATGTTTGTGATCGTCTAAAACCTTTTTTATGTTTTAGGTATGTAAGAAGAAAATATCCCAATTTCCCGAAATTCGTAAATACTCGTAGTAAGTTCCTAATATTTTTTTGTAAGTTTTTTCCTACTTGAGGGCAATACCGGATATCCTAACCTTATCTCATTAATTTTCCAAAACAAAACCAATGGAAATAAAATTAATGAATTTCGTATTGAGCGTATATACAATCAAACCACCCAATAACGACCATCATCAAAAATTGGTCGCTCTTTTACTTAAAATATAAACCCCCTTATAACTTCAACGAATAATTTGGGCATTAGACCTTAGTGACTAAAATTAATGTTTCGACGACCTAAATAACTACTTGAAGCAACTATCGGTGACTCATTTTAAACCAAAACCAAAAGGTCTCGTGAAGAAATCTGTTGTAATTGCTTAAACTTGTTTACCAAATAAACTGCAAACACTTTTTCTTTCCACTGTGCAGAAAGCGTCACTTCTGGCCCGATACGCAAAACGAAGTTGCCGCTTTCCGCCTATAGTAGAGGGAAATAGTATGCAGTAAAAGCTCCTTACACACGGTCGCGTTTTCACTATTCGCGGTTTAAAAAAATGCGACCCAATTCCTATATTCGCGGCAAAAGATTTATTTATTTGCGGATATAATCGGTACATACATATTAATAAAAAGGATTCCAATAGGTATCCAACCCAATATCCTTTGTAAACGCGTCGTCAAATGGACTAATAAAGAAGTAAAATAGATCTTATTACAACTACATATAGGTACCTAAAGTATGTTGTTAAATAGGCGAGGGGAGAAATCCTCTTCACAGAGACTGAATACGTAATGTACACAGATGGCCCAAAAACCCCAGATGGAGTTGGGGCCGGTGTTTTCAGCAGTAAAGCAAAGATTGAAATATCTACCAGTCTTGGCAGGTATGCTACAATTTTTCAGGCTGAAGTCTTCGCTATCGAATTGTGTGCAAGAGAGCACATCAACAGACTTCTAGCAAACAAAAACATAAGTATAATATCAGACAGCCAGGCTGCTTTAAAAGCACTGAGCTCCAACAAGATAAATTATTATCGAATCGCATCGAATCCTTAGAGTACCTTGGTGCGAACAACAGGGTGACCCTACTGTGGGTACCTGGGCACCAGGGGGTGAAGCGAAACGAAAAAGCCGACACCTTTGCAAAACAGGGGGCCGAATCTGCGTTCACTGGACCAGAACCGGTTTTTGGAGTCACCACAAATGCCGCCAAAACAATCATTTCGAACTGGGCGGAGAGCAAAATACTCACGTACTGGTCCGATATACCAGGGTTGACTCACTCGAAGGCGTTTCTACCTAAACCCTCGAAACACAACTAATCAGATCCTAGAATGGAGCAGAAATGACCTGGGAATTCCAACAGGACTGCTTACAGGACACTATCGTCTAAGATACCATCTCGGAAGGATAAATCTGAACCAACAAACGGACTGTTTGTTTTGCTGCGTGAAAGACGAAATTGCTGAACATATACTATGTTCATGCCCCGGCCTGGGAAGAATAAGGTTCAACATATTTGGTTACACCATTCTAGAACCTACCGATTTCAAAAAAATCTCACCCTATACAACCATGAACGCTATATTGGTTCGGCCTTTGACATGAGCCACCTTCGCCACGGTCGGTGTTTTTGAGAATGTAAACAAACATACATTGAACATGATTTTTTTTAGCGAAAACTCGACTGGAAGATGAAATTATTCTGACTGAACCACCACCAATAAATAGACAGAAAGTAATCGTCAAGCCGAAACTTTTTCCGGTAATGAAAAGTAAATGATTGCGTTTATATTGTAACACCTAGAATTTATTTTATTTCAGAAGCTCGATACGACACATTCCAATAAAATTCGGATCATCGATTTTGAAAATTACGTAAAAAAATCCATAGAAAGCGGAGAATTGGAAAGACAACATACGGTAAGTACATAAGTAGTGCTCTCTTATTTCTGGAATTCACATGTATGCATGGAGTTTATGCTCCTTGTGTAGTCTCCATGATTAATCGCTTCATTTTTCTTTGCAGCTTTTTGAAAAAGGAATGCGCAAGCCGCACGATGTCGGTTCCACTAGTGAAAACAAGAACAAAAACCGCTACAAAAATTTAATTGCTTGTAAGTATGTCTTTTAGTTCGTGGTCACAAAGCCGGTCCTATGGATTTTCTTCTATCTAGACAGAAGGGCAATTTGGGGCTGGCTCAGGGACCAGAACTTCTTCTTCTTGTTGTGCCATACCCCCTGGGGGGCGTCGGCGACCTCTCTGCAACTATTCATGTGCACGCTCAATCAGTGTTGCATGAATAGAAGGGACCTACAGTTTAATGCCGGTTCCGAACGGCTAGTTTAGAGAGGCCTTACTAGGCAGAATACATTCGGTGGTTTGCCATTGCCTTCCGAACGGCAGCGGTCGCTTATAATTCGTTGGTTTGACCTGGGAATCGATCCCGGGTCTCTTGGTGCAGAGGCTGGCGCGCTAGCGACTACACCACGGCCACTAACACACGGCCAGAACTTAATATACTAAAAAACAGAAAACAGAGACAAGTATAGACAAGACCTTATAGGGGATTCTCACCGAGGGGACCTGGTCGGAATCATTCTATCTCTGAGTAGTAAAGATGCAGGCTAGCAGTACACATACTGACCGGTCATGGTACCCTTGGATACCACATGCACTATATGGGGCTGGCCTACATCCATAATTATACTTATACACAAAAACGCAATTCATATACCATTTTACCTTTATGTAATAAAATGTTATAGTAATACTATAATACTAATGGTTACGGTACATAAATAAAGTATAAGTACATAAATAAAAATAAATTTTTTTATTTAAGTACTTGTTTTTGGTAGTAACCATTTTAAATTAAAAAATATAATATACAGGGTATTAGTAAATAAGTGCGACAAACTTCAGGGGGTGATTCTGCATGAAAAAATAATGACAGTTTGCTATATAAACAAATGTCTGCAAATACTTCGTTTCAGAGATACGGGGTGTTAAAGTTTTTCTTAAAAACTGACGATTTACTTATTGCTCTGAAACCGGTCGAGATATGCAAATGAAATTTGGTGGGTTTTATGAGGTACTTATTCCGCATTTATTGACATACAATTTACAATTTTATATTTATCATTGGCGCACATTCGAGTAATGATCCCAATTTTTTAAAGGAAAAAATGTTACGCCACTGGAATATTTCAAATAAAAAATCATGTTTAAATTTCTCGGTAAATTTGTGACAAAAAATCTTTCCTGCCTTTTTTTCGTATAGGGCGTTGTTTTTATGCAAAAAAATAAAACATCTTAACACGTATTTTTCATTTCTTTAATACATTATTAAGAACTATCTAATATAATAACATTAAACCAGAACAATAACACTAATAAAATTTTAAATAGGCGCAAAACTACAACAAATCTTCAAAATTACCTCCCTCAGACACAAGATTAAACTCTTTATTGATTGTTGTATTTGCGCAAATATTCCTGGTGTATTTCTTGTCTCTCAGCCGGCTTCAACATTTTCGACAGGAGTGAAATAAACTAATGACTTGAGAAAACTTTAAATGCAAAAATCTAGAGGATTTAAATCCGGTAATCAAGCAGGCCAATGTAACGTACCTACCCTACCCATCCAAAACAAAACACCCCGAATCTCTGAAAACGAAGCATTGGCGAACATACGTTTATATAGTAAGCTGTCATTATTTTTCATGTAGAATCACCCCCTGATGTTTATCGTGCTTATTTTCTAACACCCTATATAATAATAATACCCAAAGGTACACCCCAAAGAGATTATGAGAATTGATCAAAGCATTGCAGAGGATGTAAGAATAAAACAACTTAAATGGTATGGACATGTGCAGAGAATGAACAAAGACCGTTTGCCAAAGAAAGTCATCAACTGGAATCCCCAGGGAAGAAGAAAGAGAGGAAGACCTAGGAAAAGTTGGAGAGAGGGGATGGACAGAGAAATGAGAGAGGTTTGGGAGAGGATCTCTGGGATGACAGGGGTCAATGGAGACTGGGAATCGGAAGTAGAAAATGATAAAACCTTTTTTTTACGGCGGACTTCCAAATAAAAACAGCGCAAAAATATAATAAACAAATAAACTACACTAAGTAATACCAAGTATAACAGCTGTTGCAGACCATTTAATTTAGAAATCATAAAAGTTAAAAAGTAGGTCTGACCACTTTAAATAAAAACATAGTGCTCAGAAAAAAATATAATAAACCACACTATAACAAAAAAACAAAAAAGTTTGTTGGACCACTCTGTTTGCGTTTTGCGTTTATAGGGTTCCAGTTCGAAATAAACTATAAACAAAAACTAAAAATCGCAATTGCCCGGAAACATCCAAATAGCATTCAGAAATGGTCCATACACACTACTATAATATTATGTAATGTACATGTAGTTATAGATATTCGATTCCATTGACCTCGTTCCAGTCTAGAACGTTATTGAGTTAGAACCGTTAGTTCCCATTACTGCTGTTCTTCGTCTCGTCGCAGCTTTGTCTCTCGTCCGTCGATCCGTTGAAACTTCGCGTGCGACGAGGCAACGCATAGTGTGGCATATTCTGGGCATGTCACTTAAAATATATGTAAAACGACGCAGCGTTGACGCTGCGGCGACGCAACGCAACGCACTACTGAGGCCTCAGCCTAAAACAGCTAATAATTGCCAACACTGCTTTTACCTCATTATATTATGTGCTAAAAAAATAGCAATATTGCACTGGAATGAATTACACATTCTTGCAAAATGAGCCTAATATTGTACTTATTGCTTAACATACTATCATTTTTTAGATGACCACACACGAGTAAAATTAAAGCGTGCACCCAACAGTGATGAATCAGATTATATAAACGCAAACTATATTGACGTAAGTTTTACCGTAAACAAATCATTATTTAAAACAATCAATTTTTTTTTTTTGTTTCATGTAGTTGATTCTTGATTATGCCCAAATATTTGATCGTCTCTTTTATCTATCCTTGGTTGTAATTATTAATGATAGCTTTTCTAATATGGTTTTTAATTTATTTTTTTAAATTCAAATTATATATATATATATATATATAATCATAAACCTTATTATACCCGAAGGTGTTAAGGTGTTTTGTTCAAACAAGGTTTGCACTTAAGTATTTTAGTTATTTTTATATACAAATTTCACCCAGCTTCTTTTATTTTGTGCAATTTCTTTTCCTTCCTTCCAGCTGTTGTTATTTTGTTCTAGGATACCAGCTATTACATCATCCTATTTCCTTCTAGGCCTGCCTCTAGATCTTTTATTTTTTTGTTTGGTTTGCCACATCAACTTGACTTACCATATGTCCAAGCCACTTCAGTGGCTGACGTTCTATACTGTTTATGATCGGCTCGACCTCCAATTCCTTTCTAATAACCTCATATCTCACTCTGTCTTTTTTTGTGATGCCCTTTATGCCTCTTAGAAATTTAGTACTTTAATTTCTATGGCTTGTATTTTGCTCTTCTGTTGTTCCGTATGTACCCAGCTTTCACAATCATAGATTAGGATCGGTTTAAATATGGTTTTGTAGACGATCAGTTTTATCCTCGTCGACACTTCTTTCTTCCTTATAAGCGTGTTACTTACTGAGTAGTACAACTTAGTTGCTCTTTCTATTTTGCTGTTAATTTCCGCTTCGTTCTTCCCGTCTCTGTTTATCAAGACACCTAGATACTTGAAGTTATCCGTTTGCTCTACTTCTTTATCGCTTAAACTAACAACAGTTTGAACTTCGTTTCTACCTATCACCATTATTTTTGTTTTATTCACATTAATTTTCAGGTTGTATTTCTTCAGTGCTTCAAACCATAGATCTAAATTGTTTTGTTGGATTCTTGGCACATATCATTAGTTCTTTTGCGAAGGCACATACACTTATATAGGTTGGTTCCAGATTTCTGTAGCCCACCAGCAGTTTCTTTGCTTTTGTTTTGACTTATTGCATCGTCTAGTATAAGGTTGAATAAGATGGTGCTTAGTACTCCTCCCTGTCTTAAACCTTCCCTAGTTAGAAACTGTTCAGACTCGGCATTATTTGTTCTTATGTAGTTTCTGCTGCATTGCTATAAGCTGGATATGCAGATCCTTAGTTCTTCGTTGACCCCTCTGTTTCTTAACCTGTTCCATACTGTCTTCCTTGAAATACTGTCGAAAGCTTTTTCCAAATCAATGAATGCTACATACATATTGCTATTATGATACTTTTCAAATTCAAATTATCTTACTAAATCATTCATTTCTTTTCTGATGCAGATTGTTGTTAAATTTTTTTGAAATATATTTTGACCACAGTGCTGTCCTTTTTTAAATGTTTTTAGCCTAAACTTTCATACAACAGGAAGTATTTTAATAAATTTTTGTTAAATTTGTTCGTTGTGCAATTTTAAATTTCTGTTTTAAGCGTTTCTTGCAGCAATCAAAGTCGAAATGTATATTTTTTTCTTGTACTAGTACTTACATGGGTGTTTTCATACATACGTGCATAAAAAGACGCTTTCTTCTTGTGAGGGTAGGCAGAAAACACTTCTTTCCACTTTCGCTACGGTTCTTACATAAGTCTTTCGCTTCTTCTACTTTCATCAGCGCTTTCATATATGCTCGCCGGTTGCTAGTATTTTGACCAGGCCTTTCTTGCCTAGTTCGACCTCTACCGCATTGACCATTGACATTCGCCTTAAAAATCTGTTTTGTCAATCTTCTTTCATTCATCCTCTCTAAGTATTCGAACCATCTAAGCATTCCTTTATCTATCTTTGCCACCAGATCTTTTACACCACAGCGTTCTTTTATCTCAATATTCGTCACGGCTATCCTTCTTAGACCACTTATCTCCGCAGCATTGATCTTACTTTCCTGCTTCTGCCAAACCCAACATTCACTGTCATACATAAGTTAGAGACCAGCAATCTTTTATGCACTGCCAGTCGTGCCTTTTTGACACGTTCTGGCTGCTTATAAAGTTATGAAGTGCTCCATTCATTTGTTTTTCTACCAACACCCTTCGTTCAATTTCACAGTCATACTTTCCGTCTTTCGTAAATTCATTCGTAAACTCATTCACTTATGCTACTTTTTTTTCTTTAATCAACACCCATCAGTTTGTCATGCTTCTATTTCCTTTAAAAACCATTACCTCTTGATTTTAAGAGCATCATGCATATTATTAACGATTGTCTGCAACTCCTCAGATGATCGTAATAAGACCTGATTATTGGCGAAAATGAGACATTTAACGATTATATTACTCATTCTTGATCCATACGTACTTTCTTTCAAATAATCCGTCTATAAATAAGTTAAACAGCCTTAGTAAAGCAACACATTCCTGTCTAACACCTTTTTCGATTTTAAACCAGTCCATGTAAGTCCTTAGATTTAAATTAAGTTTCATATTACACAGGAGAGTTGTCAGCGATTGAAGTAAGATCTGGCTTTCAGTCTGTGTTATCCTGACACAAGGAGTGAAATCCTCGTAAAGTTATTTCAGCGCTCGTATCAAACTACCACTCGTCCCATACATAGATAATGTCTACTAAAATTCATTTCTTACCACTCTGTCATAGGCATTTACCGAGTGTACGAAAGCGCAGTAGACCTTTTGACTTATAGCCAAGAATTTTTCGACTATACTTTGTAATGAAAAGACTCATCCATTCATCTATTTCTAAATCCTGCTTGCACATCTCCTATCATCTCCTCAGTTTCACTCGTAATTTTTAATTAATGCCTTTGCATAAGGTTTGCCGACGATGCTGAGTAAGCTAATACCTCTGTAGTTTTTGCAGTCCTGCTGCGAACCTTGTGTTTATTTTTATAGTGGGAATCTATGAATTGGTCCGAAAAATGGAAATCTCTTAAAATTTTATAGCAGCAATTAAATTCTTTTTTTTTGTTTTGAAATGTACAACGTGTTTGTCATGCTTTCCCCTCTTTTAAAAACCATTACTTTCGTCTTGCTTACATCACTTCATCCCTTCGATTTTTAGAGCATCACGCAAAATACTAACCATCGCCTGCAACTCCTATTATGGCCGGATCATCGGCGTAAAGGAAGCATTTGACGATCAAATCATTCATTTTTAAACCCTTGGCACTCTCTTTAAAATCATTTAAACAACCGTCTATGAATAAGTTAAACAGCAATGGCGAAGCCAGACATCACAGTAATCTGAAATATTATTGTGACCGGATTGTCATTCAATTTTAAGTCTGAAAGTTTTTACAAACATGTGTGATAGGTATTGTTTTTTCGTACAAAAAACCTAATAAAAGAGTACAATATATTGTAATGATAACATGTGCCATCCTTGCGCAGGGTCCATGCTAATCTTCTCTATTTAGTTTCAATTTTAGTACAAAAAAAACCACCCCAACAACCATAATTTATAATAATTATTATTATGCTTTAATTTTAATTCTAAAAAGAAATAGCAAAAGACGTGTTTAAAATGATTTTTTTTTAAACTTACCAACTAAAAAAATAATTGAACCAGTCATTTTTGATTGTAAATTTGTTTGTTAATAATAAATCTGCCATAAAGTAGACCAATTTTTAAAAAATACATTTAAAAAAGTTTAATTTTTCGATGTGCTTTAGCCGGAAATATGGTGGATTTCACTTTTAAATAATTATAGTAAAATCATTTTATATGTTTAGGGTTACAAGAAATCAAAAACGTATATAGCTACCCAAGGACCTAAAGCTAATACGCTCAATGACTTTTGGCTGATGATTTGGCAAACAAATGTACAACACATCATAATGCTAGCCAACATTATTGAAAATGGAAAGGTAATAGTTTTACACAAATTTATTTCATTTAATTATTGTTTACATTTATTTTTTCTAAGGAAAATACAGGGTGGCCAACCGAAAACGAAACAGAGCCATTTGCAGGAACGTTGTCAATATCTTAGAAAAACGCTCAGATATGTCGATTTTTGATTAAAAGGGGACACTCTTTTTCGGTATTTTTGACTTTACTACTTTCGAATAAGATGTTCTTTAAAAGCTTTGACAATTCTTTTTACAGTAGTCTTTAAATTTTACATTTCCTTTCCATAATTTGAAAAAATTACATGCTAAAATTCCAATTATTTTAGTTGCTTACTTACTACTTAATTGATTAAATGTTCAAACTGATGACCACCCGCTTCCATACAATAATAAAACGTTTACGCACATTCCGAAGAATTTCCGGAGTGATTTGACGGCACTTGTCAACGATTGTTTGACGCAAATCCAACGACGCTGGTTGTATTTTATAAATTTTACTTTTCAGATGCCCCAAAAAAAATTGAGGGGCGATAAATCTGGCGATCGTGAAGGCCATTCAATGCTGCCTCTTCTCCCAATCCAATGCTGTGAAAAACGTTGAAAATTATTTTTAAATGCCATTTGAAAATGGATTTCTTTTTGTGGAGACATCTGAAAAGTAAAATCTATAAAACGCAACCAGCGTCGTTGGAAGATTTGCGTCAAAGAGTCGTTGACGAGTGCCGTCAAATTACTCCGGAAATTCTTTGGAATGTGCGTAAACGTTTTGAACAAAATCTTTATTATTGTATGGAAATGGGCAGTCATCAGCTCGAACATTTAATCAATTAAGTAGCAAGTAAGCTACTAAAATAATTGTAATTTAAAAATGTAATTTTTTTCAAATTATGGAAAGGAAATGTAAAATTTAAAGACTATTGTAAGAAAAATTGTCAGAGCTTATTTGATCCCCAATTTCATTTAAAAATTTTGGGGTAATTCTTACCCTCGCTTGGCGTTGAAAGTAGTGGAGTCAAAAATACCGGATAAGAGTGTTATAAAAAATTTATAAAATTTATAAAAAATCGACGGGTCTAAGCGTTTTTTTTAAATGTTGACGAGGTTCCTGCAAATGGCTCTGTTTCGTTTTTGATTGACCCCCCGGAATTTTAATGTAGTTATATTAAATGAATGAACCGTCGCGGGACGCCTGGTAGATGTGAAACATCAAAACTATTTTGTATTTGTGACTAAGAATTTCAAACGAAATTAATAACTTATAAAAATTTAAAAAAACGCATTGTTTTTGACAACTGTCCTTTGTCATCAGTAATTTTCTTTATTTTCGTTAAATCTCATTTTTTAGATTTACCAAGGTACTTTGGGTAGGTTGAAAGACTGACAGCGCTTTAATTCTCACCCGCGGCATTAGATGTTTTAAATAAAAAAATATTTTATTATAAAGTATATATTACTACTTCCCCATCCTTACTATCAACTCCTTAAATCATACATAACTAACAGACATTTCACTGTGGTACAAGGCAATGAACATACTGATATCCAACCCATACACTTTGGCGTTCCACAAGGGAGTGTCTTGGGACCAATTCTGTACCTGATGTACACAGCAGATTTACCGACTTCAAGATCCACCCTCATAGCAACATGATGACACTGCTGTACTGTCATCTCACACTGATCCAATAATGGCCTCCAACATCTTACAAGGTACTCTAAACAAACTACAGTGCTGGCTGAAAACATGGTGTATCAAAGCCAATGAAGCAAAATCGATTCACCTAACATTCACCGTACGAAGATAAACATGTCCACCGGTAACGAGCAGAAGATGCAAAATACCTAGGCATACACTTAAAAAAAATATATATGTAACAAAAAAAAAGTATTCAGTCAGAGGTCACCAATAAATGGATCACACCACCACCAAAAAATTAACTAACAAAAAAAAAAGAAACTCGAATGTGCAGTGTTAGAATTACATGATTGGGTACATAAGAATAATTCAGAATGTGAATATTCTCGAAGTACAGGAATTAATAAAAATAGAAAATAATGGTGTTCATGGTATCTAAAAAATAATGTAACATTAGGATGTAGAATTACTGTCAAATTCAGAATTTCAATTTCACCAACTATAGTACAACCACATTATCTTAATTTTTCAATGTCAGAGTCGCAACTTATTTTAACGTTTTTTTCATTAACTTTTGTATATATTTGGCCATTGAAGGACCAGACAGGTTTTCCCTCGAGAGCTGATTTCGCAGTTTTCATTAAAAGTCTTCTGTATAGTGTCAAATCTTCCGTGAAGTAAACTTTAGAACTCTTCAGCTTTTTGGCGGATTTGAAGATATTTAGTTTCACAGCTTTACTGGAAACTTTGAGTATCAGTGGTCTCGGTATAGATTGGGAGCTGGGTTGTTTACCCACTCGATAGCAGCTGATTATCTCTTCATTTTTCAAAGCTAGATTGGCATTATTCTTTAAAATTTCAATGATTTTGGATTTGGCGTTTTCCTCTTCAATTTCGGACACTCCGTAGATACAAATGTTGTTGCTT
This sequence comes from Agelastica alni, assembly GCA_950111635.1. Taxonomy (NCBI): domain Eukaryota; kingdom Metazoa; phylum Arthropoda; class Insecta; order Coleoptera; family Chrysomelidae; genus Agelastica; species Agelastica alni. The sequence goes on along the minus strand of OX467713.1, from coordinate 24,726,521 downwards.
TTGCTGTTTTGTTCCATCGAGTCTACTTTTTGTTCGAGTATGGATATTTTATCGTTCTGCTTTTTTATTTCTAGTTGGAGACCGCACATTTTTTGTTCGAGACTCTCCATTAGCTTTTTTGTCAGCTGAGTAATGAATGATTATCATTGAAGAATTCAGTTATCGATTCTTTTATTATGTTATTAATTTCTTGTTTACTCCTCGTACCCATCGCGTGAATATATTATATCAGTTAGAACAGTAAATAGATAGGACTCACGTTGAGGTTGGATTTCTGCTTTTTTCCACACTACACTGTGTTAAATAGTTGTTCGTGGTGGAGCGAACCGAATTTTGGCTAGGCGGCACGACACATTAAACTGAACTGAACTTGGATAGACGTTTAACCTGAAGGAGACATATATTTATAAAGCGTAAGCAACTAGGCATCAAACTACATCAAATATACCGACTTATTGGCCGAAAATCAAAACTGTCCATAGATAACAAAATTTTGTTGTTGTTTGTTGTTTTGTTTGTTTTGTTGAACAAAACCAATCACAAAAAAATTAAATAATTTTAATTTATTATCATAGTGTGATGCAAACATTTCTGCTGAACAATTCAAGTGGCTTTGGCATTCGTGCAGGTGTTGGTGCAGCGATGTCTGATGGAACTTGAAAATGCAGTTATCACAACATGGGAGCAAATTCCTTAAGATTTCAACCAAAATTTAATAAAAAGTATGTCTGTAAGCAAAAATACTGTGATCCGAAGTAGATCAAAAAAATAATTATGTGCTGAGTAGATACATCATAAACATAATTTATGTAAATTAATTTCGCAAACTCAGACTGCAGAAAAAAATATTTTTGTTCCGGTGTGAAATTTTTGTTATGTTAAAATCAGTTTTTGTGCGCTGAGGTGCGTTTGGAAAAAACCCAATAGAAAAAATTCCAAGATTTAAATTTTATTGCCACAACACTTTTTTCAAAATAAAGCAATATCTTCTTTTTATTTCAGAAAAAGGTCGAAAAATATTGGCCTAATATTAATGAAGACAGGCACTACGGAAAAATTAATGTTCTACATAACTCCTCAACAGTCTTTGCCAACTATGAGGAAAGAAAATTTACTATTTCCTGTAATAATGAAGAAAGAAAGGTAATAATTTTTTCTGTCATTTGAACTACTTTAAAAAATATTATTGGTTAAGGTTCATACTTTAAATGTTGCAAAAAGAATTGGGGTGAAATTTTTAAGCATATTTTTGTACTATAGTCCGTTAGCTTGACATATATAGCACGTTACCTAAACGACAGTAATAAACAGGATTAACAATCGGCAGGTTTTAACGACACTGAACGAGAATTAAAATTGTGAAAAATTTTGCATGAAGTAAATTACTTTTGAAGAAGCAGGATAGGCGAGAATAACTGAAATGTAATTCGGGTTTTAAATGGACTGTAATCGTAAGGGTAGTTTTACTACCAAAAAAAAATACATAATAAACGATTAACACGCCGCTGGCAAATCTATTAGAAAGAGTAGTATAGATAACTTATATGACCAACCTTAAATCGCCGTCGTTCGTAGCTCGTCTGTGCAGAGGGGCTAATGATTGAAGTTTGTCGGCGCCGGCTTGTTTGTGAGCACCATGAAATCACCGGTTGTCGTTCGCTGCAAGCGCGATATACTAGTCCGTTGACAAGACACACTTTTCGCAAATATTAATCCACTAATCCATTAATCCACACAATAATTACAAAGTAAGTACAAAATGAGTTCTTTCTGACACGATTCAGTCAATTGCGAATGAATAAATTAATTTTACGTGCTATTTGACGTAGAAATTGTCTGTCTGTCTCTTCTCTCCTTTTCTTGGTATCTAGACATGCCAGGGGCGTGCGAGAATTTAGTACGAGAATTAATATTTAAAATTCAGCCATTCTCAAGCGAAGCAAAATACGCGGGTAGTAAATACAGGATCTTAGATCAACACTAAAAAAGATGAGATATCTTGTAGGAGAAGCCAGTATTTAAGAAAATTGAGGGCAGGGGAACGGATTTTAGACTTATTTTTAGCTTCTGATATCTCCTACTTTATTTCAACGGTCGTTTAGCTCCATTTGGTAGACTTAAGCGATGTTATTGTCAGTGGTTGCAGTTTTTGTACGTCCCAAACTTTCATAGTCTCCCAAACTGATACGGCCACGTTTAAATTCAGCTGTCCAAAATTTCACGGTGGTAAATAAAGGCGCAGAGTCCAACTTATTTTTGATTTACGTAGGCGTATTGCCTTTTACAAATATTGACTCACTCAAACGACTGTTAAACAACAACTGCGCATCCAAAATGGCAGAAATTTTCGTATATACCTGTCAAAAGATTCACAACCACATTATCTAGCTTTTATTAACGAGTGCTGCCATCTTTACGTTAAAATCGGAAACTTTTCAGACCACCCTCGTACCATTAACGAAAAAATTGTAGTAAGTGGCACTAGAAGAAGAAGTGAAGAGCAAGTCATATTTTGCATAGTTTAAATACCTTTGCTTTCTGTTTTTCTTCTTCTTCTTCTTCTTTCCTTCTTGACACAAGGGTAGTGATCACATAGACGATTCTAATGTAGTGTTGCAGCTTTCCTTACTACTTCTTTCCACTTATCCCTATTCACTGCATTGCGGGCAGCTTCTCTAAAACTTGTTCCAGTGCATTCTTTTATTTGGTCAGACCATCTTCTCGGGGAACGACCTCTCGGTCTAGTCCCTTCCACCTTGCCATATACAACCAACTTCTCTAAATCATCATTATTGCGTCTTGTAACGTGGCCGAAGTATTTTAGTAGCTTGGTGTTTACTATTTGGGATATTCACCGCGGTTCCTTAATTTCCCTAAGGACAGACTCGTTCGTTCTTCGCCAGCAGTGCATCTCAAATACATTTATTTTTCTTCGGTCTTGTGCTTTCATGGTACACGGTTACGCTCCGTACAGAAATATTGGGATAATTAGAGTTTCAACTATTTTCTTCTTGGTGTTTAACGTGATAACACTGTCCTTCCAGGTTTCTGTTTTGCGTTTTATCTCTTGTGTGCAGCCTCCTTCATTTGTTATTAGTACACCCAGGTAAACGAGCTGATGTACTACTTGGCACCGTCCTACTTCTACAATCATGATTTTTGTTTTTTCATGGTTGATATTTAGACCATATTCTCTGCTTTGTGTTTCAAGTCTGCTAATCAGAGTATTTAGTTCCTCAGGATCATTTGCTAGTAGCACGGTATCATCCACGTATCGGAGATTGTTAATTTTGGTTTCACCAATAGAGACGTCACCGGTCCAGCCTTCCAGTGTCCTATACATTATATATATATTTCCCGTACACATTATACAGCAAAGGTGAGAAGATACATCCCTGCCTGACGCCTTTTCGTATTGTGAATCTGTCCGATAAAAAGTTCCCGACATGTACCATTGCTTCATTAGATGTATATAGTATGGCTATGAGGAATATCTGGTTTTGTGGGATTCCCATCTCATATAGTATAGTCAATAATTTGTCCCATTTTAAGCTATCGAATACTTTCTGTTTTTACTGCTCTAAAAATTACTGAACTTAACACAACAATCACTGATAAAGATTCAACAATTCAACTGTAACTGACATTGATTCTTTTCTGAAGCTACTACTAAAGCATGGGACACTTTAAGGTGTCTCTAAACTAAATGATGACATATGGTTGCTAGCTATCTGATTAATAAGTTGATACATTTAAATTAAAAAACGTAACTAAAAACTGGCACATTATTGTTGAATTTAAGTTGTCGCTTAAATATTTATTTTCTTTTTAAGATTATTCAATTACATTTTAATACATGGCCGGATCATGGGATTCCATTGTATTCTCAGAGCTTGGTGCCTTTCTTGCAGAAAATGTTAAAAATATCTGCTAGTCCGTATTCCCCAATTTTGGTTCATTGTAGGTAAGTTAATTTTTTATATAATTAGTAACCATATTGTAAAACAAATGAAAAAAAAATACCGATAGAATGGACAAAACCCGTGATATGCCCGCTACAAGCAAAATGAGATAAAAGTGAGTGTCATAACTATAGAGGTTAGTATCTCACTGGTAAATGTGGGATATAAAATAATGGGTGTTTCTAAATCCATGCGAAAAAATTCAGGAAGTGATTGCCCGTATAAAACTATAATGGATCTTTCCTTTAACAAAATTTCCCCAGCCCGCCCTCTTCCGATATATCACCCCTAAAAGGGGGCGAGTAAGATAAAGTTTTAATTTTTTTTCTCAAATTTAAGTAAAAATAGAAACATGAAATTTTTTAATTACTGTAATTTCGGTATTTTACTGCTTCTTCTTTTTAGTCGTATTCTTATGTCTAAGAAATCAGGTACAACTATTTACTCTAGTTGGCCTATCCATCCAACAGATGACCTGCCGCTCGTCCGTTTACCTTCCTTCCACCTTTCCCTGTACTATCAGTTTTTCTAGGTTGTCTCCCTCTCGTCTTGTAGTGTGTCCAAAGTATTTTAGAATTCGTCGGCGACACATTGTGGACAATCTGTCTTTGACCTTCAGTTTCTTTAATATAGATGCATTGGTGCGTTTCTCTGTTCATAAAATCCGCAACATACTGACGATCTTTCCAGAAATGGGGCATCGAAGTCAACATAAAAAAAACAGAGTGCACGTGCATTGGTGGTCTAGCACAAGAAATTGACTTGGATAATGGAACAAAGATTAAACACTGCCAGGAATATAAATACTTAGGAATAAAGATAACACACGATAGGCTACTCCACACAGCAATCAAAGAACGAAACACACAAGGCAGAAAAGTTATCTCTATGATGAACGGAATCTTATGGGATCAAACTATGTCGAAAGCTAATAAACAAAGAATATATAAAACCATGCTTAAAAGCATTATAACCTACAGTAGTGAAACATGGAAAATAAAACAGTCTACAGAAAAAATGCTAATAACAACTGAGATGGACAGAATAAGAGATATAATGGGTGCCAGACACACGATTGTTGATGATATAAGAACAAAACAGTTAATATGGCACGGTTAATATGGTCACGTCCAAAGAATGTCAGACGATAGGTTACCAAAACAAATTTTGACATGGACACCCCAAGGGAAGAGAGGAAGAGGAAGACCAAGAAGCTGAAGAGAGTGCATTGACAAAGAGATGAAAGAAAGAGACTTGCCGGAAAACTTACGGCAAGATAGAGATGAATGGCGGTTAGGAGTTATATATATATATATATATATATATATATATATATATATATATATATATATATACCATCTTTCCAAGTTTGCTCATGGCTTCTATTGCCATTCGCCTTTCCATTTCTTTTTCGCACCCTCCTTGGTTACTTATTAGGGATCCCAGATATACAAATTTATCTACATTTTCTATATTTGGAATGTTCGCTCGTGGGAGGATTTCACCTCTGTCGATTACCATAAGTTTGGTCTTGCTGAGATTTATTTCCAGGCCCAACTTAGCACTTTCTCTCGTCACTCTATCCAACATTATCTTCATTTTTGCCTCTTCTCTCGCCAGCAACGTTGTATGTCGTAAATTTGTTAGTCTTTTGCCACCAATTTTACTGCTTACACCAGCTTTATTTATTGGTCATATAATTGTTTAAAACGATTTTTAAAGATGCAAGCTAATTTTTTATCATATTGCTAATGGTTTTTTAGTTTCTTAACGCTCTCATTCCTTCAATTGGTAGATCGTTTTCATCCTTTTCCTGATCTTTGAAGGTGAGATCCTGTTTCGTTAACTCGTCTAATTAGGCGGCTTACACTGGAATGATTTTTTCTGAATTTGTTGGCATCATGACGTACATAATATCCTAATTTCAGTAAAGTTGAAGATGTTACTGCCTCCTACAGTGATACGTTTTTTGGCCAAATTATTTTTTAAGTTTAAAACACTTTTAACTGATGCAATAATTGACAACTAAAAAAATCTTGGTGATAAATTGTCTTGCAATAAGCAATTTTTGATGAGATATTACACCATTTTTTGGCGAAAGGGGACTCACTTTACAATTGCAATTTTAAAATTATTTCCATCAAATGTCAAAACCGGTCCACAGCCTACTTGGCAGGAAGTTAGTAAACCAAAAGTTATTATTAGTAATTGAAAAAATATAATAATAGTGCGTTAATTTTGTCCAGAGTTTATAAAAATTTGTGTTTTAGTTACAAATTGTGAAAGGCTTTCGCGGAATGGTTTTTCGGGTATTTTGGCCGTCGTAGGTCTGAGTTTATACTCGACGTTTCGCCATCGCGAGTGGATGGCATCTTCGGGAGGTGTAATTTTGTCGGCTTTTTAATAAGAAGATTCCGGAATGTGTAAATGGGTTGATTTTTTATCTCTTTACCATTATCGTACCATCAGATTTATTCCACTCAATAATTTAAAAACGACAACGCCTAACTACTTATTAAAAAAAATTATTATAGAAACGATTACACGTTTTTAAGTTGGTAAGTACATAAAGGCAAATTATTACGTAAAATAATATTTATTTACAGTGCTGGAGTTGGCAGAACAGGTACCATTATATTGAGTGATATTTGCCTTCGCATGGCTGCCGTAGAGGGCGCTTTAGATTTCTTAGCCCATCTAGAAAATATCCGTAATCAAAGAGCTAACTTGGTGGACAACATTGAGCAGTACAAATTGGCACATTTGGTAGTTCTCGAATGTCTTTTTGGCATGCGGACGGCTATACCGTGCACGGATGAGATGCTTACTATTATCGAAAGTACAATAAGTAATAACGGCATTAAAACTCAAATGAAATACATTTTGGATACGCAGTGGCAGGATTTTGCTATGGAAACTATGTTGGATAACGAAGAAGTTCCTCCTATTTACACTGAGAAGAACCGATTTCAGGATATTGTACCAGGTACCTACTTTTACTAATGCTTGTTTAATTTATAAAAGAATTTTTTCGATAATATTTAATGTATTGCTAAACTAAATTAATATCGTTCATATACAGTGTAGAACAGCCAAATGGAATAAATTTGATAACGAATAAATGAGAGCGTGTTGGGAAAAACGCTTAGACACGTCGATTTCGGACATATTAAGTGTTTTCAGATGTATTACAAAAATTAACATTAAAAAAAAGATTTTATTTCACAAATTCGTTACATTACACTCAATACTTATTTCCCATTTAGCTCTTAATATTAAGAAAATAAGCAAAAACCATTAATGCGTTCCTTTTTACTGATATGAAATAATAAAAACAAAGTAACCATTCTACAAATGATTGGTTATGGAGATAACACACGGGCACAAATGGAACTTTCTCGCTTATTTCACGAAAAATGTCCAAATTTGCCGCCTATATCCCAAGGAACAATTAGCAAAATAGAAAAACAGTTTCGCGAGCTTGGTCATGTAAGACAAACAAAAAAAGTAGTTGCCAATAAACTAAGCGATGATGCGAAATTGGATGTTATACTTGAGTTTTAAAAAAACCCACATAATTCTGGTCGAAAAGCAGCCTCACTGTTCAACATTAGCCACACATCAATTTTTCGAATATTAAAGGAAAGTAAAATGCATCCCTATAAAATGATGACAACTCAGGGGCTCATGGAAGACGATTTCGACAGGAGAACGTATTTTTGTGAACAAATGATGGAAATATTAGGTAACAATGTAATCCAATTAGAAGATGTTTTGTTTTCTAATGAGAGCACATTTACACTTCACGGTCATGTTAATCGTCAAAATTGCCGCTATTGGTCTAATGAGAATCCTTACTGGATGAGAAAGAAACATACGCAATATCCTGAAAAAGTTAATGTTTGGGCAGGAATTGTTGGAAATCATATCGTAGGTCCCTTTTTCATTGATGACAATTTGAATGGAGATAAATATTTAGAATTGCTCCAAAATAATGTCGTGCCAACTTTGACAAACTTATATCCTGATCCAGCAAACCCACAAGTTCCTGCCAATATACTATGGTTTCAGCATGATGGAGCACCGCCCCATTACCAAATCAATGTCCGGCAGTACCTGAACCAAAATTTTCCAAATCGGTGGATAGGGAGGCGCGGATCGATATAATGGCCAGCACGATCTCCTGATATGACGCCATTAGACTTCTTTTTGTGGGGATATGTCAAAAGTATTGTATATAAAACTAAACCACTCAGCTTACATGACTTAAAAAGAAGAATCAAGCTTGCTTGTAATACATCTGAAAACACTTAATATTTCCGAAACAGTTGAAGATAGGTATGGGACCTTATGAATTATGTCTAGAATTCTCTGAAGAATCAAAAAAATAAATAATATACAGGGGGTTGTATTTAAAATAAGAAAGTTGGTATTGGCTACTGTCACATGACACACTCTATATAATTATTTTTTTTTAAAAAAATGCGCATCTAAAAATACAAATCGACGTGTCTAAGAGTTTTTACCAACACGCTCTCATTTATTCGTTATCAAATTTATTCCATTTGGCTGTTTCACACTGTATAGTGCGTCGTTAAAGTAACACATATATTCATTATTAGCTTAATAAACAGTAATATGAAAAAATCCGGTAGCAGGTTTATTTTTGATTTTAATTTACGATTTTTAAAAAAAATAATCCACTACACAGGGTGAATAATCTTTGACTGACCAGTCTTTTTTATATAAAATACCCCCATTTTTACAATTTGCGGATTTCCCTTGCTGAGCTGATTCCAAAAATATATCACAACTTGATTCAAATCGGTAAAGGGTAAACAAAAACGCAAAAGTTGTTTGTTATTGTTACAATCCGACCCCCTGTTATTTGTCGGCGTCCGAGAGTCGACCACAACTAGGGTGCATATTAATGAGCGCTTTGTCGGCCTCCGCCTCCGTCTAGTAAATTCTCGCCGCGTCTAGAGACTTCGAGATGGTAGAAGGATCGTTCTGTCGCTTTCGAGAAAAAGTCCGAATTATGATTCAGAGGTATAAAAAGGACAGCGGCCGCGAAGAGAACAGTTTTTAAAAAAGTGTCCTTCAATAGCGTTTAACAGAAATTCAGTATATGACACTAATTTCGTCGTTGTAGACTGTCCTGCTTGGAAACCATGTTGTTCTGGGATTATTATTTTTTATAGCCGATATGATAAATATGGAGATACCATGTTATCCAATATTTAAGGTATGGTTGATTAAATACATACACCTCTGTAGTTTTTAATATTCTCACGGTTCCCTGTTGAAATAGACTAAAATAAATGGTGTGGCGCGACTGGACTATTTTAAATGCCACATTTCTTTAAAATTAATTTTTTTTTAGTAAAATACATATTGTCACGACTGAAAAAAATAAAAAAAATATATTTTAAAAGATTTTGTTCATCATTGTATGCATGTTTCAGAACATTACCGAGTATACATTTCAAGATATCCGTCTGAAGATGAGTCTTCTTCCTATATAAACGCAGTAATGGTGGATGATTTTTGTAATCAAGGAAGATACGTAGTAACACAACAACCCTTACCCAATACTTTAGGAGACTTTTGGAGGCTTGTTTTGGAGATGTCGTCTACCGTAATAATTTCGCTAAACACCATAGATCTCCAAGATGAGGTAAGAAAATCATTAAAATTGTATAAAAAATTTGTAATTTTGTCATTTAATTTTGAACTGCACATTCTTATAAAATCGTGCAGTTATTAAAATTAAGTACAAATAAACACAGGGAAATAATCTAATGATATTCTATTCTGAGCTGGAAATTTTTAACTTGGAGGTTTTGCAGTGGATAGTCAAAACATTTTTTAAATATATAGAAAGTGCAAAAAATAATCTTCATTATGGGTTGTAGATCTCATAAAACATGTCGGTCATCAGATACATTTCCAGTTTCTAGATAACAAGCATTTAAGCAGAAAACTACGCATTAAGATGTGCCAAATGCTCGCACTACATCTGTTTGTTTAACGTCATTTTATAGCATGCCAATAGCTCTCAGCATTTGATCGTGGTTTAAATGGAGTCTTTCTATGTTCAATTCTAGTAATTTACTTTAAGCTTAAATTAAAACCAACATTTTTCCTTCAGTGTTATCTATACATACATACATACATAAAGTCACGCCTTTTTCCCATAGGGGTAGGCAGAGACCACTTCCGCTACGGTTCGTACACACATCTTTTGCTTCCTCTACTTTCATCAGTGCTCTCATACATGCTCTTCGGTTGTTGGTACTCTTGACCTGGCCTTTCTTCAAAACAATGTTGATCTGATCGAGATCGATGTTCTCCGAGGTCGACCTCTACCGATTTGCCCATTCGCACTCGCCTTATAAATTTGTTTCGTCAATCTTCCTTCATCCATCCTTTCTACGTGTCCAAACCATCCAAGCATTCCTTTATCTATCTTTGTGACCACATCTTCTTTTACACCACCGGGTTTTCTTATTTCACTATTCTTAACTTTATCCAACTGAGTCACTCCGGCTATACTTCTCAGACTACTAATCTCCGCAGCATTAATCCTATATTTATGCTTTTTCTGCCAAACCCAACATTCAATACTATATATAAGTGTAGAAGCCAACACACCTCTATGCACCATAGCCAGACGTGCCTTTTTTGGCTATTCATAAAGCTATGCAGTGCCCCATTCATTTGTTTTCCTGCCAACACCCTTCGCTCAATGTCACTGTCATACTTTCCATCTCTAGTAAATTTTGAACCCAAGTACACAAATTCATTAACTTGTTCCACTCTTTCTCCCTCAATCGAATCCCCACAGTTTGTCATGCTTTCTTCTCTTTCAAAAACCATTACTTTCGTTTTGCTCACATTTATTTTCATCCCTTTGATTTTCAGGGAATCATGCATAACATTAACCATCGCCTGCAGCTCCTCTTCAGATAACGCTAATATGACTTGATCATCGGCGTAATCTATATATATAGAACAAATTCCCCCGACGCGTCTGTCTGTAATTACCTGTCCTGTAATACTTTCCAGATGTTTTTAACACTTTAAGACTTAGTGATGACCACTTAAATTAAATGAAAAATATTGTTTGTCGAATATTTTTCTATTACAAAGTATGTTATTATTTCTGAATACATTTATGGCATTTAATATTTTTGGATGAAACATTTGACGCTTAACGTATCAGTATACACTTCATTTTATTAAGTGTCTACTGTAATAGGAGCCTTTGAAAAAAATAATTTGACAGGAGGCTTGTAACGTGCCTTCTTTTTCCCTTCTACAGTTCCATTATAATTGTGTCTCTGATAGTTTTGTATTCCTCAGGTACTCGTAAATAGTGTCGCGTGCCGTATTTTGTTGTAACTTAAATATATCATTCGTTGTAAATAGTGTTGCATACCTTATTGTTGATAGGATTCGATTGTTAATGGCTGTGGCATTTTTGTTGATCGCTGGAGATTGAGTGGGGTGTTTTCGTTATTAGATTTTTCTTTGGTTTTTGGCCTCGATTGTTGTGTGTTGTAGTGCTAGTCGTGTGGTGACAGTCGGGGTAGTCGTGAGAATTTTTGGGGCGGTGTGATATTAACACGTGTGCAAAACCTCTACGGTTTATCTTTCATATCTGGCTGTATTTGGGCCATCTTAATTGGATTTTGAAGAAAAACCATTTAATTTTTAACTTGACCATTCTATCTTACCTTCGTTGTTGATATTTTGGATTTTGGTGTCGAGTTAAAATAACCGCATGCGGGATTTATTTGAGGGAAGCCATTGTTAATTAGCAGGTGCCGTTCCATAACCAAACCGGCCACAGGAGTAGTGCATTCGTATTATCCATATCGACCATAAATTGCAGTGTTATAAAGTCTTGCTCTGTGTTTTTAGCAGGAACTCCGTATTAAGGTGTTCAAGATTAAAGTTATTTTTTTTTATATTAGATCTACAATATGCGTTTACCCAAAGGTTGATTTATATATAGTGAATATTTAACGACGTGACTTATTTTTGACACCACGATTAAGTTTTGTTTTAATTTATTAATATGGTACATTGTTGAAAACTATTTATTGCATTGGATAATATGCCAAGGCTGAACTTTGATTAAAGTAATCTTCTCAATAGTTCTTTGTGTCCAAGTAAAAATGTTTTCTTCATATTTATTTGTAAATATCCTACAATACAGATATTTTGAAGGACAGCCATTGTAAAAAAAAATATTTTTAAATAAGCTCGATTGTTTTGACAGTGTAAATCTTTATGTAAATGTTTATGTGTAAATCTTTATGTAAATGGTAAAAACATGAGTAAATTAGCAACCTTATGTGAACGTTTGATTAAGTATTATTAAAGAGTTGACTTATATACGTTTTTTTTGGTAACTTGGTCATAGCTGTTAATTTTGATTATATTTGTTATAATTTTATTATTGAACTGTGTACTTTGATTTATTGTTAGCTGCTAATTTTGACTATATTTGTTATAAGTTTATTATTGAACTGTGTACTTTGATTTATTGTTAGCTGTTAATTTTGTCTATATTTGTTATAATTTTATTATTGAACTGTGTACTTTGATTTATTGTAGAAGTAAAGTATCCAATATATTTTAGCTATAATTTCATTTATTTAGTTCACCATAATCTCAGTTGTTTATCGTGTGGCTCTGCTAGTGCCTATAAGACCTAGGGGTTTTCGGCTTGAACCGTCTAAGTCGGTGGCGCGGCTCACTTTTATATATATTTTTTTTCTTCTACCCTCTACGGCTGAGCTCGGGCATAATTTGCCAGTAGAGAGACCGCTGGCAGAGTACTCTATAGAGAACGAAAAAGACGTAGCAGGCTCCTATTTTCAACTAAAATATTTTGCATTTTTTACCAACGTTCGGGTAGGACAACGCCTGCCAGGACGGCTAGCAGAAAAATAAAACATATTTTTTTAAATATTTTTGTTAAGCTTCTATATGCCTATATTGACGACATACACTTTGGGTTCAAAATACAATGTATGTTATGAAACAACTTAAAAATAATTAAATATATAATAATATCCTTGGATTATTTCCACTTGTTCAGTTTCTTCATGTTGTAATATGTTATTATATTGATTGTTTCAATGTAGACAATGTGTCAAATATGGCCAGAAAAAAATGAAGAGTTAAATCCAGTAGACTTTATTAAAATTGTGCACAAGAAGACTCAAAGACTTGACTTCTACAAAATTATTACTGTAGAAATATTGGCAGAAGACGTAAGTAAAACTATGCTTTCAGCTTTTTTGTGTTAAACTTTATCTTCTTCTTCTTCCTAGTCTAACGTCGAGAACGACGTGTAGTGATCACAAATTATTGTCAGGTGTTATTACTCAGTACAGTCTCTCGCCATCTCCCATGGTCAACAGCCGTTCTAATGGCTTTCACTAGTGGACGCTCGGTTACTTTTAATACAATGTCTGTTCATTTAGATGGGGAGCGTCCGCGTTTCCTTTTGCCAAGGGGTTTGCCCTGGACAATCAGTCTCTTGATATTGTCGTGACGAGTTATATGTCCGAAGAAGTTCAGTATTCGTGCTGATGTCAAGCTACTGAGACGGTTTGATGGTCCAATTTCGTTCAGCACTGATACATTGGTGCGATGTGCCGTCCACGGTATTCTTAGCATTCTTCGCCATAACCACATTTTAAAGGCGTCGGGAGCACTAGGGCATGGACCAGTGATTGATGGATAGATATCGATCTTTCCATATTTTATGTAATTGGCTCCTTGCTGTTCGTCCAAGTTGAATACGACGGCGGATCTCAATTTTGCAGCTGCCGGAGGAGTGGATAAGGGCACACAGATAAACAAACTGATCTACCACTTCACAGTTGGCAATGTGATGTGGTCTGTTTGCTGTCTTATCGTTTTACTCAAAACCTCATTACAGACTTTTGGTCTGCAAAGAGTCCTCTCCTGCAACCAAAAAGTGTATCTACTTTAGTTTATTAGTTCAAGGTGTTCATTCTTGCAAATGCTCGAAAAAAGATGCGTGAGGGCTTAGTTTATAATATAATATATATAATATATATATAATATAATCTTTTCAAAAACGTCGCGTAACGTCAGCACTAAGCTTTGAATCTAAAACATCAGGAACAATTTAGTGAAAATTTCGATATTTGAAAGTTATTAAATTCAATATTGGAATTCAGATATGTTTGTCCTCAATTTTTCTTTATCTGGCTGCTACTCCAAGTAGTCCATGCATTGTGGAAGGTGAAGCTGTTCTTGCAGCAAACCTCATTATTGTTTATGGTGTCAAAGGAAAAAAAAAGGATGATAGGTGGATAATCAAATCTTATTGTGTGCAGACCAGTGCTATTAAAAGTGATTCTCATAAAATCACTGGATGACATGACTTCAATGATGATTATAAGTATTTATTTACTTTTGTCTTCAATAAATATAACCAACAAGAGAAGCCTGTCTTCTTTCAATGAGTTTTTCATATTTTTTATTTTCCTCTTCTATCTTCAGACTTTTGGACTTTGTTATAATGCTGGACACAGGTAAGTTTTTAGTTGGTATTGCAGTGTTTTTCAGGTAAAGTTTTTGATAGCCCCCTGACAGATTGATAGACAGATATTAGCCACATAAAATATAGAAAACAAAATACTTACAGTAACTGGGAGTTATGAAATCTTTTTCAACAAAATGTTTAGAACAAACTTACTTGTTTTTGGTAACTCTCTTTTCTATTTTCAGTTTGATCTCCCACAGTTTTTTTCTGTCAACTATAGTCACCATTCCCAATTCTCTAATATGCTTAACTCTTTGACCCTCATTTGGGAAATAATAAAAAGTCAAATTGGGGTTTTTATTATGCACTGAACTACATCCAAGTACACAACAATTTGCTCTGCTGGTCATTTTCACTATTAACAAATATTAGAAACTATTAAACAACTATAATCTTCACACAAATGCTCGCTTTCAGGTAAATAAACGCAAAGCAATCACATTTGATGGTTACGTGATATTGATGCGAGTTTATTCCGCCAGATAGCGTATTGCTTAGCATTAAAGCTCAATAGTCTTAGATAAAAACTTTGATCGGAGGCGTAGAGCTTTAAAGTAAAATAAAAGGATTAAAAAAAAAAATAAAATAAAAATTTAAAAACACACCTTTTCTTTATTTTATTTTTTTATACAATTTTTGTCATGTTTTAAAATTATTTCTGATTTTCTACAAATTTCAATTACATCACCGCTTGGGTAACTCAAATAATCTTACTTTTATATTAGATGATCGATCAAAACAATCCTCAGCAAAATGATGGGAGCATAAAAAATTGCTGCTTTTGAGAATAAATTCAGACTTTTTCACGAAATTAGTCCATTGTGTTCTTCTATTTCCATCTCTATGAAAGCTACAACAAAGATAAAATACCTTTACATACTTTAGCATTATTTTTATTGTTTTGTAGAACAATAGGTAATTTAATATCTATTGGGTAAATTTTTTCCCTAAAAATGTTATTTTCACATTCATAATAATGATGGGCATGTAGTCTTCCCAGAATAATAAACGCCAGATTTATAAACCAACTTTAAATGCAAATGCGTGTTTTTAGTGTAATTAATATAAAATTACCATAAAATAATAATTTTACCCTAAGCTACGCCAGTGCATACTTTGTGATTTGTGACTTAAATCTTGAAATGTCTTTGATATACAATTCTTGTTTATTTCTAAATATTTAAAAATTTTAGCATCAAACACACTTACCTGTGAAATGTTACAACAGCACTTTTATATTTTAGTATCAACAAAAAGAAAAACTTACCATATTTGTCGTTATTGTCACACACTAATTTATTTAGTTAGATGTCAAAAATGTTAACTAATAAGTATTTAGACTAAAGCACACAACAAAGCCTCGTCACACTAATCTTAACTGTTATTAAGACTTTAAACTGCCAAAATTTATTGAAAATTCGCTTTATTAACGCACTCACAGGAAACATTCAAATAATGAGTCATGCTTGGAGGTTTATGGAAGTCGTTTCTGTCGCACTTTTAGCATCTTTGCAAAGTAGGAATGCTTGTTCCTGTTTTTAGGCACTACGGTAGTCCATAGATTACACATATACTGAAGAGTACTTCCGAATTAAATTTAATGTGTAATTTGTCCATGGCTTTGGTGTAAATATGGTTTAGTATTTACAAAAATTAATTATTTTAGATGCATAGCTTGACTGTTAATATAATTGCGCTAGACAACTGGAGACCGGAAGATTTGTTACCGAACAGTATTGAAGAATTTTTAAGCTTTAAGGACTCCGCAGATGCCTTATCAAGAACTTCGGAAAGAATTATTGTGACAGATTAGTGAGTTTATTTACTTTATTTTATTTTTTAATACCTGCGTGTATAATTGTTTATTTTTACTTGTTTTGCGGAATTGTTACATAAGCTAATTCCATAGAAGACTTAATAATATCATAATAATCCTTGAACAAGAACGTAATGCTCAGTGGAATGCAAATACTTGCTGCAGAACATCAAGACAGCTGATGAAAAAACTTCTTCAGAAGAGGGCTGACGCACTCTGGACGATGGACCGGAGTAGGCTAAGCAGCACGCTTGGCCTACACATTCTGTGTCACTGCCCGATGCTATCGGTGTACAGGTATCAAACATGGGGCCGCATGATAATGGATCCAAGCGATCTAAATGAGACAGGGCCAACAGAAATCCTACGGTTTGCCAAAACCAGTGGACTCGAATTCTGAGACACAGCGGTAGTCACAGAGGATCAAAAGACCTAGGTGACATAGGTGCCTATACCAATGGCCTAACCGCAAGATTGTAATGTAATAATATCATAAGAGAATGGAAACTACATAATCTTTGAATTTTCAGCTTTCATAAAATATTTTATTATTTTAATCTTCAATGTTAGAAGTAGTTGAAAATTAAAAAATCGAAATCTTTTACTACTCCACTCCATTTTTACCACCAACAATGTGCAATGTGCTGCTCGCCTCCTTTGACGTGCTACGATTTACCGACAGTCGACGGGAATTACAAGTATCGACTTGGGTATAGGCAAGTTACCCGACACTTGGCAAGTACTTGACAATTACTTGCCAAGTACTGCGTAGTAAATAGCCGCCTTTAAACGCATTGAATTGGTCAAGGGGTGTAACCCGGTTATAAGCTATAAATCAATCTTGTTTATGTTTAAAAACCTTTTGTGGTCGCGTCTGAGATATCAGTGGAATACTGTGGTGTGTTGAATTTAAAAATTTCATTAAATAAATAGAAATATAGCGTTATAGGGACCGTGAGCTAATAAAAATTTTTTCGGTGTAGTGAGGATAAAGACAGATATGAATTTAACAATAAATATTTATGCATAGGTTTTAAAAATAATAAATTCATAAAATGATGTATCTCCGCCTATGGCAGGTCGAACAATATTATCGGTAAGGGTTCGAATCGATACGATAATGGAAGTGTTATTAATTTATTGCTAACAATTTTTTCATGATAAGGATAAGAACTTTTTTATTTATTGTTCGTTTTGTTGCTTTTTTTATTAATAATTTAGATGTACTGTGGCTCGGAATAAAATTTATTTTCATTCAATTTTTTAGCGATGGAGCCAAAGCCTCTGGTTTATACGTAGCAATGTCATTTGTCATAGAAAAAATGAAGCTCGAACAAGAATGTGATGTTTGTCTGGCCGTTAGAAGTATACGTCATAGCAGAAAACAATTTGTTAAGACAGAAGTAAGCCAAACCATTGGTTTATGTTTTTTAAAATTTTTGTAAAACTACGATTCTTTTTAATTTTAATATTATCTGAGGAGTAATTGCAGGTGATTGTTAATACTAGGTATGCATGATGCCCTAAAAATCAGAGGAATGAAGATAAATATAATCAAGATTAAAGAGCAGAAAGCATGACAAACTGCAAGGAGCTTATTTAAGTAGAAACAGTGGATAAAAGGGCACGACTGGCTGTGCTATGCTGGTTCCTACACTTAGGTATGGCAGTAAATGTTAGGTTTGGCAGAAGAAACATAAAAGTAAGATCGATGCTGCTGAGATGAGTAATCTGAGAAGTAAAGCTGGAGTGACTCCGATGGATAAAGTGAGAAATAGTGTAATAAGGGAACGCTGTGGTGTTAAAAAAGATAGATAAAGGAATGCTTAAATGGTTCGACTCTTTCTGATTACCGAATAGACCACCGATACACCGCTATAATTAAAAATATCTAAAACCGCAACATCATGTGTTAGGCTTCATGAAGATAGAGGCAAGTTCAAAATCGAACGAGGAGTTCGCCAGGGTGACACCATATCACCAAAACTATTTACAAATTTACTCGAGTACATGCTGAAGGAGATAAGTTGGAATAACTTGGGAGTTAATATAAATGGAGATGACTTGAACCAGCTTAGGTTTGCCGATGATATTATCCTGATTTCGGATAGGATTGTCAAAGCCACACAGATGCTATACGATCTTAAAAAAGCGTTTAAAAGGGCCGGATTAAAGATCAATTCTTCAAAAACACAATATATGACAAATCTGGTGATGAGTGGTAATATTTCCTTGAGTGGGCACGAAGTGCAACAAGTATCGTCCTACAAATATCTTGGTCATGAAATTCGTGTGGGTCGAGACAACCAAACTGTTGAGTTTCAAAGAAGAAAAGGACTCACCTGGGCAGCTTTTGCTGAAACAGATTTTTAAGGCGTGTATGTTTAAGGCATGTATGCGCAGATGAAAGTAGAAGAAGCGAAAGACGTGTGTACAAAAGTTATTTAAAATTTATTATTTATTTTCCAGGAGCAGTATGAATTTCTCTACAGAGCTGCAGTGATGTATATAACGGGATTTCAACCTTATTCTAATTTTAATTAATTTTTTATCATTTGTTATTTTTTGTGAAAAAGTCAATATTTCACAAAGGTTTTAAATTTTATAAAATTACTGAATAGATTTAATGGGTTTCCTTTTTTAATAATTGCTGCAAAAGTAAAATGTTAAGAAATAAAAAATGAACAGAACAATTAAGCACTTTCGTGAATTTTTTGCACTAAGAATAAAAGTAATAGTTATATCAAACTTAGGAAAATCACCTATTATCTCCTGTTTGCACACGTAAAGACTTAAGTTATTAAGAAATGAATAGTAGTTTATCCAAATACTTTATACTACAAAAGAATATTAATTACAAAATTTAATATACCAAACAGAGGCACAATTTTCTTTTTTCCAAACAAATGATGTAAGAAAAGTTGCAATTTTAAGAAGAAATAATAACTATTTGTTTTAGTCCGTTAGCACGTTACCGAGAAAATTCATTTTTAACAAAGTGGCTCTCTGTTAAATAAATGTATACGCGCATATACCCATTTATATAGTTTTATCTTATTTTAGTTTGACCACCTCGTTTCCCCGTAAGATTGTCCCTTTTAAGTACATTAACAATGCAACCACATAGTGTAAATGAGATTTAACTTATAAATCCATATTCAGTGGCGCAGAATTACATATTGTAAATGATCATCTTCACTTGATTTACCATAGGTTTTATAGTTTTCTCTATCATATTATCAACCTACCACTATTTTGTTCCTCTTTAATTACTTATACAGTGCAACAGAAGTAGCTTGGCGGGCGAGAGATCACAAAATCTGCGCACAACGAAAACATTCGAATAACGATCCGATCGGCGACGACGAAATTTTCAGTAATCGTGAGTCTCAAGTACAATCGGAGAAAGAAATTTCCGAATGTGAAGTATATTCAGACGAATATTTGTTATTTTAGAGGCTAGTCGCCCGCCAAGCTACTTCTGTTGCACTGTACTATGACTTGTTGCCAATTTTATTTTGTAATTTTTGTTAATGGTTGCAATAAGAGTTGCCAAACATTATTAAGTTTAAATGTTGTGTTTTGACGGGCCATATTTATTAATAATATAATAACTATTAGTTTACAGCGTTGTTTGTAATGTATTGATTAAAATAATATCCTTGGATAAAGTAAAAATTATATTATTGTTGTTGTTGTTATTGTCTAAATCACATTTCATAGACAATTACTTTATTAGTGTTTTGCAGCACTTAGTTGTAAATATACCTACATTTAATTATTATAGTATGTATTGTGTTGTAATTGAGCAGTATTTTATGTATGTAAGATTATTAGATAAAAAAAGTTTTGTACCAAAAATCCTTATATTTACTAAATTATCTTAAAAAGTTAAGTTATTTTAAGACTTTACGATAAAAATCTAAGAAATAATGAAGTTGTTAAGCACAAAAAGACTTTTCAAAATAAACAAACGTGACGATTGGTTTTATTCCGATGACTATTTGTTATTCCCAATGTTAATGATAATCAATTGGAAAAAACATTAAAAACGTGTAACCTTTTTTGGTGGCACCTCGTTAAGCTCCCATCTTATGGTTTGCCTTCCTGGTTGTGCTCGTTGTTATCCAGCTTTCTCTTAGATAGATTTGTTTACGTAGTGGTCGATAGAGTTATTTCTGATACTGGTGTCCTGCAGGGATCCATCCTGACACCAACATTATTTCTGCTTCACATTAACGATTTGCTTGATAAAACATCTTGTCCAATACACAGCTTGGCAGATGACAGTACCTTTCATACCATTTTTTATTCCAGAACTCTGATTCTTCTTCTTTAAGTGCTATCTCCTATCGGAGGTTAGATATCATCCTGGCTATCTTTACTTTGTCTACTGCTGCTCTAAACAATTTTATTAAGCTGCATCGATACCATTCCCCTTAGATTTCTTGACCACGATATTCTTCTTCTTCCAATACTCCGTTTTCCTTTTATTTTTTCTGCATTATTACTCGTAGCAACTCATATTTGTCCCCTCTCATTATATGTCCTAACTATTAAAGTTTTCTTGTTTTTATAGTTGTCACCAGTTTACAATCCTTTCACATTTTCCTCATTACCTCGATGTTTGTTCTTTTTTTAGTCCATGATATTCTCAACATCCTTCTATAACACCACATTTCGAAGGATTGTAATTTATTTATATGTTCTTGCTTGCTTGCTCTTCGGACTAAAAGTACTGATGCAAAGGTGCCTAGATATGAATCTTGATATGTACATCTGCTTTATCGACTTTAAAAAGGCATTTGATAGAGTCCAACACCCAAAACTCCTAAAGATACCAAAGAGAAAAAACATCGATAGCAAAAACATAAGAATAATATCCAATCTCTATTGGCACTAAACAGCACGAGTCAAAGTCGGAGAAGATCTGAATTAGGAGATTAAGATATGTCGAGGAGTTAGACAGAGATGTGTATTGTCGCCTCTCTTTTTTAATGTATATAGTGAAGGCATCTTTAAAGAAGAGCTGTCAGAGGAAACCGGTGGTATTGTCATAAACGGGGAAAGAATTTACAACTTGCGATACGCAGACGATACCGTTATCTTCGCCGACAGTCTGGAAGATCTACAACATCTGGTTAAGTTAACAACCATTTTCTGCAAAAAATATGGCCTAGATATGAACCTAAAGAAAACCAAAGTCATGGCAACTTCAAAAAACCACAACTTCAAAAAACCAAAGCACAAATCACAATAGACCATCTATAAATATTAATAACGACAACCTGGAATGGTTATCCTTACAAATATCTTGGCACATGGGTAACTGAAACAGCAGAACACACAAGAGAAATCAAGTGTCGAATTAAAGTAGCTCGCAGCGCTTTCATAAAAATGAATAAAATACTCTACAGTCGAGATATAACATTAAAACTGAGAACCAGAATGCTAAAATGCTATATATTCTCCTTCTATTGTATGGAATGGAGGCTTGGACACTTAAATCAGAAAACATCAAGAACATAGAGCATTTGAAATGTGGTGTTATAGGAGGATGCTGAGAATACCATGGGTTGACAAGGTTTCAAATAAGGAAGATGTACGCCGAATGAATAAAGCCAAAGAAATTAGTAACACCATAAAAAGGAGATAATTAGAATATCTAGGACATGTTCTGAAAGGAGATAGATATAATATCCTTAAGCTAATTATTCAAGGCAAAATAAAAGGCAAGAGAACGATTGGCAGAGGAAGAATCTCTTGGCTGCGCAACTTGAGGGAGTGGTTTGGTTGCACGTCCGCAGAACTCTTTAGGCGGGCGATTGATAAGGTCCGAGTAGTGGTGAGGATTTCCAATCTCCGATAGGAGCGGAATTTCAAGAAGTGTCCAACTTTTCATTCCATATAGTAATGTTGAGAATATATAGCATCTTAGCGCTCTCATTCTTAGCTGTATCGAAAGATCTCGACTGCAGAGAATCTTTCTCATTCTGTTAAAAACATTCCTAGCCGTCTCAATTTTGGTTCTCGTCTCTTTTGTTTGATCGTTGTTGTGTATTATCCAAGTCCCTTAGTATCTGTAGTTCTTTAGTTTCTACAACTGTGTTCCCCTAAAGTGTCAGCAAATCTTATATTATTTATTATCTTTTCGATTATTATTATTCCATCTTTTTTTGACACCAAGGCTTTATTAAAGATTGCTTCACTGTATATATTAAAAAGCAACGGTGATATAAAACATCCTTGTCTTACTCCTCTGTTTATTTCTATTTTCTTTCTTTCTCGTTCAATACCTAGATATTTTAGCTTGTTCGTTCCAGTATAACTTTTGAATAATACGTATATCTTGATAGTCGATTCAGTATCTGAATCAGTGTTTCATGAAGGACCCTATCAAATGCCTTTTCAAAGTCCATATAACAGATATGTACATCCTGATTTATATCCAGACATCTTTGTATTAAGACTCCGCGATACCACTTCAAAATTTATATTGTTCAGCAGAAATGTGTGCATCACACTGTGATAATAAATGATAATAATATAAAGTTATCTAATTTTTTATGATAAATTTTGTTCGCCCCCTTGCCCCACTATCTACCACCCGAACCTCTATATAAAAACAAACTAAATATACTTTATAATAAAATATTTTTTGATTTAAAACATCTAATGCCTTGGGTGAGAATTAAAGCGTTATCAGTCTTTCGTCCTACCCAAAATACCTTGGCAAATCTTGTAACCAAAAAATGCGATCTTAACGAAAAATGAAGAAAATTACTGATGACAAAAAACAGTCGTCAACAACAATGCGTTTTTTTAAATTTTTATAAATTATTGATTTCGTTTAAAATTGTTAGTCACAAATACAAAATGGTTTTGATGATTCACATCAACCAGGGACGGTTCATTTTTTTATTTAAGCATTTCGGTTAAATGCCAAAAACGCTAAATATAACTACATTAAAATATTTTTTTTATTTCCCAAATCATCAGCCAAAAATCATTGAGCGTATTTCCACATCCTGTATTTCTAGTTCTTCTCTAATATCCTGCCTTCTTATTCTATCCCTGAGGGTAACACCCTTGATGGTTCTTAGTATTTTCATTTCGTTCGTTCTCATTATTCTTTTCGTTGTTGATGTTTTAATGCGCCATATGATATCTCTCGGGTATCCTCTGACTCTTGTTGCTTTTATGGCTTGTGTTCGTGCTTCTTCAATAAGGTTTCTTTCGCTTGATACCTCCACTCCTAGGTAGTTATGAGTTCTTTAAAGATAACCATTGACTATGTTTTTTCTGTTGCGATGTTCATGTTAAATGTGTGTGCTGGTACTGTTGTCTTGTATAACCGGCGTTGTAGGTCGTCTTCATTCTCTGCTATGAGGATTGCATCGCCTGCATAGCATAATACTTTAATGGTGCGATTGCCCATCCTATATCCAGCATTCACTTTTTTTATATTTCCGATGATTTGGTCCATAATGATGTTGAACAGAGTAGGACTAAGGCTGTCTCACCTTGTCGTAAACCCGTATTGATTTGCACTTCCTTAGACAGCCCATCGTTCGTTTTTATTCTTGTTCTACTTCTGCTGTTCAGTTCTTGTATAATTCTTTGGTACCGCTAATCGATGTTGTTCTGGGCTAGAATCTTTTTTACGTCATCCAGTCGGATCCTGTCAAATGCCTTGATTTAATATTAATTTTAGAAATTAAATCAATGTTGATATATTCGTTCAATACTCCGATCCTTTCACTCGCCAAATCTGAACTTTTAAAGTCTAACCGTTTCTGAGCGAACTTGAATAAAAAATACAGATCGAACGCCCATCTTAAGTAAATTTTTAATAATACAATTACGTTGCAGTGTCTATAGTTTTATTACATTGTTGTTTAGCTAGTTTTTGAGACCAGGAAGTCTCTGTGCTGCTTTGGATAACCTTTTTTTGAATGGTGCTACTATTTCAAATTCTATTTAATATTATGATAGGCATTGTAACTCTGTTGCATTATTTGAATAAAGTTCTTAAAAAAAATATGGTTGAAGTTTTCTTTGGTCTTTTTGGAAAAGTGAAAGTATGGTTTATGAAAATGTTTAGTTCTAGTCGTTGATCAAACAAAAAACAATTGTGATGCTTTGGTGGGAAAATATTATTAGCATAAATTTAAATACATAATTTAACACGTTTTATTAATTATGTAATTAAATTAAAAAATATTTTAACAATTAGTAGAATTGATATTTCGTGTAGCAAAATTAAGAAAGTGCTTGTTTCTTGAAGTGTGTCAATAACAATATATTTTCAGTTCTTATTTAAGGAAAAAATTTCCTGGATATATTTTATGTCTGTATTTCATTTAGTGAAGAATTGTGTAAGTGAAAAATATTTTTTACTAATAATTATTATTATTATTTATTATTAATAGTTTATTTTAAATCTGTTGAATAATATATTTTGATAAATTAAAAATATTTTATGCAAGTGTCAGTTCCTGAAAGTCAAATTTATTTTTAAAATTATAAATTGAATTGTAGTGTCGGTCTTCTTCTTCTTATTTCTTCTAATTAGGTATAATACCATTGTCACTCCAACATTTTCGAGGCCTTCCTGTGCTTCGCCTCCCCAAAGGTGATTTATCTCTGGCAATCTCTAGCTGTTCCTAGAGCACGCTTGTTTTGATGACCGTAAATAAATATTATTTCTATTCGTTATTTATTTTCCAGATAACATTTAGTAAAGCGAAATTATAACAAACAGCTCCTTAAATGTATTTACAGTAACTGTTCAAAAAGTGGTCCGTTATTTTGTGTGCAATAATATAATTTCGCTATGTTTAATGTTATCTGCAAAACAAATCGATAGAATAAATTGTTGTTTATGTGGCTTGCATTTTTCTTGGGTTTTTATTTGATGTATAAAAAGCTAGGGGTTGCTATTTGACATTTTAAAAAAGGGGAGGGGGATGTTAAATGGGTGCCACTTGGAAGCAGCAGAATAACATTTTTAAACCTCCCCTTGATTTAAAATTCAACGTGTTTTTTGTTTTTCTTAAATTAACGCAAAATCAAAAAAAGTTATTCCCATTTAAAATAATAAAAATGTGAAAGGAATATTTTACGAAAAAATAAACTTTTTATATTTTTTTGCACCTTCAGAAAATTCCGTATTTTTAACTGTAGAATGTCCTTCAATCCATTCCTTGTTATAAAAACCTCATTATAGACAGTGGTATAGGCAACCAATTATTCACTCGGTTTGGTGTTAGCGATAGGATGCGGACTTAACAATAGGTATGCACAATATTCTATGAAATGCACCCAGATTGTGAACGTATCTCTTAATCTACTGTAAGCAGAAAAGAAAGGAAATACAGAGAATAAGACACGTTAGAGATGTACCGAAGCAAGGTAGACCTACACTAAATGCAAATATTTTCGAGATGTAATTTTTATCGGCAGTACACGATCCACACTGTACAGAGTGGATATTATTTAGGAATTTGAATATTGGAAAGTCTTCAGTATCAAATATTTAAAAAAAAATAAAATACCATCTTTATAAAGCACGTTTCAACCATGAGTTGGCTGAAGATGACTGTGATCAATTAAAGCGATAATAAATTAAATAACAATTTCATTGTTTTATTTTCGAACGGGCATGTTAACCGGCAAAACACCCGATATTGGTCTGATGAAAATCCAAACGCAAATACAATTATTGGTCCATATTTTTTTTATGAAACAGGAGAATTATATCTGGATTTTCTACAAAATACATTATTTTCTTATTATACCTAACTTTTTCTTGTTTTTTAAATTTTTAACACTTTAGACCGCAGAATATGGTTTCAACAGGATGACGCACCGACACATTTCGCTATACCTGTGCGCCAGTTTTTAAACAGAACATTTCCGGATGGAAAAAGAGGAACAGTGAAATGGCCCACTAGATCTTACCCCATTAGACTTTTTTCAAGGGGTTATTTAAAATCTAAAGTCTACACTAACAGACCTAATAATATATGTGACCTAAAATCCCGATCCAGGCAAAAAATGCAGAACGTAATACCCGCTATGTAACAAATTTTTTAAGGCGAATTTGTTACCAAGTTAACTCATTGTTAAGTGGTCAATCGAGAGCAATTTAAGAATTTACTGTAAATTTTCCTTGGATGGTTTTTGTTAAAGTGTACGTATAGTCTACGTCAATTATTTTTAAATAATTAATTGTTGTAAACAACTTTTGCATGTTTGTCCACCCTGTACCAATTTGAATCAACTTGTGATACATTTTTGGAATCGGCTTAGCAAGGAAAATCCGCCAATTAAAAAAAAGGGATGTTTCATTAAAAAAATTGGTGCTGACGTCATCACCCAAAGGTATTCACACTGTATGATAATTCTTTAAAAAATAATGGACTTAATGGACTCACTGTATATATCTGCTGTGAAATAGATCAATTTGAAAAAAAAAGATTTAAAAATGTTAATACTTCGATGTATTTATATTTTATCTTTTAAAAAAATGTTAAATGTAATGGAATTTTGCCAGCAAAAATTAGTAAACATGTTTAACATGACAACATTCATTATAAAACATTAATGACGTGATATAAATTTTAAAACAAATATTTAAATTATTCATAAACACTTTATAGTTGTCATTTTTTTTTAATAAATTTACCTTTTTCTAAAAAAAGCATTCTTTTTAAAAGTAAAAATTTCTTTGGCGCGTTGTAGCAATTTTTGGTAGCAATTTTTGCGTTACTTGAAGACAGCATCAGCTACAGTTGGGTCAAGTCATAGCTTCTACTTCTTCTTCTATCTGTCAGTCAAAAAGTAGCCTCAAGCTGACAGCCCACTTTTATTAGGTTATTTATTAAAGTAAAACTTCTATACGCGCGCTGGGAGTAAAAATTCAAGACCGCGTCGCACGAGCTAGCGAGATGAAAATGTGTAACGATTGTATAGGAGAGGAGACGCGTAGCATAGAAATACTTAGCAATGCGACGTCTATTTGTGTAGTCCACGTGTTTGTCAAAAAATATTTAAAAAATCCACACAAGATGTACAAGCTATTGAAGCACCCAGTAACGTACAGATTACAGAAATAAATTAGGAATAATATTCATATGCAAACAGTAGTGTATGTCGTTCTATAAATACTTCATTCCAATTCTTATGATATGCGCACATAGTCTTCTTCTCATTGCGCCGTCTCCCTTCGAAGGTTGGCCATCCAACTGGCAATAATTACTCGTGACACAGCTGCTCTAAAGATTTCTGATGATGTTTTACTGAGCCATCGGCGTAGGTCCTTGAGCCAGGAATTCTATCTTCTTCCTATTGACCTTTTCCCCTGAATATTTCCCTCGATGATTAACCGAAATATTTCATATCTGTCTCCTCTCATTATATGTCCAATATACCTTAGTTTGCGCTCTTTAATTGTTAGCATCAGCTCCTTGTTTTTCTGCATTCTATTGAGAACTTCGGTGTTTATTACTCTTTCGGTCCAGGCTATGCGCAATATTCTCCTTTAGAGATACATTTCGAAAGCTTCAATGCGTTTTTCTAGCGAGGGGTTTAGGGTCCAGCTTTCGCAGCCGTACATGAGGAAGAAGAATACGTAGTAGCGTAGCATTTGAATTTTAAGACGTAAGTCTAGGTCACGCCTAATAAAGAAGTTCTTCATGTCGATAAACGTCCTCCTGGCCTGTTCAACATAGTGCACACATCTTTTTTATAATTTAATTTACAAATTATGAAATTTTTATTGAAGTGAATACTTCTTTGGACGCGTTGAGCAATTTTTGGTTGTGGAATATTACTGACGTCAACGTCACCGACAGATGGGTGTTTTCGATGTAGAAGGTGACAGCGGCTATGAGCATTGGCCAAAAAAAGGAGGGTAGAGACAAGGAGAACCATCTATGTGTTAAAAAAATGTCCCTAAAAATGTATTGAATTAAGATGGCGTTACTGTAGCAAAATACCGTTTTTTAAAACCACCTAAAGTTTTGCGAAAAAAGACAAAGGATGTTGTGCATTATTTATTTTCTTTTTACTTTTACAATCACTTGAGCAACTTTTTACTGAATAATTGTTTAATTTTAAAAACATTGCGAATCTTTTTTCTCTAACATACATACATACATAAAGTCACGCCTTTTGCTTCCTCTACTTTCATCAGTGCTCTCATATATGCTCGTCGGTTATTGGTACTCTTGACCTGGCCTTTCCTCAAAACAATGTTGATCTGATCAAAATATGTTCGCCGAGGTCGACCTCTACCGACTTGTCCATTCACACTCGCTTTATAAATTTGTTTCGTCAATCTTCCTTCTTCCATCCTTTCAACGTGTCCAAACCATCTAAGCATTCCTTTATCTATCTTTGTAACCACATCTTCTTTTACACCACAGCGTTCTCTTATCTCACTATTCTTTACTACCATACATAAGTGTAGGAACCAACACACCTCTATGCACAGCCAGACGTGCCTTTTTTGACACTTTCTGGCTATTCATAAAGCTATGCAGTGCCCCATTCATTTGTCTTCCTGCCAACACCCTTCGCTTAATGTCACTGTCATACTTTCCATCTCTCGTAAACTTTGAACCCAAGTACACAAATTCATTTACTTGTTTCACTCTTTCTCCCTCAACCGAAACTCCACAGTTTGTTATGCTTTTTTCTCTTTCAAAAACCAAAAACCTCTAACATACTTTATCTAATCTGTCTATACCATATTGTTGCGACTTTTAGTTCTTCCGTGGGTTTGGCGATTAAAACTCTCGATAAAGTAACAAAACAATGTTTATTTTAATACAATAAATTCTACTTTTATAAATCACTTAGATATACAACTTTGACAACTTTTTATAACTATTTACATTTCTTAAATCATAAACACTTTTAAAACTAAAACTGCCCCTGTCTGCCCGCTGTCCTGCTACGAATAACCACGAGAAGGGTCCAGTAATTTCTCGAATTATTCATTGTCTTCTATGCTCATTAAATATTCACTCTAGATTCGATTGGCACCGTCGGTTGATAGACACGGATTCAATAAAATCGTAACAATATGTTGGTGGTCACATTTTAAATAAAACTCTCCATTAGTATCACGTTTTAAGATTGAAGCGACAGTGCGAACAAATGTCGAACTATAAAAAGTCAATAAACCGTATATATTGTACTCACCTACATTGCAAATTACAGATATTTTTATTTAAACGGTGGGAAAAATCAGCATAAAAATTTGCCTGTTAAAATCAGGCTTGATAGATTCATAACAGCACCGGCAATACAAAAAATATGATGGATCATGGGAATTAATGACCACTGCAGTTTTCCATTCAAAATTTTGAAAACTTTGATACGTTGATTTGTTATCTCAATATGTACACGAGCTGCAGCTATTTCAGTACTCAGTTGTTTTTTATCTGTCAGGAAAAGTGGTCTTATCAACTTTATTTTGAATATTTCACATGAATCATTAATAATAAATTACAAAGAAGTACTGAACAATACCGACTCATTAAAACTTTGAAATCAATCAAAAATACCTTAATAATTGATGAAATCAAAGCACTATTTCTTATGTAAATAAACAGGACTACTAACTAATTATAGTTCAGATCTGTCCACCAGATGTCGTATTAGTCCATTGAAAAGTTACATTTGGGGTTGCGTAAATAAAAAAGTTATAAGCGAAAATCTTCAGAAATTCGAGAAAAAAATTTATATTTTTCGATATAACTTTTTTTTTATAATCATGATGATGAACCGCCGACATTAACACCGTTTCCTTCTCCAGTTCTCCCACTGGTATTTAATTCAGAAAGCCGATCAGATGCTGAGCCGCAGCCTGGTCCATCGAAACGACTGAGGACGGAGTAGTTCTAATTTAGAAAATCACCGTGGATTATGCCTATTGGGGATAACACGTAAAAAAAACGCGCCTCTAGACTCTACCTCGTGGTTGGTGGGGAAAAGAGGCAATAATTAATTATTAATAATATTGCAAAATTTGTAATTAAAAAAGTTATAATAACAAAATAAAAAAAAAACAATAACTGATGACATATTACATACACACGTATAATATAGGTATAGTTAAGAATATTGAAAAATAGTACTCACTTCGGAGCGCTGTAAAACCTTAGCTATTGACTTAATGAAAAAATGATGCAAATAAAAGTTGTTCCTCCAAAAACGATCTACAAAAATGGTCGGATATCATTTTTTCGTAAAATGATAAAAAAAAAGTTATATCGAAAAATATAAATTTTTTTCTCGAATCTCTGAAGATTTTTGCTTATAACTTTTTTATTTATAGTTCTACGACAAAAAATTACTAGACCAAAGTTGTAGAGAATTTAGTTTGCAACAAAAAATGTTAATAAATTTTTTTTATCAAATAAATAGTTTAAGAGATATATCGTAAAATCAATTTCAACCCCTATTTTCAAGTTGGCGGCCGTGGGACAAGGGTGGCGACCCCACAAACTTGGTTTTAGCTTTACACTGACCCTTCCTACACATCAAAAAAATAAAATTGCGTCCTCTAAAAAACGCAAGGTAAGGCCTAAAAAATGTAACATTTCAATGGACTATATCGCTTGTCTGGCATTGCCAATAGGTCAAAATAATATTAAAAAACGGTGACGTCATAGCTTCTTATTTTTCTATATGTCTGTCAAATAGTGGCCTCGAGCTGATAGCTCACTTTTATTAGGTTATTTATTATTTGATGATTTTAATTTACACAATATGAAATTATAATTTTTAATGCTTCGTACAATTAATTTGAAAACCAAAAAATACTGTTATTTTATAGTTTTAATGTTTTACTTCTGTCGGCAGTCTCAATAAGTGCCAACTTTTTTTAGAACTTTAAAAAAGGGCCGGATTTAAGGAAGGGCATCCGGGGCTACAACTTTCACAATAAATCATTTATTCAAAAACTCGACTGTAAAATTTTTTCATTTTATTTGGAAAAATAATTTGGGGCCAGGGGGCTTCCACTTTTATGTTGCCCCGAGGCCTCCAGACCTCTAAATCCGGCACTGCTTTAAAACCTGAGATATTTTCATTGTTACTATAATCTGACCAAACAATACGATCAATAAAAAATGTTCCAACTTAACTCGTAATTAGGAAAAATCTTTATGCTAAGCATCTTACTTAGACTTTAATAAAAATAATACGATAAACCTGCTGGTGCATGAAAGATGCCGCATGAACAACAAACAGAATGGGCAGCGGACAGCGGACATTAAAGCGGAAACGAAGAGAAAATGGCAGGAGAAATGGGAAAGACTCCAAAATAAAGCTGAGTGGACCAAAACACTGATCCCAGATGTACGGATATGGCTGAACAAAAAACGTGGAGAGGTAGGCTACCACATTAAGCATGTTCTGAGTGGACACGGCTGTTTTGCAGCATACTTGAAACGTTTCAACCTGTAGGAGTCAGAAGAGTGTACCTACTGCGGAAAAACAAATACAGTAGAACACACTATCTTTTACTGCCCCCGCTGGACAAACGAAAGACTAGCTATAGTAATACATACAGGAGAGCCTCTAACAAAAAGGAACATGACGCCAATCATGCTAAGGAGTGAGGACGACAGGAAGGCAATAGAAAAGGGTATGAAGAACATAATTTGTACAAAGAAAGAGGAAGAGAGAAGGAAACAACAGCAATGTAAAAATTTTAATGCCAGAACGGCCCTCCCTTAAAGTAATGCTTCTGCAATGCCGGGGGATATAGGGAGTATTTCAGGGGGACCACTCGATCCAGTTGGCCACTTGACTGCACTTCAATCAAACCTCGGGACAAATATCACTATGTTTTTTAGAAATAACATTAATTTAAAGAAATTAACTCCAAATGTGTGATTTTTTTCCGACGTTGACAGTGTTGCACGACTTGGGTATAAGAATTTCTATTACCACTATAAACCTACGATTTACTCACCACTGACTTGATAAGTTTTACACCGAGAGGCTTGAAAGACACTAATGCCATCCTTTCACATGCTAAGAATGTGGAAGCAGAGAGGTTTTAAAGCACGAAAGATGCTCCGTACGGAGGAAATTGCTTGTCCTTTCACACAAGACATCACGACCACCGTCTTCCAATCTAAATTGTGGGATGGGAGTGGGATGAAACAGCAGCAAATCACAGTGGTTGTCGAATAACCCTGCTTGACGATAAACTAAGAAGTTCGCGGAAATATGTAATCATGTAGAAGAAGTAAAGGCGTGGTTGTGTAGTAAACGACATCCGCTTCTTCGAGAATAAAGTGGGGTCCTTTGACATATCCTTTTTATTTATAATTTAGCTCTACGTCCATGCAATTGCTCGAGCCACTTATAGAATGGAGAGTTATATCTCCACATAGCCCACGTTCTTATGCAGATATTTGCCCATTTAAATTTCTTAGTAATCAAATAAATGTTATTTTGTTTGTTAGAATTTCTAAGTATTATAAAGATAACATTTTTTTTTTAACTTATTTCTATTATTGTTTTGTTTTTCATTTAGTTTTTATTAAAAATTGTTTCATAAATATACATATCATAATTGGAATGTTATATACACTGCTTGGTCCATCCCCCGTGGTGTGGTAGAGTATCAAAGGAAAGTCAATTGTGAATGATCACGCGGCCACTGAGCGATAATAAAATAGTATCGGGATGAATTTTTTAATGTGAATTTATAAAAACAGTTAAATAGTATTTAATTGCACTTTCAGGAAAGATAAACAATATGGAGTTCGAGGATGAAATTGTAATAAGTGGTATTTCAGGAAGATTTCCAGAATGTAATAATGTCAAAGAATTTAAGGATGCATTGCTGAAAGGAGAAGATTTACTTACCGTTGATGACAGACGATTTTCTACTGGTATGAAAACAAACTTTAAATTAATTTATTTATTCTTCATTAAAATAAAACAGCTGTACAGCAAAATTAGGTCAACTAAGAGGACAAAGTTTTATATAAGGAACCTTATACAAAGATCATTTAAAATATTTTATGAAAAGAAGTTTTTCGGTAATTTAACCATATTATCTTAGCAGATTGTTACAATATTCACAACGTTTCGGCTTTTTTCTTCGCCAATTATTTCGCTCAAGACTTATTATTTATCAATAAGGTCGGGCCTGACAAAAGCCATTGGACACCTTGACCTTAAGATCCTTTGTGCACATGACTTACAAAACCTTTTTTTAAACTTTAGTAATTTCTACCTTCCACACTTTGTTTAACGTTCAACGTAGTATTATTATTTTTTTAAAAAGTGTACTTATAAACTTGGATTTTTGAAGAAATCTACAAATGACAGATATGTTAATCTCTTTTATTATTTGTGTATTTTCCATCTTCTTTGTTTGTTCGTTAGTCATTACCTCTTTTACTTTTTGTATGTTATTTTTTTTGTTGAAATACAAAATCGATAAATATTGGTGATTATCTGAAAATAGCATTATGGAAGTTTTTTTTTGTTGATAATGTGTAGATGAGTTTTCGTGCATTTTTATTCTTTAATAGACATTATATCTTTCAGTGTGCTTAAATTAAATTACTAGAACTACAAATGTATCTACAATACATACATACATACATAAAGTCACACCTTTTTTCCATGGGAGTAGGCAGAGACCACTTCCTTCCACTTCCGCTACGGTTACACAGAGTGATTATCAGAAAAATAAAATACAATAACTATTAAGAATATAAAGGTAGTAGGAGTAACTAGACTGCAAGATTTAAAAGATCATGTTTAAAGAGATCAAATAATTGATTCTAAACCTGCCAATAGAGCTTTCAGATTTTTGGGTAACCGATTGAAGACGGAGCCAAGCAAATCTGAATGAAAAAGAGCCACGATAGACAGAAGTCTTGTGGATTGTTACAGTGGAATGATTTTTAAAAATCTTTAGTTTTAATTATGAATGAATGTCAGTTTCATAAGAAACCAAGCGGCAAAAGCAGCACGAACCTCAGCTTACCTGAACGATACAATCCTCCGAAGCAAATATATCGGAATCGAGACCAAATCACGAATCTACAAGGCGGTCATCCAACCTATATTAACATACAGAGCGGAAACTAGACCAGATACATCGAACACAAAGAGAATATTAGAAACCACTGAAATGAAAATAGTGCGCAGGATCGCTGGAAAAACACTTTTTGACAGGAAGAGAAGCGAGGACATTAGAAGAACATGTAAAATAGACAATGTAAATGAATGGATTCTGGGAAGAAAGAGAGAGTGGAACGAACACATAGACCGGATGAATGACGACAGAATGGTCAAAATAACTAGAGACAAGTCGCCCTTAGGGCGCCGAAGCGTTGGAAGACCCCGCAAGAGATGGAGCGACAACCATTCCAATAATTGAACGGCAGAGGATACGAAGAAAAACAAGCAAAATTGCTTGCATTAAAGAAAGAAGAAGAAGTTTCATATTAAATTTTTTTATTAAGATAGCTGGATTTTTGTTTCATACCGATTTTGTAAAATTAAACATAACCAAGATATGCTATCCTGGTTTTAATATTTAATCATCCAAATCTATCCAAATGATAAGACATAGATGGCGTCTTTTTATTTCGTTGATTTTCTTGAGAGAGTACAAATGATTTACAAAGAATTTGCTTGAGTTTTAGATTCAGTACTTTCTGAATAGAAAAAAATGATTTAAGGTTACTAAATCCTTGTTTTAAGATGAGAGAAACATGCGATGCGAATTTCAGGGTGGAATTCAACCCCTTTCTTAGGTTTTTAGTATAAACTTTTGACTGTTTTATTTTCAATATCATACGGTTTTAATGATTTTTAATAGTTTTCATGCTTCCCTTTCATTTTGCAATTCTGTTAGGTTCCACTCTAACTATGTGTGCTAACCAGTTTAGTAGTTTATTTTTCGTTTTTTTTTATATGGTTTTTTGTTTGGTTGGTTCCCTTATGTCTTTATTTATTATTCTATCCCTCTTTGTTTTCCCTACCATTTTCTTTTTACCCAATTGTCCAGGTTTCTCATGCGTATGCTATTGTTGGTATCGCTATTAAATTTTACAGGAATAAAAAATTTGCCGAAGCGAAGGGGAAAGATATCGGACATTGATAAATTTGATGCTTCTTTTTTTGGTCTTCATCCTAAACAAGCTAATTTTACTGATCCTCGCCAGAGAATTTTACTTGAAACCGTCTATGAAGCAATCATTGATGCCGGTTATAATCCTGATGAATTAAGAAGAAGTAAAACAGGTAAGTAGTAATAATCGTTTATTTAGTTGTAACGACTTTTGTTAACTTTAGACTTAGGCTTTGGGAATAAAGTAGTTACAAAATAAATCTTCCCTTTGTTTTAAAATATTAATTATTAAATTAAAATATCATACTTGTTATAAATGTAATTTCCAAAAATAAACAAGCCGCGTGTGGCGTCATTGGACACCCGATAGGAACGAAAAGCATGCAAGTAAATGTTAAATAACATTAGATAGGTAAGGTGAGTTGTGGTACCTAACTGTTATGTTAAAAGTTAATTATTAACTTGCACTTTTGTTATACATCAGAACCAGTTAATTATTAAATAGTTATAAATATTAGCAAATTAACCGAGTTTATTATATAATATTACTTTTTAATTTATGTAAATACCTTAAAATACGTAGCATTTTTTTTAGTCGTACATTAAATACAAGAAAGTGACATTAATAAGACATAAATCAATACTACTATTAAACAAAATAAAGCTTAAATAAAATTTAATTTAGTAAAATTACAAGTTAAACAGGTTACTTATGGTAGAAATTATTTAATTTTTTTTCTTCGGCAAGACTTCGTTTTATGATAAAAGAAAACTCCTGACAAAAATTCATCCAAATCAAGAGGGGTCGATTCCAACCACAGTTTGATTCGACTTAAATTACACACCTTAAATTTTACTAATTTTTACTCTTGTGCATTTGCGCTTTTGAATTAAAAAAGAACCACAATTACCGTCGTTGCTGGCTTTAATCAGCCAAAAGTTTCAAGAATATTTATTGGTCCATGTACCGCCTTTTTAACCTTTGTTGGAGGAGCAGTAGCGTACCAGACGACTGGTGCAAGACTGTTATCATGCCGCTTTACAAGGGAAAAGGTTTGCAGCACGTTTTTCTCAAGCAATTATACGATTTCCAATGGTAATAATTATCATAATGATCCGACTAATTATGATGTTATAAATATTACTAGTGTCTCTGAGAAAGAAGTTTTGGCTGCCTTAAAAAAATTGAAACCAAAAACCACTGCCGGAATAGACGGTATACCTGCCTACATAATCAAAGACTGCCGCCAAGCTTTGGCTCAGCCATTAACAATTATTTTCAACCTCATTTTGAAAAATTCCAATTTTCCAGATAAATGGAAGGCCTCATATATATGTCCTCTTTTCAAAAAGGATAATAAGAATGATATAACCAACTATAGCATATAACTATTCTGAATAACTTTTCTAAGGTGTTTGAAATAGCAATACATGAATATCTCTCCAATAAGGTTAAACATATTATCTTACCAAACCAACATGGTTTTATGTCGGGTAGGTCAACTATCACCAATTTATTCTGCAAAACGCAATTCATTGCAGAGACGTTAGATGAAAGAAGTCAGGTAGATGTAGTCGTTGGATAAAGTAAAGAATAGTGAGATAATAGAACGCTGTGGTGTAAAAAAAAATGTGGTTACAAAGATAGATACAGGAATGCTTAGATGGTTTGGACACGTAGAAAGGATGAAGGATAAAGGATGAAGATGAAGGAAGATTGACGAAACAAATTTATAAGACGAGTGTGAATGGACAAGTTGGTAGAGGTCGACCTCGGCGAACATATCTCGATCAGATCAACATTGTTTTAAAGAAAGGCCAGGTCAAGAGTACCAACAATACCGACGAGCATCTATTAGAGCACTGATGAAAGTGTAGGAAGCAAAAGATATGTGTAAGAACCGTAGTAAGTGGAAGGAAGTGGTCTCTGCCTACCCCTATACGGGAAAAATGCGTGACTATAAGTATGTATGTATTTCTCCTAAAATAACCCTACCGACTATCACAATCATAGTCTACGCAAAAATCAAAAACTTTAACACATTTGTTAAAATGTTTAAGGAGTGTTTGTTGGATTGTCCCTTTTCACAAATTTCGAAGAATTGACTGCAGAAGATTCACATGGGTATTCGATTTTGGGAGCAAGTATATCCTGCGCTGCGAACAGAATATCGTATTGCTTCGACTTTACGGGACCTAGTTATTCTTTGGACACGGGATGTTCTAGCTCCTTGTATGCTCTTACCCATGCAGTTGATTATCTGAAGAAAGGTGAAATAGAATACGCCGTCGTGGGTGGTACTCATATTGGTAAGAATATACGTTTTTTTATCAAAATTTATGCTGTAAGAAGCTGTCTTCCTTAGACGCTTCCTCGTCAGGACCACTTTTTGGACTTTTAAACTAAATAGAACCTCTTTTTTGCGAAATTCACTTTCATATTAAATTTTTCCTTTATTACCCAACCTAAACTCTGAACGTACCAAACAATCACATCGTACAACAAGCTCAATTTATTTTTGGGGTGTGAGGAGAAATTAAGAACATTTGACTCCGGTATTGTTTCCGGTTATTTTGTGCTACTTTTAGGTCTAAGTCCCAAAGAGACCGAGCAGTATAATAACCTAAATATGCTGTCACCTGATGGAGCTTGCAAAGTTTTTAGTAAAGAAAGAGACGGGTTTGCTCGTTCAGAAGCAGTTTGTGCATATTTTTTGATGAAGAAGGGTCGCGCAAGGAGGATATATGCTACAGTTATAGGTTCCAAAACTAACGCTAATGGATATTTTAAAGAAGGATACACTTTTCCATCAACTGAAGCACAGTGTAAACTGATGCAGGAGTTATATGCCGAAGCTAAAGTTTCAACTGACGATGTAGCTTACGTCGAATTGCATGGAACTGGTGAGATAACACTACAATTAATCATTATTTTCTTATAAAAAATTTTCTATTTTTAAACACAGTAATTAATAAACAGTAAATGTTAAATTTACTTTTAATAAATTTTTTTTTAAATTTATATTAAAATTTTAAGATCCGAATTAAATCAGTTAACATTAAAATAATACAAAATTTTAAGCAGCAATTTTCGGAGTTTGGCATTGTATTAGTTGTAATAATTATTTCTGTATAAATATTTTAAATGATAGAGTATAAGTGGGGGAACAACTTTTCATGACAGTAAAACATTATCGGAATTTTTCTAGTTTTACGCTTATGACTCGAAAACGGTCCATATAATGTAAATAACCGTACTATAGTAAATTAATGAGGACAATATTTTCAGCCAGTCAGCCAGTCAGCCAGCCAGTCCAAATAACTTTTGATTTAGCGTAAATGTAAGAAAAACAAAAAACATATCGAATTTTAAATCAAGGGGAGGTTTAAAAATGGTATTTTGCTGTTTTCAAGTGGCACCCATTAACATCCCCTACCCCTTTTTAAAAATGTCAAGTAGCAACCCCTACCTTGTAATACATCAAATGAAAACCCAAGAAAAATCAGCAAATCAGCCATATAAACAACAATTAAGTCAAGTGGTGTTAGATCTGGAGATATTTTCGGCAATTCTATTTTGCCTATACAATGTCTTGTAAATCGTTCGTCTAGCCATTGTCTTACAGCTAGGGCGTAATGTGGTGTAGCTCCGTCCTGTTGAAGGTACATATTCTGTTCTTGTAGCACCATATTCCCCTATTTATCAACTTATGTGTCTAGTGATTAAGTGGATCAATTTTATTTCCTTATAATTGTAGGTACAATTCTCCCATAAGGTTTTGGTCAATAAAAAGTGGTCCAATTATCTCATTTCCTAGAATACCAGCCCATACATTGATCTTCGCTGGAAACTGAGTATTATCCTGTCAAAATACGTGAGGATTTTCGTCATCTCAGTACTTACAATTCGTATGTTTGTTAACAAAGCCATTTAAATAAAACGTTCATTCATCACTGAAACAAATATTTTTAACCAAATTTGCGTCTTCTTGTATTTTTTGGAACATTGTTTCACAAAATTCAATTCTGCGGTCATAAGCTGATGATGAATTTGTATTTTATAGAAAAAAAACTCATGCAATTTTAACACTTTGTGTATGGAATCAACAGAAATATTTATAAGTTTTGATACTTTTAACATGGAATACTCGTAGGTAGGATCTAAAGAAAAATGACCCAGTACTTCAATTTATGCAGCTTCCTCGAGAACTCTTGGATTATTTTTTTTTTACAAACGGATCCAGTTTCTGTTGGAATCCACAGAAATATTTATAAGTTTTGATACTTTTAACATGGAATACTCGTAGGTAGGATCTAAAACAAAATGACCCAGTACTTCAATATATGCAGCTTCGTCGAGAACTTTTGGATTATTTTTTTTTACAAACGAATCCAGTTTCTGTTGGAATCAACAGAAATATTTATAAGTTTTGATACTTTTAACATGGAATACTCGTAGGTAGGATCTAAAGCAAAATGACCCAGTACTTCAATATATGCAGCTTCGTCGAGAACTTTTGGATTATTTTTTTAAAAACGGATCCAGTTTCTGTTGGAATCAACAGAAATATTTATAAGTTTTTATACTTTTAACATGGAATACTCGTAGGTGGGATCTAAAGAAAAATGACCCAGTACTTCAATTTATGCAGCTTCCTCGAGAACTCTTGGATTATTTTTTTTTTACAAACGGATCCAGTTTCTGTTGGAATCCACAGAAATATTTATAAGTTTTGATACTTTTAACATGGAATACTCGTAGGTAGGATCTAAAACAAAATGACCCAGTACTTCAATATATGCAGCTTCGTCGAGAACTTTTGGATTATTTTTTTTTACAAACGAATCCAGTTTCTGTTGGAATCAACAGAAATATTTATAAGTTTTGATACTTTTAACATGGAATACTCGTAGGTAGGATCTAAAGCAAAATGACCCAGTACTTCAATATATGCAGCTTCGTCGAGAACTTTTGGATTATTTTTTTAAAAACGGATCCAGTTTCTGTTGGAATCAACAGAAATATTTATAAGTTTTTATACTTTTAACATGGAATACTCGTAGGTGGGATCTAAAGAAAAATGACCCAGTACTTCAATTTTTGCAGCTTCCTCGAGAACTCTTAGATTATTTTTTTTTACAAACGGATCCAGTTTCTCCATATTTCCGTACTAACTCTATGATGTTCTGCTGGCTTATATATACATCATTAAAAACTTAAGCTGTTCTTTGAGCGTACTTGTTTTGATGACCGTAAATAAATATTATTTCTATGTTTTCATGCATAGAATACACCATTTTAAAATGACTCAAGATGCTACAGCTGCAAATAATGGCTAATTTAACATCACGAATAACTAACTAAATATAATATAAATATTTTTGAAACAAAGTAACAAAATGCCAAACAATGTCAAAAAGGGGACATGTTTTCAAAAGTTAATTGATCCCTAATTAGACATCTACCTATCCAACAGTGGCGTAGGTCATTTTTGTTATGGTCTAATGTTATTTCACATTTGCATTATTGTTGGGTTTTCATTTGATGTATCATAAGAAAGGGGTTGCTATTAGACATTTTAAAGAAGAAGTGGGAGATGGTAAAGGGGTGCCACAGCAGAATAACATTTTTAAATCTCCCCCTTCATTTAAAATTCGGCGTGTTTTTGTTTTTCTTACATTTACGCAAAATCAAAAGTTATTTGGACTGGCTGGTTTTAAAATGAAGGCACTCAATTTTTTTTTTAAATTTAAATAAAAACGTTTATTTACATCAATGATTGAACAATGTAATTATTAGGTACTGAATTAGTATTTGGCATATTAATTTAGCAATTAATAATTTTAAGTACAGTAAATATAACCATTCATATAGGGAGCAAAGTTGGTGATCCAGTGGAATGTCAATCACTAGTGAACATGTTCTGTAATAACAGAACGAAACCTCTTTTGATTGGTAGTGTAAAATCGAACATGGGTCATGGAGAAACCGCGGCCGGTTTAGCAGGAATTACTAAAGTAATTATTGCTATGGAATACGGAACATTACCGGCCAATATTCACTACCATCCGATGGATGAAACCCTGCCAGGTATAAGTGATAAAAGGTTGAAGGTAAGTTCTTTGAATGCATGTAAGCTTTTAAGCATGACGTGGTGTATAGATAGTAATATTTTATTTTTACTTTTAACCATTCTTGTAGTGAATTATTTATTTTAAACTTTTCACGTATCTTAAGGACTAAAATATTATTCTTTTTGAGACGTTATAACTGGATTTAATTTTTCCAACTTTTTCGCAAATCGACCATTACATATGTGAATGTAGAAATTGGAGTGACTATGTTAAAGTGACCCACAGATGATGCAATTTGTTGTATAAGTTATACGATGTGTGGTGTTGTAGTTCAACCAATTTTACGAAGAGGTTGAGTTGTACAGAAGTATGGCATGTTTAAAAATCTGTGGTACTCAGTTGGATATTGGAGATTGTCTTATGACCTATTATAATGGAAAACAATAGATATTTATATATATATATATATATATATATATATATATATTTATTTACGATATTTCTTCTTAGGTTTGATAATTTATAACATTTAGTACAAAAACTAAACAATATATTCTAATCTTCCTTCAGGTAATACAATACAATCTTCTTCTTCTTCTTATTACACGCACTCCTCACGAAGGTTGGCGATCCATATGGCTAACATTATCCTGGATACAGCAGCTCTAAATATCTCAGTCGAAGTGCACCCGAACCATCTTCTAAGGTCCTTCAACCAGGAGTTCTGATGTCTTCCAACAGATCTTGTTCCATGAATCTTCGTATTTTTTTCCCCTCATGATTTGGCCTATGTATCTTGTTTTCTCTCTTTAATGATGGTTAATAACTCCTTTGACTTTTTCATTCGTCTTAATACGTCTTCGTGTGTAACTCGGTGAATCTATGGGATACGAAGCATGCGGCGATATACATACATCTTAAAAGCCTCGATCCTTCTCTCAGGTATCGGATCGAGAGTCCAGCCTGCACAACCGTACAATACACTGAAGATATAGCATCTGACCATGCGCATTCTGAAAATCTAAAATCTTACTTGATAAATCACTTGGATATTTCACAGAACTTAAACTTTTTACAACAATCTTTTCGTAACTACATCATTTTCTAATTAACTTTAAACTCACGGCCCGTGGTTCTTAAATACTCTCTCTCTCTAGTCGTTAGCTTCATGTTTGAAGCGTCGTGATCCTATGTTAGTCTTATGTTGTGTTTTTAGCAGTTTCTTAAATACACCCAAGAGATATTTCTGGAAATTGTTCCGATTTTTGAACAACACTTAGATAAATCGCGGCCTCTTATTGTCGCCCGCGGCTATAAATCATTCGCTAAAATATCGGGCGTTTGTTGTTACCAACCATGAAT
The DNA here is from genome assembly GCA_950111635.1 of Agelastica alni. Taxonomy (NCBI): domain Eukaryota; kingdom Metazoa; phylum Arthropoda; class Insecta; order Coleoptera; family Chrysomelidae; genus Agelastica; species Agelastica alni. The sequence continues at coordinate 24,683,586 of OX467713.1, read as the reverse complement.
CTTACATCTTTTTTTGTGATTGAGTCGCCGTCGCTTATACAATATTTTTGGACGGAATTTATAAAAACTAGAAATTTTTTTGATGAATCGTCGCCATTCGTAGGTAATCATTTAAATCTATTGGTTCAGTGGTGCGAGTTACATGCGTCATTTCCGCTGACTTCTATTAGGATAGTAAGATCATCATTTTTGCGACTAAGCATTCCTATTGAGAAACTTCTGGAAATTGCTAATCTAAAGAATGTAATCGGATGAATGCGAAATAGACCAAATTTATGATAATCTCTAAAAATATACGCATGGAAGGCCAGCTACTGATACATAACTGACCCATCCAAAGAGTTAACAAGTATGTCTAGTTGGGAATAAATATTAACGAAGAATGGGACCACTCGGTTGAGATAAGATGCCGAATTGAAGAGGCTGGAGCCATATGGAAAAATTGTTCAAAACTGGGGACCTGTCTTTAAAAGCCAAAATGCGGATACTGAGGTGCTATGTGTTCTCAACTCTTTCATACGGCGTTGAGTCATGGACGTTATCTGAAACATCTTGCAAGAAATTAAAAGCCTTTAAACTCTGGCTCTACCGTTCTGAGAATTTCATGGGTGGATCATATTAACAACGAAGAGGTGCTACGTAGAATAAAGAAAGAAAAAGAAATCTTACATCAGGTAAATAAACGTAAACTTGAATACCTCGACCACATTATGAGAAATCCTGATGGATACCGGCTTTTACAGATTATACTCCAAGGCAAAAAACAAGGTAGAAGGAGTGTAGAAAAAAGAAGAATCTCATGGCTAAATAATCTCCGAGTGTGGTTTAATACATCAACTGTGGGCTTATTCCGTGCATTAGTGAATAAAGTTCGTATAACCATTATGCTCGCCAACAACCGTAACGGACAGGCATCAACAGAAGAAGAAGAAAGAATGCAACTCTTGTATTTTTCTTTGTTAAAATTTATTATAAAACACTCATTGTCTATCAAAATTAATCAGTATTGACTTTATTTCTGAATTCGTTATTATATATTTTATATTATATTTATATTTGTAATAATGTTAAATGTTTTTTTTAAATAACTCAAAACGAGTTATAAAATTTGCGTAGTTCGTTAAGTACATTAATATGTGAACAAATATGTCTTTGCAGTAACCATTTTTTTACATCACAGTTTTTCCTTCTTTTTTACTTTATTATTGATATCCGAAAACAACGCGACTACTACCTCAGCTATTGCCTTTTTTGAAACGGTTGTTGTACTACTTACTCTCTTGTAATCTTTTTACGTCTGTGGACAAAACGTTCTTCGATCTGTCTTTCCGATATTCAGTGCAACCTACACAACGATTGTCTGTGGGCTACTTAAAACTTTAAAAAATTTATCAAAATTTTGATTTTAAAACAATTCCAGGTGGTGACGAGCAACACTAAATATGTAGGAGGTATAATTGCAGTGAATGGATCCGGAATAGGAGGAGCTAACGCTCACGTTTTACTGAAGCCTCACAAAAAAAAAGCAATTCCATTAAGTAAACGAGAGCATCGGCTAATTACCGTCTCGGGGAGAACGAAGGAAGCCGTGAATTACATTCTTGAACAATTTAAGACGAACGAAAACGATGAAGAATGTTTCAGCCTTTTGGACGAAATTCATAAAAATAATATTCGAGGTCACAATTTTAGGGGGTAAGAATTTTTCTAAATACTCTGCAAACTATTGTAATTAAAGTCAGAGATAATTTTCTTTTTCCCATGATTATGTAGTATTATTAATAAATCTATGCATATTCATAAAGACACCGCATTCATAAAAATACCCAAAAGCACAATTGTCAAACTGCAAAAAAGTAATGCGTTGCAATTTGTTATTCCTAAGCGACAACATTTTCGGCGCACTTATTATACTGATACCACAGAAATAATTTATGCTTGGCAACGTTGCCTGATGTGTACTAAAAAGGATTCACGTTTTGACAAAAATTTCAAAACCCTTCATTGCAAAAGTAATTACAGGCGGAATCAGAGATTTATTGTGAGTGAAGGAGAACAAATAACACTGTTCCGTCTTTTCATATGATTAAAAATAAAATCAAGTTGGTACAGGGTTTTCCATAAAAATCCAATAATACTATTAGAAAATGGCTCCGTTGTTTGGGTTTGAAATATCGTACCTTAAATAGAAGACAGACTATATTTGAGGTTTTGAATTCATGAAACAGGAAAAATTATTTCTAACTATACATATCGGTTTGAACTGTAGTGTAACAATAAAGGCAGAGTGGCAGAGTGGCAGAGTAAACAATGTGCAGGCGGAATCAGAGATTTATTGTGAGTGAAGGAGAACAAATAACACTGTTCCGTCTTTTCATATGATTAAAAATAAAATCAAGTTGGTACTGGGTTTTTCATAAAAATCCAATAATACTATTAGAAAATGGCTCCGTTGTTTGGGTTTGAAATATCGTACCTTAAATAGAAGACAGACTATATTTGAGGTTTTGAATTCATGAAACAGGAAAAAATATTTCTAACTATACATATCGGTTTGAACTGTAGTGTAACAATAAAGGCAGAGTGGCAGAGTAAACAATGTGCAGAGATCGAGTCATACAATAAAAATCACGACTCGTTTAACCTACATAAAAAACTCAAGGAAATTTCAGGGAAAAAGCAAAACGTTAGTGTTGGAAACTTAAAAGATGAAAACGGTTAACTTATTACAGATCAAAACCTGATACTGGAAGATGGAGACAGTATGTTTCGGAACTATTTGACAACAGAAATCAAGAGCATGGAATAGATGAAGTGGTCACTGGTCCACCTATCATCAAAAAAGAAGTAGAAAAAGCACTAAATATGGCAAAGAATGGCAAAACACCGGGCCCTGATGGACTGCGAAGTGAGATAGTAAAATTGCTAGGCGATATGGGAATAACAACGATAACAAAACTCTTCAACACAATATACAATACAGGCATTATTCCAAGCTTCTGAAGCTTGCGAAGTATTTAGTTTGAAAATAAACACGGCAAAAACCAAATACATGCTAATAAGCAAAGGAATTCATAATCAAGTTGCTAGTGTCTACGTCAACGGAACACAATTAGACAGAGTCTCAAGTGCGAGCTACCTTGGTTGCAGGATAAACGAGGACTGGGATCCATCAGTTGAAATCAAAATACGTATTGAGTGTGCCCCGGCAACATTTATTCGCATGAAAAAACTTTTTACCAGTCACTATCTATCGATTGCCCTGCGAATAAGGATGATTAGAGCATATATCTTTCCAGTTCTTTTATATGGAGTCGAGAGCTGGACACTAACAGAAGCCACGCTCAAACGTCTACGAGCTTTCGAGATGTGCTTGTACAGGAGAATGCTAAGAGTAAATTGGGTGGAAAATATCACAAACGAGGAGGTGCTTAGAAGAATGCATAGAGATACAGAAGTGGTCAATATTGTAAAAAAACGAAAACTTAAATATTTCGGACATATCATGAGACACCCAGAAAAGTATGACATTCTACATCTTATAATACAGGGTAAGATTAATAGTAAGCGACGCCCCGGTAGACGAAGAACTTCCTGGCTTAAAAATGTCAGATAGTGGTTTGGTCTCACAACCATACAACTTTTCCGAGCGGCTACGAACAAAATAATGATTGCAAGCATGATAATCAGAATGATCGCCAACGATCGTTAAACGGTTGTGGCACCTAGAAGAAGAAGAAGTAACAATAAATTTAGTATGTTTAAATATACAAAAATAGTATATTATGCAACGAACGTGTATTAATAGCCATTACATGAAAGTCGCATACACTATTTTTTCTACGACTAATAAATAATAAAATAAAAACGAGAATTCACTTCAAACTATTTATATTCTGACAGATTCCAACATTTTTACAAAAATGAAAATAGTATCAATCATTTTAATAGATATAAAAATGATTAATAGTGCAATTTGACAATTTTATCTGTGACATTTCTACACTGTAAATTGATAGCTTAACTCGCTTATTTTAATACGGGAGTAGAAAAAATATTTTTTGCAGAGAATCCGTTTTAAATATAACACAATTTTTAATATTTATTTATTTTTTATAATTAATTCAGTGTTTTGTAGATACACGGTGATTGGAAAAAACCCCCTAAAAGAAATAGCAAAATGTCAATTTAAAAACCGGCCAATTTGGTTTGTTTATACTGGCATGGGTGCTCATTGGCCAGGTATGGGCAAAGATCTGATGCACATTGAAGTATTTAAAAATACAATTACACGTTGTGCACACGCTGTAAAACCATACGGAGTAGACTTGATGGATATTATTTTAAATCCATCTCCAGCAGCTTTGCAAAATCTTGGAAATTGTTTTTCTGCAATTATAGCTATCAGTCTAGCATTGACGGATTTATTGGCCTCTATAGACATCAAGCCGGATTTTTTTATTGGACATTCTCTAGGTGAAGTAGGTCAGTAATACTTTTTATATGATTTATTTGTTTAAACAATTGATATAACAATCTATAGGAATGACTTAAATGACGGTAATCCTATAAGCATCTGGCTAAGAAAGTTCTTCGAATTTGTGAACTATAGGTACAGTTTATAAAGAATGAAACTGGACGAGTGATTCTCGCAATTTGATCAGATTTGAACAACAAAGCAACAGCGCATCCCCACTAGCAGTGCAGAATTATATCAATTTAGTATAACTCGACAAGCATAAGGAGTCACTTGAACCCATAGACCTATTATCCAGAGGAGTCGCAACATTCCATTCATAAAACTCTGTTTGTTTTGTCGCAATGATTACACGAGAGTGGCTATGAGTATGACAAAGAATACCAATCGATTATCTTTGTCCCGTCCTCGTGCTGGCAACGCTGTAACATTATTGTGAAGTTACGGCCACGCTTGTAATCAGTGACGTTTGTTTAAAATGAGAATATATCTATCGAGTAATAATTATTAGGTTTTTATGAGAATATATTTATGAATAGGTTACACCTCTAAGTTAAAAATTGATAGATTATATTATACTTTAAACAACGTAAGAGTGAACTGACAAACATAATATTTACTGACTAATTCCAAAGCATAATTAGTGTTTTGTTCGAACTATTTCAACTTTTATTTTTCGGGGTGTATAGCGGGTTTAGGACGAAAGAAAACAAACTTCTCGCTCTTCTTAAATCGCCGACGTTTCGATCTTTATTTTAGATCTTTCTCGAGGTGTTTGTCTTAGTTTTTTTAAACTATTATTAATTTTTTATTTTTTAGTTCGGGTTTTTTATGTTATTGCTATTTATCGACGATTTTCATTGCGGTATTAATTGGCATATGAGTTTGTCGTAAAAAGGAATTCCGTGAAAATTTATTTGCGTATAAAAAAACGCGAGCTGGTATTTTAAAAAAATACTAGGATTTAAAATGGTGATATGCGATAGCGGCATAAGTTGGAGAGTAGTTCAAGTGTCGCCATCTATTTAAATTGAATTCCTGTGGAATATCAGCTGTTTTCTATCCATATAAAACACTTTTTTTAAAATATAACTGATCCTGGCCAGGATCTTTTAAAATGTTTATGAAATTATTATATTGTCATCGGTCCTTTAGAAGTATACAAAGTTTCAAGTCGATCCGATGTTTTTGAGTGGGTGAAAATCGTGTCCAAAGATTCCGTTACATAGCCAGACAGATAGATAAATTTTAACTACAAAATACACCTAAATTTGATCGTTTTGATATCATCCGTAAATTGTATCGAATATACGTAAAACTGTAATGTTATCGCTGTTTGGACAGAATTTGTTGAAACTTTTAGGGTTCCTAACTATATGATATTATTTTTACCATGTATATTTATCAATGAAAACCTAATTCTGTTTTTTTATTGGAACATTTGGTTTTGTACAAAAATATTCTAGTTTAAATCAAATCAAGATATCTCTGGTCCTATTGGTCCAAATGAGGTCTGTCAAGTCTTAAATTGTAGGTCTCTTTATAAAAAACTTTTGCCTACGTACACCCAATCTCTGCGATCACAATTTTTTTAGTTATACAGCCAAAATCTCATTTTTCTACATTTTTTTGCTTTGATTTATCGGACTATTTCAGCTTGCGAACATTCTGAATTTTTTTTTGATTATCTTTCGATTAAAATAGATTTTAACCGTTTTGGAATCCTTTATAATTTTGGAGGGAAGCTACATCTTTGGCTTCACCGAGGACATGGGGTGTTGGCTACATCTTCTGAAGTTTTCAGCCGTTCTGGAATAATAATCAATTTTGCACTTGACCCTAGACCTATAACTTATATTTGGTTGTTTTGATCATACCTTTTTTTATGTTATTAATTTTAGTTTATTAGCCAAAAGTGGACTATTTAAACAATGATTTTTTGTCAATTTCCTTTTTAAGTATACCAATGACTATTTAGCATTTATTACAGGATGTGCTTACGCTAATGGAGATTTGACTCCTGAACAAGCCGTGCTTCTTGCTTTTGCGAAATACCATGCGTGTAAACAAGTAGACTTACCGCTCGGGCAAATGGCCGCCATTGGTCTTTCAAAAGCAGCAATAACAGACATACTTCCCGAAGATATTTTTGTAGCGTGCCAAAACGGAAGTGACAACGTAACGATTTCCGGTCCAATGGAATCGATCAAGAAATTCGTAGCTCAACTCACACAGCAAGGTGTTTTCGCAAAGTTAGTGTTCACCGGCCAAATAGCTTTTCATTGCAAATATTTGCTCGATTCACCCGAACACTTTAGAAAATTTACGCAAAAGTTAATACCGGAACCCAAACCCAGATCGAAAAAATGGTTATCCAGCTCGGTTCCTTCAGATGCGATGGATGAAAAATGGGCAAATTACAATTGCGCCGACTATCATACAAACAACTTTAGTAACAAAGTTCTTTTTGATAGATTCTTTGATCATGTACAATCGAATGCTATCGTAGTTGAAATTGGGCCGCATGGAATAATGCAAGCAATTCTTAAAAGGGAACTTGGAAGTGAAAATACTCTACTTAGTTTATTGAATAGGCACGCCGATAATCAAGAACAATATCTTTGGTCATCAATTGGAAAGTAAGTACTAATAGGCTTGTAAAATATTCATTTCAGAAATTCATCGTAGCAATGAATTACTATTGAAAGGCACTCCGACTGGGAAAATTCGACGAATAGACTTTGGAAGGATATTTCAGAGGACCTTTCAGTTTTCAAATAAAAAATACCCACTGAAGATGCTGGAACTATATTAAAAGAATTATAGTTTAAAAAAACACGCTTTTCAAGTTAATCAAAGTAAAAAATAATTCTTAACATAAAAATATAATTACTGACGAGAAAATTAATGTCACTGTTTTAAAAGCGTGGGGTGCTTTGTATGACATTTTTTAACTAACTCTGCGTTTCGGAATGAACCTAGTTCCACAGTAGGGGCGAGAGTACCCCACCCTGTGGGGTCCCTCTGGTGACAAATCTCCTTATAAAGCATCCAGAGATTTCAGCTTTGATTTTTCTAGTGCATAACACGTGGCTTATGGATTTCACAGTCAGATCGTCCAACTGTAGATTCAATAATGCCCGTGTTATTGCACTGGAAGTTAAGTTGTTAAATGCCCCATCAATGTCAAGAAAGACTGCTAATGAGTACTCCTTCAGGTGAAGAGATTTCTCTACCTTCTGTACTAAACTATGAAGGGCTGTCTCCACTGATTTCCCCTTACAGTACGCGTGTTGGGAGTGGGAAAATTTTCTTTCGTCCAGGTGGTCTCTGATGTGAACATCAAGTAACCTTTCTAGTGTCTTTAGCAAGAAAGATGAAAGGCCTGTAGTCTTTTGGGTTACTGTGTGAGGGCTTTCCTCTTTTAGGAATGAAAACGACTCACTTTTTTCCACTTGAGTGATATATATGCTAGGCTTAGACATGCCTGGTGACTTATACGGTCCGTGATGGCCCATTTAATCTTCCGTTGTGTAATGATCGATGGGCCCACACCAAGTATAAGTGACAACGAAAGTCAATAACAAATACAATATAGATTCGGATTGGCACTTCATTAAATTATATTCAAATACAAATATTCTGTGAAAAGTTAGAAAGTTTTTTACTCCTGATCAACTGTTGACGACGTACAAGGCTCAAATCCGACCACTACCGGAGTATTACTCGCACATTTGGGGTTCAGCACCAAGGCATTCTCTTCGTCTTCTAGATTCCATTTAGAAAAGGGCCATGCGGTTGATAAACAGCTCAACTCTCACAGATACCATTCAACCACTAGAACATAGAAGAAGAGTTGCAGACCAGACACTACTCTACAGATATTTTCATGGCAGATGCTCCAGAGAAATAAAAATTCTTGTACAACCACTGGCCACATTCGGCCGAAGAACTCGGCATGCTGATCAGTCTCACCCATTTACTCTCAAGATTGACACTACAAGGACCAATCTCCATCAAAATTAAATTAAAATTTAAATAATTTTTAAAATGAATCGTGACAGCTCTCTTTTTAGTAAAAATCTTCAAACTTGATGACAAAATTTTTACAGAATATATAACGCTGGTGGCCAACCGAATTTAAGAAAACTGTACAAAGAAACTGTATTTCCTGTAAGTCCGGGAACCAGAATGATAGCGCCACTTGTAAAATGGGATCACAGTACTTCGTGGTTTGTGCCCTACTGGAAAAACAAGGATTCTGTTGGACAATTAATATCGATTAATTTGTCCGATGAAAAATATTCGTTTTTAAAGGGTCACAACATAGACGGCCAAGTGGTCATGCCGGCAGCAGCTTTTTTGGTAAGTAACAAAATATTTTTAAAACATGAAGGCTATACCCATATTTAAACACGATATAAGTATGAGTGGGGAGTAAAATTTCCGTTAACAATTTTTAAATTTAAAAAACCCTTTGAAGATCCATACACACAACGAAACTTATTTGAAATCACATTTTACTCCTGTTTGAACACATAAACACAAAAATAAATTATTAAAAAGTGAATAGTAGCTTATCCAAATAAATTATGCATACATACATACCACGCTACGGTTCTTACACACATATTCTGCTACTTTTATCAGCGCTCTCATACATGCTCGTCGGTTGCTGGAACTCTTGACCAGTACTTTCTTTTAAAAAATTTCGATCTAATCAAGATACGTTCGCCTAGGTCGGTTCTACCGACTTTCCCATTTACACTTATAAATATATTACGTCATCTACTTTCTTCCAAACCATCTAAGTATTCCTTAATCTATCTGTGTTACTACATATTATTTTACACCACAGCGTTCCCTTATCTCACTATTCCTTACTTTATCTATCAGAGTTACTGCAGCTATACTTCTCTCAAACATCTTATTTCTGCAGCATTGTTTTTACTTTTATGTTTCTTCTGTTAAACCCAACATTCACTACTATATATAAGTGTAGGAACCAACACAGTCAATCGTGTCTTTTTTGACACATTCTGGATGCTTATGAAGTTATGCAGCGCTCCATTCATTTGTTTTCCTTTCAACACCCTTCACTCAATATCACAATTGCAATTTAAGAAGAAATAATAACTTTTTGTAAGTTCATTAATCAGTTTTGCCACCTCAAGCCTCAAAACGAGCATGAATTTGACGGGCATATTTTCTATTAACCAATTAATATCGGCTTGAGGTATATTTTGTCAATTCTAAACTGCTTAAATCTGTATTACCCGGCTTATTCTGACGGGCTCTTATCTTTCGTTTTTTAGTTCTATTAGATTTGGATCAGGTGAACAACTGGGCCACTATGAAATACGCACGCATTTTGTTTCTAAAAAATTGGTGGTAACTCTGCTATTATGTGGTGGTATATTATTATGCATAAATACAAAAATTCCAAAAATTCTCCAGGTTCTTAATAAGGGCGCTAGTACTAAGTAGATCAATGGTACAGGAGTTATACTGGTGTTTTACCAATTATTCCACATTACATTTGTGTACAGTTGGACCAGCTACGAGTCTAATTTCTTTCCCACGTCCTCTCAGAACTCGAATTTGCAGTTGTCTGACCGAAAACCAACTCTGGTTTTGCATTGATAGTATCGACGAAAACATTTACGCCTGTAGCTTGCACAAGTTGCCTTTAAGGCTCTAGATCGGATGCATTTAAAGTTACTCCGAACATCTTGCGTACGTTTATGAAACAACATCTTTTCGAACTTCCACGTTTCTTGGAACTTTTCTCTGTGACGTTCCATCCTTTACCGAATTATTAATTCTTATCCTCTGTACTTCTGATAACCCTACATAAAACATTTTGACAAACATCGCGCATAATGAATTTATTAACTTGACTACAATTTTACAATTGAATAGAAATATCAAGAATACTGCACAAATTCTTGTCAACGTTTTATAAATGTAACTATTTTTGTTAGTAAACATATTTATCTTATATTTGCACATTATGTTATTAAAAAAAACTGTATAAGAGTTCTTATTTTTTTCTATAGATGCTGGTTTGGGAAGCGGTGGCCAATATGCATCAAAAAAATATTACTGAATTATCTGTAGTACTTGAAAATATAAATTTTAAACGCACCGTGACTTTATTGAACGATGGAAATGTCGAATTTTTCGTAAATATTATAAAGGGTAGCGGAAATTTTGAAATATTCGAAGGAAATTCGCTGGCAGTTACTGGAAATGTTCGTATACCTGAATATATCAGTACCGAATTTAAAGTAAAATACATACAAGACAATGACGATGCTTTTATAGTAAAAAGGAATGATTTTTATAAGGAAGTTCATCTAAGAGGATATTTATATAACGGACTCTTTCAAGGGATTTCCGAATGTAATATTCTTGGTTTGAGAGGAAAGATTGAGTGGATGAACAACTACACTAGCTTTTTAGATGCAATGCTTCAATTATTCATCCTGTCAAAACAAAATCGCAGTTTATTCGTACCGATTAGCATTAAAAAAGTGGTTTTGGAACCAATTGTGCACGGTGAAGATATACAGAAAAAATGTAAGTTGACAATTTTTTTTTTATTAAATTTAGTCGAATCCACCAAAAGGTTATAAGCGACGGAACAATAAATTCCAAATATAAAGCAAGTCTAAATTGTATATAACATTCCTATAGATTTCAGATAGGCAATAATGTTTTTTGCATAACTGCATAACTTTATGAACAGCCAGAAAGTGTCAAAAAAGGCACGTCTGGCTGTGCATAGAGGTGTGTTGGTCCCTACACTTATGTATGGTAGTGAATGTTGGGTTTGGCAGAAAAAGCATGAAAATAGAATTAATGCTGCGGAGATGAGTAATCTGAGAAGTATAGCCGGAGTGACTCGGTTGGATAAAGTAAAGAATAGTGAGATAAGAGAACGCTGTGGTGTAAAAGAAGATGTAGTTACAAAGATATATAAAGGAATGCTTAGAGGGTTTGGGAACGTAGAAAGAATGGATTAAGGAATATTGACGAAACAAATTTATAAGGCGAGCGTGAATTATTTTTGGCTGTTGTCCTACATTATTATTCACCCTGTAGTAAAACTTTCTTTATACCAACTCGCACAAATCACCAAGCGTTTTTAATAGTTTTCCTATTCCATTTTTTCCCACCCCCTTTGTAGGGGTGCTAACAAAATTGGGAATGTCACTTATTAAACTTAGTGACCCCAAAAACTATTAATTCGACACTAATATCGACGTTTTTAATAGTTTTTATAATTTATTCTCCTACCACCCCTTTTGTATGGGTACTAACTTAATTGGGAATATAACTATCAAACTAAGCGGCTCCAAAGACTATGAATTCGACTCTAATATCAGCCATTTTTAATCGTTTTTATATTTCATCACTCTCCCACCCCTTTTGTAGGGCTACAAACAAAATTTGGAAAATCACTATCAAACTCAGCGAACCCTAAAACTATAAATTCGATACTAATATCTGCGTTTTAACAGTTTTTATATTTTATCCCCTTTGAACCCCTTCCGTATGAGTGCTTAAAAAATTGGGAATGTTACTATCAAAGCCAATATTAGTAATTTTTAAAAGTTTTTTTATATTCCATCTCCTTCTCTCCCCTCCCGTTGATATGTTAGTTACCAAACTTGACAGGACCACTCGCCGGGGTAATCTTAAGATTGCCTAAAAATGTCATTAAAATCGGTTCAGCCGTTTTTGAGTTTTAGCGAGACTAACGAATGGCGATTAATTTTTTAAATTATAGATTATTTTTTAGATTTTCGTTAGAATTTTTTCTATTATTTTTTTTTAAAACAACCACTGTGATTTAATGAAAGATAGATTAGCTTGACGTCCTTTGAAAAATGTACACGTATACTTTTTCGCGAACAAAACTTACACTATCTCTTTGATAGAGAAATTTACGAAAATCTATCACCCTTGTGGGGATTTTTTTGTTATCTCTTATGATAACAGAGCTACTAAGCTTTATCACACTAATGAATTACCCTGTATTTTAAGAAGCTATGAACTTATAATCAACAATTTTTGGTGCTGAAAATCACAAAGAAATTTTCAAATTATTGCCTTTTCACTCCACTATTTAAAAGTTCGCCAATTCGAATTGCCTCCCCACAACCGAAAACTCATTTATACGGTTCAGGATTTTAATAATCCCTGTGGAAGACACACCTTAATTTATTTTAATAATAATCCATTTATTCACCATCTATTTATCTGCCAACTATTAGTCTGACTGGTTTATATCGCCCAATCAGTTATTCTTTGAGTGTTTTTTTTTTATGAAAATAGTCGCAACAAGGGTAGACCTATCGTGTGGGCTGCGGACGGCCCGCACTGCGACTATTAGAAGGGGAAAAGATTATAGAAAGGAAATGATTGTGGACACGCTTTTTAAAAAGTTGCAGGTCATAATTCTCTGGAAAAACTGATTTTGGAAGCTTATTCCATTCCGTAGCAGCCCTGTAAAAAAAGGATTCTTGATGAAGATTGGTCCTTGTAGTGTCAATCTTGAGAGTAAATGGGTGAGACTGATCAGCGTGCCGAGTTCTTCGGCCGAATGTGGCCAATGGTGGTACAGGAGTTTTTATTTCTCTGGAGCATCTGCCATGGAAATATCTGTAGAGCAATGACTGGTCTGCAACTCTTCTTCTATGTTCTAGAGGGTGAAGGGTATCTGTGAAAGTTGAGCTGTTTATCAAGCGAATGGCTCTTTTCTGAATGGAATCTAGAAGACGAAGAGAATGCCTTGGTTCTGAACCCCAAACATGCGAGCAATACTCTAGTAGAGGTCGGATTTGAGCCTTGTACGTCGTCAACAGTTGATCAGGAGTAAAAAACTTTCTGGCTTTCCACAGAAAACCTAGCCTCTGGCTTGCCGACTTTGCGATGTTAGCAACATGGTCGTGCCAAGACATATTATTGGACACCGTGACTCCCAAAATCGAGATGAAGGGACTTGGTTCAAGGGTATTACCGGACATTGTGATGGGATGATTTGAGGAATTCAATTTCTTGGAAAACGTGGCACTTTGAGTTTTTTGGGCGTTGAATTGAACAAGATTGATGGTTCCCCACTCGACGATTGCTTTAAGATCTCTATTGATGGAATCAACCTGTTTCTGCCTGAGTCTATTTGTATCATTCACCGAAAGTGATCGATAGGATGTGAAAGTTGAGACAAGTGTGCTATCGTCTGCGAAACTGTAAATGGGGTTCGTGGTGGTTTTCAAGAGGTCGTTGATGTGTAAAAGAAATAAGGTGGGGGACAGGATGGAACCCTGGGGGACCCCGGCATTGGTTTTAAACGCATCAGAAGAAATACCGTCATTTGCCACATGTAAGGAGCGATCTTGCATGAAGCTCAAGAGCCATTGGCGCAGTTTGGTTGGGAGACCGTAGGCAGATAATTTACTTAACAATGCCTGGTGCCAAACGCGGTCAAAGGCTTTAGATATATCCAAGGCTATTGCACGGGATTCACCAAACTTTTCAATAGTGTTTGTCTTGTTATAACAATCAAATTAGTTGTTGAAATAATGCGCTTATAATGGAAATTTTACTTTTGATAGATAGTAGATTGATCTTTAATTTGAAGAAAGGAATAAGGAACATGTGATATTCTGGTAATTTGGAGTCAAAAATTTAACAGGATTGGCTTTTTCCTTACAACAATAATAACACCTTCATATTTTTTTTAGATATTGATGTAAGGATAGATCCCCACTGCAATGTAACCAAATCAGCAGGAATAGAAATTGGTGGCTTAAGATTTACACAGTTAACTCGAAGTCATAAGACAGATACAAATCCAATTTTGGAAACATTTGAATACGTTTATTATGATTCACCTAAAAATCAAAAGTACGACTTGAGCACATCCCTGCTAATAGCTATACAAATAGTAATCCAAAACACAGTTGGACTTATTAAGAAATTAACCATAGTAGAACTTAAGGAACATGACATCTTCGACTCGGAATTAGAATTGACAATCAAACAAATCTTAAGAAACCAAGTTATGACCGAAAATGAATATTTTACAATACCACTGGATTTAATTAAAAAACTGAATGACAAATCCGATATTATCATTATTAATGAAATTATTTACAATCGATGGGGACTTGACGGTTTTAAAGAGTATCTCAAAAAAAATGGTTTCTTTCTATTCTTCGGGAAAACAGATACGAAATTTGACGGTTTTGAAACCATATTCAGGACGAAATATGTTTGTCTTTTAAAGGAAAAGCAGCAATTCCCGAACTTCTACGACACCATCAACATAAGAAATTGTGACTTTAAATGGTTAAACAAACTTAAAAAATATGCCGATAGCAATGAGAAGAAAACTGTGTGCTTATTTAGCCAAAACGAAGACCTTACAGGTTTGTAAATTTGTTCATTTTTATACGGTAACTGCAAACATCAAACCGCCTCCGACAATCGGAGTCAAATTGCCTTTATCTCGGGCGACCAATTTATTTCTCCATATTTTTTATACTTTATGGTGATACTACGAGTTATTACTCTCTATTAATTGTATAAGGCTTCATCAGGAGTCCCCTCCACAAATTAGATAATAAATGCCCTTATGTCGGGTAACCAAATTATTTCTTTTTTTTTTATATTTTATGGTGATTGTATTGTTATTGCAAATAAAACAGGAAATAGCCAGTGCTATATATTTCTAGCGTTATATTGATAATATGTAAATACAAAAAAAAGGTTTGATTAAAATAATATTAATGACTGACATCAACTTGAAAAACAACTGTCAGTATGTCTAATGTTAACTGCATGTCTTCATAGAACAACTGACAGACTAGAAGATCTCGGCGAACCACCAGCTGTAGTGTTCTGTACACTTACAATACAGTGATGCTACAAGTTACTACTCTTTGACAATTGTTTAAGGTTTCATTAGAAGTTGTGATTATGATATGTCCCAAATATTGACTCGTCTGAAAAATAAATAGAACTTCAGGGCATCTCAGTAGTCTTCTCGATCTTAAGTAAGTTTTGTACTTGGATTTATAATGGTCCAGAAATAAACTTGTGTTTCATGTGTTTGCAAAAGCTTCATTTGTAATTTGAGTGCCGTTGTTGTAGGGTTCTTTCTTGCAGATAATTTCAAAAATCGATCTTTATTATTGGTTGTAGATATCTTGCGTCTTGTATGTCTTTCAGATATATCTTCAGTTTCTAGGTACATAGCGGGCATTCAAGCGGGAAGTTATGCAACAAACTTATTTTTTTTCTTTTTTTGAAGTGAAAACTTCTTTAGCGGCGTTGTACACTTTTTTGTAATGGGTAAAAAATGTTAAACTCGCGTCAGGACACATGACCTGATCGAAAATTCGTAAGACGGATGGAGAGTAGACAGCTGGCGTGGCGTAGGAGAGGGAGTATCCCCCTCTCTTTCTACGGCGCGGCGAAAATGTATGCCTGCGCCGGCTGTTTCGTTTAGGCGGCGCAGAGCGCACAACGTTAATACTTAAGTTTTCACTTCTGCCGGCACTCCCAGAGTGCAACCCGTCGTTTTTGACATTTTAATCCGCAGGTATTAATTTTAGCACCAACACTATTTTTACTTCACATTAACGACTTGTTGGAAACAACTTCATGTCCAGTACACAGCTTCGCCGTTGATAGTACCCTCCATACCGCTTTCCTTTCCAAGGCTCCCATATCTGCCCGTGAAACCAGAAATTGACAAGGAAGAAATGTCAACAACATAAATATGGACTTGGTAACTTGTCCCGAATGGGGATCCAATAATTTGATAGAAATCAATGCAAATTAAACACTTCTCCATAAAAGCCGATCTCACTGTGCCCAACATAGTATTGTCAGGAGTAACCATACCATTGAAGTCATCCATCTCAATGCTTGATATTACTATCAGCAATAAATTTTCTTGAAAAAATCTCTTGAGAACCATTGCCAAATGTGCATCCCAAAAACTTGGCTTTCTGTTTCGTGCTATTTCACTTTCAGTCAGCTGCTTATGATCTTTAAGGTACAGACCGACCTGTCCTGGAATACTGTTCCCATATTTGGAGTGCAGTACCTAAACATATTCTGAAGCTATTGGATTCTTTCCAAAAAAGGGCAATTCGTCTCGTCGGTGATGCCTCGCTTACAAACTCGCTCACTTGTCTGGAACACCGTAGAAAAGTTGGCGATTTGTCTCTATTTTATAGATATTTTCATGGGCGATGCTCTCCTGAAATATCAACAATCGTTCCTCCTTTAGTAGTTTCTTGGAAATCAACCCGTCTCAAGTTCAGACTTCACACCCCTTCATGGTCACTTTGGAGACCTCCAGAACATCTCTTTCCAAGGAGGCATACAACCTCCAGAAATTTAAGAAGAACACCAATTCCTACCTTTTTTCACTTGATTCTCACGATGTTCTTTGAGCATTACAGGATAACCCTTTTCGTGGGAACCAGAACATGAAGAAATAAAAAAAATGATGATGCTACGAGTAAAAACTCACTGTCAATTGTATAATATTGAATAATAATGATTTACAAGTTTACAATGCGTACAATAATTTTAGACAAAGTTATACACCTGTACCTATTAAAAGGTTAAATTTATTTCTGGATACATAGTTGAAGACTTATATTCAAAGCTTGCTCTTCCATTCAACCCTAGGATAAATATTAAATAAAAAAAATACTATAACAATTGAAAATATATAAGGTAATTTAAGTAGAAGTTAAAAGACTGCAAAGTTTATAAATAGATCAAATAAGAGTTTTCTAAACCTGCCTGCGGATAAAGTTTTCAGATTGTTGGGTAGTTTAGTTGAGGAGTCATGTAACATTGTTTGAGAAATAACCACAATAGACTGAAGTACTGTGGGTTGGTACAGAGAGCTGGTTTCTAAATCTCAAGTTTAAATTGTGAATGTCAGTTCTATATTTAATTTTGAGGCTTCATCAGGAGTACCGATTGAGCTTAATAACTCAAATGCACGAAGATGGTTTCAAAATTATCATCAATTTTATAAAAAATTCTGCTTTGGTTTTTCTGCTGTGCTAATATACATTTCAGCGAAATGACAAAAGTCTATTTGATGCATTTTTTATGATTTATAGCCGGATAGTAAATTTATAATATTTTTTTTTATCATTTTATTTTTGCTAGGCATAATTGGTCTTCAAAATTGTTTGCTCTCAGAAGCTCATATCGAATTTATGTCAATTGACATTGATGAAAATGCCAACATATTTTCCATAGACGATGAATTTTATAACGAACAAATATCCAAACGATTGGCTTTAAACGTCTTAAAAAACAACAATTGGGGTACCTACGTTTATTTTCCGCTCAAAGAAGTTTTACCTAAGTACACCGATAATGCGGAATTACGAAAACAAAATCCCAACAAATTGCAAGAACCGTTTTGGATTGAGAAACCTGTCGTTAATATAATGTAAGTAATATAGGTAAAGAAAATATTTCTTTAAATACTACCAAAAACTTTACACGTTAAATTTTAACCTTTATCCCCAACGTAATATTTTATAGTAAAATCATCAGAAAATACTCTTGCATACAATTCCGGACTTGCCTTCGTATTATTTCCTGAGATGTGGGCTGCCAGCTGTCTCTCCATCTCTTTGGTGGTCTTTCGGGTGGACGGGTCCCTGCTGGTTTTCCCTGTAGTAGAATTCGTGGTAGTCTATCGTCGGTCATCCTCTTCACGTGGTTATACCACTCTCTTCTCCTCTGCCTTCCCCATCTCACCACATCCTGTACTTCGCATTGTGCTCTAATGTCAGTGTTTCTTACGTGATCTCTTTTTGTTTTCCCGGCTAATGTTCTCAGTACTGACATTTCGGCGACTCGTAGCATCCTTTTGGTCTTGTTGGTATCCTCTCTCGCTTCCATACCATATGTCATTATTGGCCTGACGCATGTCTTATATATTTTGATCTTACTCTCCTTTCGCATATAATGATTAACATCCTGATATGGCTGATTTGTTAATTTGGTTTCTCAGGTCTTTTACCGGGTCGTGAGCGCTGGACATATCTATGCCCAGTTATCTAAATGCATGACCTGCTCTATGGGTTTATTATCTATTATCATCTTGCATCTTATTGGTTCCCTAGCGATGGTCATGGTTTTCGTTTTACCTATGGATATGTCCATATTGAGTTGCTAACTGATCTGGTAAAACTTAACTGTCTCTGTAGGTCATTCTCACTTTCTGCGAATATTGCAGCGTCGTCAGCGTAGCAGACCATGCTGATAGCCCTATTGTTCATTCTGTATCCCGAGTTCAGAGATGTTCCTCCTTTATGATTTTGTCCATCAGGAGGTTAAATAAAAATGTACTGAGGCTTTCTCCTTGTCTAATTCCTCCTGGAGTGGGGATGCTAGACGTAACATTCTCTCCAGCTTTTATTTGCGTTTTGTTAGTAGTGTTAAGGTTATAAACCGTTGTTACTATGTTAGCAGGGGCTTCTTTTTTCTTTAGAACTCTGTCAATTGCCCTAGTATGGTCGACGAAGCAAATAAATGCTGGTGTATTGTTATATTATGTTTAGAAAAAAAAGTTACATTGTGGGTTAAAAATTCAATATACTTATTTAACAAACCTAATAATGTTTAAATAAAAATTAAAATCCTTTTTTTTTTTCATGTGTATAGTTTGTCTTTGCATATTAATTGGTTGCACTTAATTTGTTCGACTAAATTAAATTTTAAAAAATATCCATTTTAGAGCCGAAGATAATTCCACACTGATATATGTCCATTATGCAGCTCTTAGTGATTCTAAATGTTTCGGATATTCTGGTATTACCGAATGCGGTAAAAGAATGATGGGGTTGGTCTTTAAAGAAAGAATTAGCTTTCAAATTAAAAGCGATCCTGATTTATTGTGGGAAGTACCCAATTTCTGGAATATGGAGCAAGCGGCTACAGTCTCTCTTGATTATTTGAAGGTAATATGTACTATTATAAATCAATGACTCAAGTGTGTATTCATTTACTATATTTACAAAAAAAATATGGTGTAGGTGTCTCTGACTCTAAATCACCGGTTTTTGAATTTTTGTATGTTTGTTTGTTTAGTTGTTTGTTTGAGCACCACGCAAAAACCACTGGACCGATTTTTATAAAACATTTTTCGTTTATGGTTAATCTTTAAAACTGTTAGATATTTTATTAATAGTAGTTGTGACTTTCTTAACTATGCAGATAGGTACATGGTTTAAAAAGCTTTTTTCGTTGTAATAGTTGCGGTGATTTTTACGGCATATATCACCCTTTTGAACCACCAGCCTTTAAACTAAAACCAGTAAAAAAATTTGCATATACTTTTCAGGTAAAAGTATCCACTTTAAATAACTTTTAAAGTACTGATTTTACGAAAATCAAAAAACTAATATCTGAAAGTGGATAGATATTCCATTTTTAGATTTACTGAAAAAGTCACCCTTTCATCCCTGCTTTTACATATTAAACAACTACCCGGTACTTCCTACATTCATAAAAATGGAGAATAAATGTTGCAATTAGTTTTAGAAATTTTATTATTTCTATTAAGGTGGAGTTGGTACGTGAATAAACGGGGCAAGTGCTTAAGCGGGTTTTCACTGCTAAAACATTAGCAAAATTACAATAGTTAATACGCGTACTACTAAAAGTAATTACCACTCCATCGACATAGATGTTGCGCAATTGACGATGGGATTATCCGATTTATGTGAAGAAAAAAGAGCGCCACAAGTGAAGGTAGCATATCAAGTTTGTGCTTTGGACAAAAATTCCATAGTTTTTGAGAAAATTGTGTGTTTTTTGTTATAATTTTTTGTAAATAATGAAGAATATTGGTTATAGTTCACGTCAATTAAAAAATGTCTATTAAATTATTAAAATTTATCATGAAAAGTACTACTGTGCTCTTGACCCAGAAATATTGAGGCATGGGGTAGGCACACCATTGAAGCGGGCATATTAGTACCTATGCACTTACCCCAGATTAAGTCTTGTTTTAAATTTTTGTCTTTTATAAAACCAAATATAGATGATAACAGACCTTTTCAGGAGACATGATTCGTACCTACGTGTTAAAATCAAATAGAGCCAATTATTCATAAGAAGCATTTGAAGAAGCTATAGAAGAGATAAAAGAGAAGCGAATAACTGCTTATGCTGCAAGCAAAAAATATGCTATACCATATCCTACAATAAAATTCCATTTAAAAGGAAGACGTGGTATGAAATCCAAGTTGTTTGGTCGAAGCACTGCAATTCCAATTGAAGACGAAAAACGACATGTCGATAAGCTTTTAAAATGGAAAAATATGGGTTTAGAAAACAAACCGATGAGCATTTAGAACCTGGATGAAACAAACTTATGTACTGATCCTTCAAAGACAAAAGTAGTTGGCGGTAAAAATGTGCCGTGCACTCGAACTGTCTGCACCTGGAAGGGAAAATATACCTAACTGTCTTAATGGCTGCTTCTGCTTCTGTGGACAAAGTTCCACCACTGATAATTTTCAAGGGCAAAAATATATGGGACCAATGGTAGGCTCCGGGCGATACTGGATTCCCAGGAACGACGTATGCGGCAACGAATAACGGTTGAATGGAGGCAGCGGTCTTTGAAAATTATTTTCAAAAAAGTTTCTTGAAAGCGATAGGACAAAACATAACCATGGACACCTACATTTCGAATGCGTAAACCAATTTCGGTACCTTGGAGCAGTTATAACTTCGGATAACGACATCAGTACCAAAATAAAAGCAAGAATACAAAAGGGCCATAAATGTTTCTTCGCCTTACAAGACCTGTTTAGGTCCCGACTGGTATCTAGGAACTCTAAAATACGGATATATTCGGCAGTAATCAAGCCAATTATTATGTACTGTTCGGAAACGTGGACAATGACGAAGCAGAACGAACTAGTGCTAAGACGCTTGGAACGAAAGATGTTGCGGAAAATCTTTGGGCCTACAGTAGATGAGAGAACTGATCAATATCGAATAAGGAGCTCAAGGACATGTACAAAATACCGAGTTTAGTAAACGAAATAAAATCACAAAGGCTCAGATGGGCCGGACACGTACAGAGATCGTCGAATGAACGGCTTATCAAGAGGATATGGGAGGAAAAC
Source organism: Agelastica alni (assembly GCA_950111635.1). Classification (NCBI taxonomy): domain Eukaryota; kingdom Metazoa; phylum Arthropoda; class Insecta; order Coleoptera; family Chrysomelidae; genus Agelastica; species Agelastica alni. The sequence continues at coordinate 24,661,908 of OX467713.1, read as the reverse complement.
CCAGTAGGAAGGAGACCTCTAGGAAGACCAAGGCTCAGATGGAGGGACAATATAAAAGTCTTGGGAGTGCGGGACTGGAAGGAGGTTGCGTTGAACGAGAAGAAGAAGATTTGTACTGACTGTCTTATTGATATATGATGATCATTCTACTCACCTGACCATCAGATTGATTGAGATAGCTTGTCAAGAAAATTTAACTTTTCTTAAATTACCACCTTACACTAGCCATATTCTCTAACCCTGAGATTTAAGCGTTTTTGAGCTATTAAAAACGTCCTGGGATGCAAAGCTGGTGAAGTGGCAAAGACAAAACATAGAAGTTTTGGAAGATTTTAAATGCCTAACTCTGGAACTAAGCAAGATAATTGACTGCGGTAAAAAGTATCTCATAAAAGAATTACTAAACTTTATGATTTTGCCCCGCAGAACACAAAATAAAGCACTTAATAGTTTTCAACTGCCGGTTTTACACTTGCCCCATTTTTGGGCTGCAGGTAGCCAGTATTCACGGCGATCGAAGAAATCAATCTTCCCTATTTTTCTACGACATCGAATTATTTCGGTGTTTGAATTCTTTCAAATTTATCCAGTTAAGAAGGGTGAATTTACGTAAAATGGCAATTCATTGGTGGTACACGTGCACAGTGTGTTTTGAAGTCAAATAAAACTTTAAAAAACCAGCGATCTATGATTTAAAACCAGTCCACTATTATCGAAGTAGAGCATAATTCCTCCTGTGTACGAAAAAGGGAATTACAACTCCCGATTTGTACAACTGTTAAATTGTCAAATTAATTTTTGAGTTATTTGAGCGCCATCTTTGAAGAGTAAGCTCCCTTAGCAAGCTTTTTGTATTTGGTGATTTCCAATCTATATAAAATAAGCTCTAGGTTTTGCAGTTGCATATTGAAAAGCGTTTTTAGACTCTCTGTATTAGAGCATGCAGTAACAAATAATTTGTTGTTCTAGTGTTACTATGCATTGATCTTAAAAGGACAGTTGGAAAAAAACGAGACCATTTTGATTACCAACGGTACTAGTGTAATTGGACTTGCAGCAATAGCGATTGCAATACATTTATCCGCTACCGTATTCACAACAGTTAAAAACGAAGAAGAGAGAGTCTTCTTGAAAAAATTATATCCTTTATTAAACACGAAAAATATTGGTAAGTAGAAATAATTGTTTTAATATTTATTTCCTTTTTTTTTTTTTTCATAAAATAAAAATTATCTGAGTTAACATAACTACATAGGAACCAAAAAATGTCAAAATTTTTTGTTATATAGAGAGAACCAACGATTGCATGGTGTTCTTGCCTAGCAGATAGAAATTGTCAAAAAAACTTTGCTTCATGATGTGGTAACAAACTAGTTAATTTAAAAATATTTACAACTATACAGGGTGATTTATTAAGAGTGTCCAATCTCTGAATTGTAGATTGTAGACCTCAAGATATGATGATTATGCCCAACATGCCATATACAAATATTAGTAGTATCCGAGATACCGGGTGTTTTAAGTTTAAATATGGATTTTGATTTTCGCAATAATTTTTCATGTTTTTACAATTTTTATTTAATATATTTTTTTTATTTTACTAAATAAATGATAATTAATTAATAATAAATATATAAATGCATAAATAAAATTGAAGTGTCCGTCTGTTATTTCAAAATATATCCATAATTCTAGGCCTTTATGATTATTTACACGTTACCAAAACAGAAACACGCATTTGTAAAATTTTTGTCTGTCTGTCTGCCTGTCTGTTTTTCTTCAGGGCATATTTTTAAAATTACTAAACGGATAGATAGAGATTGGCTGGTAACAGAATATATGTAGGCTTTATTTTATTTAAATCGGTGTTGTTAGAATTTTTTTTTCATTGAATTACATCTGATAAATAATCGTGTATAATCCTATTTCGGGTGATATACAGCTTGTTAAGTAAAAGACAAGCTCATGTTTGCCCTTCGAAGAGACAAATCAACAATTCCAACTCTTATCAAGCATACATAAAGAACCACACGAAGAGCGCTAGTCACGACATCTATACCTTATAACAAGCATCACCCAGTAAATAGCTTCTAGACGGAAGTAATAAAATATAAATATAATGGAAAACTGTAATACTATTTTAGAAAAGTATAACAAAATTCTTACCAGCGAATAAAAATAAAAATGTATAAAAGGTATTTTTAAAGAACCAGCTAATTTCGCCGCATGTAAATCTATACTATAGGTATATGTGGGTCGATTTTATATCAGAAAACAACTACACTCCTGGCTATATGCCTACGACAAGCATTGAATTGAATAATCACAATATCACCCTAAATGGGATTATCCACATATACACATATAGAGGCGCAGATAAGATAGCTACTTTATAATCCTAACTGCTTTACTCAAAGTAATTACTAATATACAGTATGTCCATGTGTCATATGGGAAACTTTTTTATTCTTAGTTTTATGAAAAAAAGTTGTTCTGTATAAAAAGTTATGCATAGTCTAAAATTTAAAATACAACCATTAGATATCAATTTTTTAAAGCCGTATACGGGGTTTGTCAAAAAATATGAATTTTACTTAAGAGTAAGGTACCTTTATTTTTGAAAAAAGCGACAATTGTTATGGGGAAAGGTTGATCATAATTGAAAACTATTGTCAGATATCCAATATCCATCCACCATAAAAAACGATCTTTAATAATTTTCGGTATAAATAAATTATAAATTATGCAAATTTTGTAAATTACTCATCAGCTATTTTATTGAAAAATATGACATGATAACTTTTCGGTTCGTTAATAAGTTATGTAAAAATGTTTTATTGCATTTGAATAGTTAATGCATAAATGCATCATAATATTTTATTTTGCAAATGGAAAGATAAACAAGTTAACTAATACGTAATAAGTAATTGGAAATAAAATAATTTATATTTTGCTTAAATTCATTAAAACCTCAATATATTTACCATCTCTTGCTAGACATTTAATGGTTTATTAAATTTCCTTAATGCATTCTTGATCATATATTCAGTAATTTCCTGACATGCTTCTGTAATTATTCTTTCTTAATGATTAATATCTTGAAAAGGTTTTTGCTGATAAACCCTATATTTTAAGTAGTCCCATAAGAAATAATCCATAGGACTTAAGTCTGGAGATCTAACCGGCCAAAAAGTCGTGTACTACTTTGTCTTTCAAAATATTTTCAAGTAACCTAACAGCGACTGTAGTATGGCATGCAACAACGTCTGGTTAATACTATATACGTTGATGGTCTATTAAAGATATAATTCGCTAATAAAATCGTAGAATTCATTTTGTAAAAAATTTAGATAGCGTTCGCATTCATGGACAGTTGAAAAAAATATGGTCCTATTATTTTATTTTTATGAAAACAACAAAATCTGTTTTCCCATGGCAGATGAATAATATTGGATAACTGACAATAGTTTTCAATTATGATCAACTTTTCCTTAAAACAATTGTCGCTATTTTCACAAATAAAGGTACTTTACTCGTGAGAAAAATTCATATCTTTTTACAAACCCCGTATACGGTTTAAAAAAAATTGCTATCTAATGGTTGTATTTTAGGTTTAAGACTTTTTACGAAGAATAACTTTTTTTTATAAAACTAAGAATAAAAAAGAGTCCCATATGATGCCGACTTAATTGGATACACTGTATAACAAACATGATCAGATAATAGTAGATTCTAGCCGTGTAACAGACGATCTTTTCTCCACGACCAAAGAATTTAAATAAAAAATAATTTAAAGAACTTAATTTAATAATATTTTCCATATTTCTATTTTGATTTTTGAGGAAGTAGGTTTTCTGTTATGTTATTAGCATAGAAAGGATGGATGAAGGAAGATTGACGAAACAAATTTATAAGGCGAGTGTGAATGGGCAAATCGGTAGAGGTCGACCTCGGAGAACATATCTCGATCAGATCAACATTGTTTTGAAGAAAGGCCAGGTCAAGAGTACCAACAACCAAAGAGCATGTATGAGAGCACTGATAAAAGTAGAGGAAGCAAAAGATGTGTGTACGAACCGTAGCAAGTGGAAGGAAGTGGTTTCTGCCTACACCTATGGAAAAAAGGCGTGACTCTATGTATGTATGTATCTATAGGGTCCATGTTTAACTGTTGAATGTAAAAAGAAAATTCAGAAAATGCAGAACTGTTGTCTTAGATTGATATTTAGTATTGATATTAGTATTGGGTGGTTAAACATGAATAATAGAAGGATATTACATTCGATCATAAAATAGTACTTACAAGAAAGCCGTCTTACTTACATCGAAAAATAACATATAGGACAGATATTAACAATCTTAACATTAGAAATAGAGGTTTAATTACAGTCCCATTCTTTAGGTTAGAACTTTTTAGATCCTCTTTCAGATATCAAATTAGCCATGTCTATAACGGACTTCCTACAGATCTTAAAAGTTATAAAATTAGTTATCTGTTGCTAAATATCTTTTCACTACTCAAACCTGAACACTCTGTTGATTATTTTATTTTAAAAATTAAAAATGTTTCAAGCTATAACTCCTAAACTTTGAATTTTTGAATTTTTATTTTTTTTAATTTTCTTTCCTTATTTAAGCATGTACACTCCTTAAGGTTAAGTGGTAGAGCAACTTTTATGGTGTTTTATGCCTCATAAAAGCTGAACTTCGCCTTTTATTTTCAATTAATGAATCTGTTTTTACATTTATTCTATTGTAAACATTTATATTTTGAAAATAATAAAAACAATTATTAGTATTATTATTATTATTATCTTTGCGGTTCACCTACACTTTAAATGCTTTTATTTTATTTATTGTCGCTGTTTCCAACGGCCATCACTCCATCCCATAGGGGGCGCTATTTTAAATAAATTTAAATGCTTTTTAGTGATTGTGAATGGATCATTACACGAAAATTTAGTAAAACAATATACGAAAGGTCAAGGTGTGAATTTGGTATTTTGTTCGCTACTTGAAGACTCGCTGGAGACGTCTATCAGTTGTTCGGCCAGAGGAGGACGAATTATACAAATTGAAAAGAATAAAGATACACAATTTATCTTGCAAACATTACCTGATACATGTAGCTTTCATCGCATAGTAATTGATGATATTTTCAGAGAAAATTTAAACAATAAATGCAAGCTTAAGGATTTACTTACACAAGGTAAAGAAACATTTGATTAAAATTTTTGCTTACTAAAATCAAGTAGAGAGCATAAAAGGTTGTGGGTTTAAATAATGCTTAAATTCAAAATGTGTTACTGATTTTTTTTGTTAATAAGGCGTCTATACAGATATGGAAAAATATTTGCAGTACATATAAATTTTAACGAAACCGATAGACCTGGACGGTAGTCAGTCGACCAGCAAAAAATATAATAAATATTATTATTATTATTATTACATATTGATGAGGGCAGAGGGGCTGGCTCCTATTGTGCCCAAAAAAAAATACATTCCATAAGACTAGTAGTAAACAAACAAATAAGAAAAAAATATATAGAAATTACGATAAGGCTCTAAATGTTATTAAATAAGTTACACTGATCTAGTTTATTTTTGAATATATTGACACTTGTTGCAGAGACAATTTCACTGTCTAAATCATTCCAAATATTGAAAATTCTGTTAGGTAAAAAGTTTTGTCTCGATCTAACCGTAAAATTTTCTTTTTTTAACTTGAGCTGGTGTCCTCTAAGTCTCGTGTCCGTATTTAGGGTGAATACTTTATTTAGATCAACAAAATTATATTTAAGAATTCGAAAGGCTACAATAAGATCGCCTCGTAACCGATGTAGCTCAAACGTGGTGAGATTTGCCATGGATAATCTTTCTTCGTATGAAGGTCTTCCACGTCCTAAAGCAACTCTGGTAGCTTTCCGGTGTACACTTTCCAGTAACGTTTTATCACGAATTAAGTCCGGATACCAGACTGGACCGGCGTATTCAAGGATAGGTCTTACGTAAGTAGCATACAATTTGCGGAAACTCTGAAAGGAAACTTTTGAGAAGCATTTACTAATAAGATAAAGTCTAGTATTTGCACGTTTGGATACTGAGAGCACATGATCGGACCACGATAGTTCACTATTCACGATAACACCAAGATCATTATGAGAGGTCACTGTGATTAAAATTTGACCATCAATAAAATATTCAAAATGTGGGTTATTTTTACCGACGTGAAGCACTACACATTTTTCAGTGTTTAATGGAAGTAACCATTCCAAAGACCATTGATGTATTGACATTAGGTCATTTTGGATAGATTGATGATTTGTGATGGGATTGTCATATATTTTTGAGTCGTCGGCATATTGTGATATTTTGCTGAAAACGTGGAACGGTAAATCGCTAGTGTACACTGTAAACAAAAGTGGGCCCAAAACTGAACCCTGCGGAACTCCACTTTTAAGTGGTCTTTCATGTGAAAAGGAGTCACCAACTCAAACCTTGTAGAAACGATCCGTCAAAAAGTTTTCATTCCATAATTTTAAGTTTCCTCTAATACCGAAATGTTCTAACTTGTACAGAAGTCTTTGCTTGGGAACACGGTCGAACGCCTTGGAGAAATCTAAATACACTATATCGATAGGTTCTCGATTATTCAAGAGTAATGTCCAGTCATTAACACAATGAAGCGGTATCAGCGGTAATAAACAAGTAATTGGCTACACGACTTCTATTTGAATTGTCCCCACTTTATCGACATGTGTTTGCGCCGTTACTAATCAGTATGAAAATGTTAGCGACGGTGTGTAAGACTGACTTATCAGCAAAGAAACTACGACTGTACGACGCGACGTATGCAAGAGATCAAATAATTTTCCTCCTAAAAATAAGTGATGTGGTTCATTTTTACCATAACGGGTTTGAAAATAAAAAAACATTAACATTAATTTCTGAAAAACATAACATTCTGAAAATTAAATTAAAAATTTGAACTCTAGAAAAAAACATTACGAATCTAATGAAATAAAGGTTCAAATAAACCACCTTGTTGTGCCAAGCAATATCATGAATAATTTTCTCCCTAACCTTTACAATTTATTACCTGCCCAAGTAACCACGATCCATTGAATCTGTTTTTAGTATACTGTTGTTCTGATCGGTTCTGTTTAACCAGATGACCTCAAATTAACTTATATTATTAGATTTTTACTACACCAATAAAATATCATGCTTATTTAAACAAAATCCATATTATTATAATGAAAATATCCAGAAGTACGTATCGAAAAAAAAACACTATGGGAATTTGTTTCCTTAGCGCCTTCGTATGTTTTAATTTGTTACCAATACTTTAGCCTTTACATAGTGATTTATTGGGTGAAATTATGTTGTAGGTATTGCTGATGAAGTAGTAAAACCTCTGCCGGCAGTTACATTTGAGCAAACCGAAACCGAATACGCCCTACAATTATTATTCTCAGAGGAAAAAATTAAAAAAAAAATCTTGCTGAAACTCCGTGATGGGAAATCTTCCAATTTGTCAAGAATTTTTGCTTATCCACGATTATTCTTTAATCCTAGTAAGATTTACATAATTATCGGTGGATTAGGTGGTATTGGAATCGAACTAGCAAATTGGCTTATACAAAAAGGTGCTTTAAAAATCGTACTGAATGCAAGAAGAAACGTATGGAATGGATATCAAGCATTTTGCATGAGAAAATGGTCTATGATCAAAAATGTAGTTGTAAACATCGATTTAAATGACACCACAACTTTAGTTGGAGCTGAACGTTTGGTAATTGATGCTCAAAAACTCGGACCAGTTGGCGGTAAGTCTAAATTATTTTTTTTTACTAGGAAATAATTAAAATAAATTACTTACAATTACTATTAAAAATTAAATTAAAGTATGGTCGCAACAAAATGGATTATTTTTGGTAAAATTGATATGAATTGAACAGTGTTAGCGCTGAGGTCTGAATTAAAAAGTTAATAAATCTGTACAAATTGTAAGTTTGTTCAAATTCCTTAACATCTGTATCGATGGACTGTATGTATATAGGAATAAATTAAGAATTTTGTAATTATCAAAGAACGAATCAAAAGAATGTAACCGGATTTTTAACAAAAAATGAACTTACCGTGAAGTGAATGTTTGTAGTTTTCCATGAGAAGAAGCTGCAAGAATCCTTATCCTGAGTTTCCATTACAAATGAATGGGGCACTGCATAGCTTTATGAGCAGCCAGAAAGTGTCAACAAAGGCACGTCGGGCTGTGCATAAAGGTGTGTTAGTTCCTACACTTATGTATGGTAGTGAATGTTGGGTTTGATAGAAGAAGCATGAAAATAGGATTAATGCTGCGGAGATGAGTAGTCTGAGAAGTATAGCCGGAGTGACTCGTTGGATAAGATAAAGAATAGTGAGATAATAGAACGCTGTGGTGTAAAAGAAAATGTGGTTACAAAGATAGATACAGGAATGCTTAGATGGTTTGGACACGTAGAAAGGATGAAGGATAAAGGATGAAGATGAAGGAAGATTGACGAAACAAATTTATAAGGTGAGTGTGAATGGACAAGTCGGTAGAGGTCGACCTCGGCGAACATATCTCGATCAGATCAACATTGTTTTGAATAAAGGCCAGGTCGAGAGTACCAACAACCGACGAGCATGTATGAGAGCACTGATGAAAGTAGAGGAAGCAAAAGATGTGTGTAAGAACCGTGGCAAATGAAAAGAAGTGGTTTCTGCCTACCCCTACAAAAAAAAGAATGTATTATTAAAACTATGTAAGTATTATTTTTTAGGTTTATTCGGGATTTTGAAAAAGGGTTTAGGTGATATTATCATAATTCAAATAAAGTTGTTTATTTTGCAAAAAATATGACTTACTAGGTTTTACACAAGAAATTAAAAGGAAAAAGTGACTTACGAGCTCTATGTGAAATAAAATTTGAACAAGACTCAAACGATCTTTTATTAAATAAATGAAACAAACTGAAACAATTTTCTGTATACATATATATATATATATATATATATATATATATATATATATATACTCATATATTATATATATATAAAGAAGAGAGAGAGAGAGAGAGAGAGAGAGAGTAATACAACTTACAGTAAGTCATACTTGCAAGGTTTCTACTATCTTGTTAATGTTACGAAGTTTTGTTCTATTGCGTTAGTGGTTATAAAAACGAAAACACAGTCACATACAATGTGGGTTAAAAATATTGTATATTTAATGTACCAACCTATTAAAATTTAAATATAAGTTAATAACTTTATATGTTTGTTTTAGGTATATTCCATGCGGCTTCAGTTTTACAAGATGCCAACGTAGTTGATCAAACCGCAGATAAATTTGAAGCAGTTTTCAAATCGAAAATAATATCCGGTAAAAATATGGATACAGTTACTAAAAAGTATTGTCCATGTTTAGATCATTTTGTAGTATTTTCAACAGTGTACGCTGGAAGAGGAAATATAGGTGATTTACAAATTTTATAATCAATTTATCTAGTTTAATACAAATCGTTTGTAAGTTTTTATTGCAATTTGCTATTAAAATTTTTTCCACTAGGCTAATGCTTTGTTTAAAGCCAGAAAACATCATAGAAACTCTCGACAACATTTATTAAAATGACTCGGGTGTCGGCCTACCGCGAGCAAAGACCCAATGTGCCGCCCCTATAATAGTAAAAAGTAAAAATTTAATTAAAATTCGTATAAAATTTGAAATGCAAAACTTAATTTTTTGGCCTGCTAATAGGTTATAATAGTGACGAAATACTACAAAATATATTACCTTTGAAATAAAAATAGACATTTTATAATTGAAAATGCAAAACACCAGTTTTTACTCAGGAAATATAGTCTAATAAAGAAAGTACTAAAGCATAAACCTAGTGAAACGGATAGTATTAGTGATCTATGCTAAGAAGTACGCCCTCTACCGTTTACGAATATAATGGGCCATAGAATCGTTCTTTATTATGTATTCCCCATTATCTTGTTGAACATATTTTGTGTTTTTCAAAACATTTGAAATTGTTTTCTCACTACCTAAAATGCAAAAAGGGTTGAAAGCTCAAGGTCTACTGTGTGACTCCCCTGACTGCGTCAGGACTACTCACTAAAAACTCCACCCCTATTTAGGTCCGTCTAGCTATTGCCTCCGGTGACACTTAGGCCTGTTGGCCCATTGTTGGCCTATGTGGTTTTATATCATCGTACCCAATCCAGTACTTTCGTACCTTGTACAAGTTCTGCACTGGGTGGGAGCAATATAGTTCTGGGTCGCCGGATGGCTGCCCAAAAATTGTCTATCTTTTGCGGTCCAGTGCCCTGCAGCAGCACAGTATGTGTTTTACTGTTTCAGGATCCTTGCCGCACAATCTGCAGGTCAGATATTTATTATACAGTACCATTTTGTTGAGTCGCTCCTTCACTGGTGTGTGACCGGTCAAGAGCCCATGTAAAAAGGGTTATTTTAATGCTTATAAATGTTAATATTAAATAAAAGTATTAGACAATATTTTTATGAAAAAAAAACACAAACTGGTATGGCGCATACAGCAGTTCCAATTTCTACCATTATAGGCGCAACGATCTTAATCTCAGTCGCCAATAGATTAGATATACAAAAAACACGTCAAATTTTAAATCAAGGGAGAGGTTTAAAAATGTTATTCTGCTGTTTTCAAGTGGCACTCCTTTAACATCCCCAACCCCTTTATTAAAATGGCAACTAGCAACCCCTACCTTGTGATACATCTTAAATGTATTTACAGTAACTGTTCAAAGTGTGCTCCGTTATTTTGTAGGCAATAATATAACCTATTTTCAAATTCTTTTTGAACTCTTTGCGCAAAGTTTCGCTAGTAATTCGTCTACATTCTCTAGTTATTCCAAGCTTTAGTTCTTCAATGTTTTCGGGAGGAGATTTGTTAAATAATGTTTTTAAATAGCCCCCACAGAAAAAAAGTCAAGTGGTGTTAGATCTAGAGATCTTGCGGCCATTCTATAAAACCCCTTTTACCAATCCAATATTTTGGAAATCGTCCGTGAATTGATTTCTCCATTCCCTCAAAATTAATTCAATTGCGAAATCAAAAATTCACAAAACCCTGAGTAAGATTTATTAGTTTTTGAACAGTAACACAAATTTGACGTCCAACGTCATGCTAATTTCGTTACATAATGTCTAATGATTCGTGACTTTGTCTGTATAATAAATTAATTAAAATTAACGTTAATTTTTTTTAGGTCAAACCAATTATGGAATGGCAAATTCAGCTTTAGAAAGACTATGCGAACAGAGAAGAAGAGAAAATCTTCCCGGTATAGCTATACAATGGGGTCCTTTGGAGACGGGTTTTCCTTCTCCAACAATTATTGAAAAAAAAGTAATTAAAAAACTTTATTAAGTCGCTTTGAAAATGTATAGTATTTTATTTTATTATAATTACAGATCGTATGTAACATGATTCCTCAAAGTGTCACTTCTTGTCTAGACACTCTCGAAAAGTTTATTATCCAAAACGTTGTCATTGGTTCAAGTTTGATACCGGCCCCAGAAAAAAAATCCAACGCGATTTCAACAAAGAAGACGATAGCCGATGCAATCGCTAATATTTTGGGAATTGAAAATCTTGGTAATGATACTTATTCGTGCTTTAAAAAAATCAAGTCGAATTTTTCGCTTTATTTTTTATGCTACGTCTTCTTTTTGCAACAAGTCCTCAATATTTACAATATTATAGGATTAAACAAGATAATAAAGTGTATAAAATCATTTTTAAATTTAATAATAGGAACTTTTAACTTTACAGCTTAACCTTTATAAACAGGTAAATATTTACAATATTGTTTTTTGCAACGTTTCGAATTTTATTAAATTCATTCTCAGGGCTCTGTAACAATGGATTCTCACATAAAAATAAAAATGGTTTGTTCTTGCCACGATGTATTATCATAACTGAGAAAAAATATCAAATTTTTACCTCATGGAACCGCTAAAAATTATGGAGGTGATCAATTGAACTACAACCCTTTTTTATCCAAGGGATGTATTTACCCCATCTATGTCCCCTCTAAGACGCAATAATGTTTGCAAATTTGGATAATTTCACTTACAAATCTTTTGGAAAGAACAAAGGGATCTGTGAACAAATTGTTTATTTTCTCTAGCATGTTTATCTACTGCCATAGGATTGTTTACGTTTACTTTTTTTGTGTCTTTCTCATGTTAGATTTTTATCTGAAGATTCATTGTTACAGAGCCCTGAGGATGAATTTGGTAAAACTCAAAAACGTTGCTAAAAACAATGTCTTTTTTACCAACTTCTTACTAATTTAAATTCCAGCTAACCTCTTAAGTTTAATGTAATTGGATCACCAAGCTTATCAAATTATTTTTGTTGTTTCAGATGAAATAGACCAAGATTCAAACCTTTCTTGTTTAGGACTTGATTCTCTTATGTTAGCCGAAATTAAACACACTCTGTATCGACATTTCGAATTAGACTTTGATCCAGAAGAAATAAGAGGGCTGACATTCAATTATCTAATAAACCTGCAGGTCGAAAATTTCAAGCAAATTCCTCCGAAAAATTCGCAATCTTTCCCTCCTCCTATGTTGTCCAAAACGCCAGTGATAAAAATGAAAGATAACGAAATAAAGAATGGAAAAAATTTATTTTTAATTCATCCGATTGAAGGGTATCTACTCTACTTTAAACCATTGGCAAAAAGAATACAGACTGTTCACACTATTTACGGACTTCAATGCACCAAAGAAAGTAACTTTGATACGATCGAGAAAACTGCTGCATATTTTTTAAAATTTGTCAAAGAAATTCAAAAGAAGGGTCCATACTATTTGTGCGGATATTCGTATGGGGCTAGTCTCGGTTTTGAAATAGGACTTCAACTAGAAAAAGAAGGAGAAACAGTCCAATTATTAGTCATAGATGGCGCACCTGATTATTCAAGGAATATATTTACAGATAGCAACGACTTGAATACAAAAATCACTAGACTTTTTCCATCTTTATTTAAGGAAGTCAATTTAGACAAGGTTAATACTTATTTTCATAATAATTTTTTAACATCTCTGAACTTCAACCTTTATTTTTTCCATAGATAACCATTTTTTTCATTTTTATCCACGTTTGCACGGTGGAACTTTAAATCTGAACCATAGCATTTAACATTGGAAAACAAACTTCTGTAAATATTGACATTCCTGATTATTTTACAGCAAAATACTAAATACAAAATTTTTGAAAGATTAAAATGCTTGTTCTAATACAGTTTTTGAGAAAACGAAGGAAAATTATTCAGTTAAAAACTGTTTTTCGCATTAGCCTTGATTTTAACGTACCTACGCCAGATTTTCTTGTTATTTATTTTCTAATAGTAATTCCAAGTGGATTATTATAGGTACAGTTAATGAGTAAGTAATGTTTGTAACATGTGCTCTCATACATGCTCGTCGGTTGTTGGTACTCTTGACCTGGCCTTTTTTCAAAACAATGTTGATCTGATCGAGATATGTTCGCCGAGGTCAACCTTTACCGACTTGTCCATTCACACTCACCTTTGTTTCGTCAATCTTCCTTCATCCATCCTTTCTACGTGTCCAAATCTTTATCTATCTTTGTAACCACATCTTCTTTTACACCACATCGTTCTCTTATCTTACTATTCTTTACTTTATCAAACCGAGTCACTCCGGCTATACTTCTCAGACTACTCATCTCCAAAGCATTAATCCTATTTTCATGCTTCTTTTGCCAAACCCAACATTTACTACCATACATAAGTGTAGGAACCAACACTCCTCTATTCACAGCCAGACGTGCCTTTTTTGACACTTTCTGGGTGTTCATAAAGCTATGCAGTGCCCCATTCATTTGTTTTCCTGCCAAAACCCTTCACTCAATGTTACTGTCATACTTTCCATTTCTCGTAAACTTTGAACCCAGGTATACAAATTTATTTACTTGTTCCACTCTTTCTCCCTTAATCAGAACTTCACAGTTTGTCATACTTTCTTCTCTTTGAAAAACCATTAATTTTGTTTTGCTTACATTTATTTTCATCCCTTTGATTTTCAGGGCATCTTTAATTTTATTCTTTGATGTTTTCGTGTCTAGTAGTTACTCCACTTTAACCTTTCTCAAATCTTCATCCAAACTAAGCATTTTATTTTTCCTATATTTAGCTACGTCTATATCTATTGTAGTTACTTCCAGTTAATTAAAAACCTAGTAGTAACTCTTTTTAGGCATCCTTGGTAATCTCCTATTATTGTTTTAGTATTCATGCAAACATGTTTTAGATAACTTTTTCGAAATGTTTTATTGTAGGTAAAAAAAATAATGAAGTCGGAAAATTCAAAGGAAAGCCTTTCTTTAATATACCAATTAATTTCCGAAGAAACCGGAATAGATTTAGAAGATATTGCTTACGCAGGAAGACAATATTTGAACCGATGTAAAGCTTCCTATTCCTACTATCCTAGCCAGAAGTTGAAGGGCAAAATAAAACTGGTTAGACGACAGATTAATCTGCAAGACAAATCGGAAGATTATCAATTGCAACAGGTATTACTGGAAGCGCTTAAAAAGAGACCGTTATTAACTTTTTTATTTGTGTTATTTGTTTTAGTGGTGTCACAGTGCAGTCGAAGTCGAAAAATTAAACGGGGACCATATGTCGATTCTTTTCGATGACAATTTGACAGCGTTATCGAAAATCGTTAATGAATGGTTCGATGTCTAAGTACAAGAAGGAACACGCTTCACTTTGGGATGATTCCGGGTAAAAATAAGCTGGCGTATCAATGTGAAATCAAAGTTTACTCCTGTATCAAAGAAAATGTAGAAATATTAGTTTAAAATATACAATCATAACGTTTAATTTATTACTTACTTATAATTAGACTCTCAGAGTCGTTTAAAGCCTAGCATACTTTTTGCTGAGCCGATTTTTTCATTGAATTAATCTCCGATTTATTTGTATTTACTAATCCTCCAAATTTCGTTCTCACATACTGATCCAAATACCTTTCGAAAGTCACTGGTTTATTTTCGGGTGCTTTGGATAATGTCCACAATTCTGAACAATCCATCAGAACTGGTAGGATTTTAGATTATAGATTGTAGGGAGTATAGCTCGGTGGTCTGGAGGCGAGAGAGATTCCGGAAACCGGTCAAACGTAAGCTTCGTTTCTCTGGTGCTGAAGTCAGCGTTCTCATTGGTCCACGCGTAACCGTCGTTTTTGCACACGGTACAAAGTTGCTCGCTACTAGTACGTGTCTAGCGGCTAATAGCTTGTCGGCGTCTGGGCCGTAATAAGGGGTTTTAATCAAGGAATTGATTGCGACACGCTCTATGATATCGGTGACTTTGGTTCTTTGTCGAATTGTCTCATTTCGTACTCTGTCCCTCAGACTTATCCCAAGAATGTTTCGTTCTATTGCTCGTTGCGTCGTTCTAAGTCTTTTTACGCTTCTTTTTGTTAATGTGGCGGTTTCTAGACCGTAAGTTGAGACTGGCAGTATTCAAGCTTCATATACCTTCCGTTTCAAGCTTATGGGCATATTGGCATCTTTAAATATATATTGGAGCTTTCCAAAAGCCGACCATCTCAAAGCTACTCTTCTGCATCGAAGTTACCGCCTAGCAACTAATTTACAAACAATCTCAAGTTTGGTTTTAACTATTGCGCATGACCGTGACTGTTCACTGTACGATTTTTTTTAAGTAGTTTGAACAAACATATGGTAACGTGCACGTGACGTTTCAGCTTGACATCCGTTAACCGTTAACCAAACATAACCTTATGAAAGATGTCATTTGTTGTACCACTGCACGTTACCCATCTCAAGCAATGACGTCACGTATACGTCACCTTTCCTACTGATGTCAAAAAGTAGCTACGTACCGCACGTCACCCATTGTCAGTAAACGTCAATTATTGATTGAAATAATCACAGGAAATAAAAGAAGTTTATTAACATCGAAATTTTTGTCAATAAGATAAGCATGTACTGATTTTAAAAGGTACATAAAAGTTGCATCTATCCTCCCCTCGTATAACTACCTAATCTCTAACACAGGTAAACATATTTTGCACTTTTCTGATAAAAAATTACCAAATCAGCAATCACTACAGTATTTACCAATCATTTAGAATAGCTCCAGGAGATCGTTAGCTTAATAATTCAATAATGTAATGAATCTACGTTTTCCAACGCCCTTTTAAAACTTCTTGCAACATTACCTACACAGTGCGTCCATAAAGTAAGGCATAAATTTATTATTACCTAACTAAACATATTTTTTTGATTTTAATTTACTATTTTTTAAAAGAATAATCTATCATACAGGGTAAATAACCTTTGAGTGATGACGTCCGCACCAGCTTTTTAAATGAAACACCCACTTATATAATAGATCCCAGGTATGGTCTGCCTGTCGTAAAATGCGACTAAAAGACTCGCAATCCAAAGTGTTATGCAACCCGGAGCCTACAGGAAACCGGGCGAAATCCTGTAGTAGACAGCCTTAGTCCAGTGCAGGGGGCACCTCAGGGCCGGACCACCCCTTCCCCCATACTCGTTGACTGCAAAAAAAAACTGAGAACGCTGGTAGACCGTAATCACGTCAAACTGATACGGTTTCCAGGACGCCAGGAAGTTGCAGGTAATGAGGAAGTAGATGAACTTGCAAGAAGGGGTTCGGAAAAACACAAAAACTACTGGAAAAGCATACCAGTAAACAAACACGGGAAATAATACATCAAAGGACCGTGCCATAAAAGGACGGCAGAACTGTTACCGATGGACAGGAATCAGCTAAGAATCACTAAGGGACTGTATAATGGAGGCCTGGCCTGCGGGTTGTGTGGCGGGGGTCCGGGGGCAGTAGAGCGCGTGCTGTACTGCTGCGGGGCGCCGGGGTGGATGAGCAGTTCTTGGGCGGCTACATTGTTCCTACCCGGTCTAAAGCCGCAAAAAAGGTCAGAAAACCATTATCGTTAACCAAACACACAAAATCATATGAAAGATATGTCATTTGTTGCACCTCGTGCACGTTATTCATCTAGAGCAGTGACATCACGTGTACGTCGTCACCCATTTGTTACATTTTCACAAACCTAGTCTCCTCATAAATATTTTTTACATAAAAAGGTTTATATTCGTGTATAAGAAAAAGTAACTCAAATGGTAATGATGTAAGGAAAATTAAAATTGAATAAGAATTTATTAACATTATAAATAATATTTATACATTATTCTTTACAAAAATAGTCGTAACAACGTTGGACAGAAATATAAATCTACACAAAAGACTTAAAATAACCACAGATGGTTATTGAGAAAAGTATTAATTAATAAAATGACGAACCAATTATATCGGATAATTTTACGTTCACTTAAATTAAGGATAGTTTATTGGTAACGAAATATAATTTAAAATCCAAAATTTGTAAAAGACAACCTGCTATTTAATTTTTTATAAACATTCCTAAAAGGGATACAAATTAAATTCGATAAATATAAACTTGCATACAAATATGTTTGTTTTTTTCTAACATATGTCACAAAAAAATTACATAATTAATATTTTCCAAAAGAAAATTCTCAAAATAAGATCGGTTTCTACTTTTCGTTTCTACTTTAAAATAATGTACATTTAAAAAACCAGAATCTTATGAAAACTGATTTGAGATCCAGTTATTACAGCAACATTTGATTAAATTAGAGATGATTTTTTAAAGAATGAGACCTGTCAAATGTTCAACTTTATTCACAACGTAGCGGATGTCGAGTGCCGATTCAAACCGAATTGGCTACCAACCTTTCCTTCTTTAATTACGTATTCCCGCTTAAGAATATACGCGCGAACTTCTTTGTTTATTGTCAAGCAAGACTATTCGGCAACAGTTGTGATTTTTTAATGTTTCGTTTTACTTTAGAAACCATAGGAAATAAAATACTACCAAATTCTCAATTCCGTTCGGATAATTCAAATGTAGTCATTGATTGATTAGCTTTCTTATCGGTATCGACATTAAAATAGAGTCCATTTAATGACACATTTTTTATTGAAAGTATAACTCCAACTCTTGAAAATTTAGAATATTTTTCATTGAAAAAGAAATTCCAATAGTAAACAAGAGAAAATAACATTACATCATCCTGCGCACCGAAAAAGTTACGTAGTCGATATCAGTCCTCATGGTAACCTAACCATCGTGAGAGAGTATTATGAGCCACAGGCATATCTTTATCTTCTTATACTAGAATTGATATGACGTCGCGATAACTAGAACCTGAAAATTCCACATTATTTTCTTCACCACGTAAAAAAAAAGCCACGAAATAGTAGAATAGTTGATAGTTTTCATGTTTTAGGGTCTGCTTAATTTATACATACATTATATAATGAACAATATAACAAAATGCTTTGGTATCACTTCCAACGTACATTAAAATGTCCACTGGTAAGTACTAGCTGCCCATAATTGATTCACGAACACCGCTAAACGATGACGTAATGCTCTTTTCTCTAAGCGATCGCACTCTACCTACTATAAATTTGTGGCTTGGTACAAAAAGTGCTTACGTCACTTTTTTGCGTTTTTGAGATAAATATGCCAAAGTACTAAATAAGAGTGTATATTTTGCATTGTTAAATTATCGGTCTTACCAAACCAAACCATATTTATGAAAATAGCAAGTGTATATGTCATTTATTAGACATTTTCAAAGTCTGTACAACATAGCAACACATGTATTATAATTTTTATTAATTTAATTAGTCTATTGCAAGTTATCAAAGTTATTATGTTTGAAATTTTTGAAGCTTTAATAGACTATCAAGAGTGCTGGTTTGTACTATTGTTTTTTGACAGTGATGAATGGTGTAATGTTGATGTCACCTAAAAATTGATTATTTCAATAAAAATAGAAGATTTTGTAGGTATGTAATTTATTGTATGTATACCCATTCCTGGATTAATAAATGTTTACAGGATTTTTTAATTGCATCGGAAAGAAATGTTCAGAATATCAACCTCTTTAATAATTTGTTTGTATCCGATAGTTCGGAAGAACTTTATTCTCCTTCTTTTAAGTTATCGTCTGAAAATGAAGAAATACATGATATTGAACCTATTAACAGCAATGCAGAGCAAAGCATCGATATTGAACCCGTCAGCAATACAGGGTCAAGCACC
Source organism: Agelastica alni (assembly GCA_950111635.1). NCBI lineage: Eukaryota > Metazoa > Arthropoda > Insecta > Coleoptera > Chrysomelidae > Agelastica > Agelastica alni. The sequence goes on along the minus strand of OX467713.1, from coordinate 24,642,641 downwards.
GAAATAGAACCCATTATCAATGCAGTACCAAGCACCCATAAGAAAGAGTGCAAGGGAAGAAACAAAATTGCACAGGACGAAAAAACGATAAAGAGGAAACAAAATTTTAAGGCCTGGTCGAGATATGTGCGTCAAGAAGACAGACTTAATGGGAATCCTTAATCAACAACAATCATATTTGTTCCTGTTAAAATTTTAAAACCAGCTTGTTCTTGTAGAATAAAATGTAAATAAAATCTATCAGAAAGCAGTAGACTGACATTTTTTAAAGATTTCTATAATCTGGATTCAAATTCTCAATACCAATTTATTGTTAAGAGCCTTGAGGAAGTTAACAAGAAAACTTAAAGACTTCGGCAGGAAAGAAGGCCAAGTTAGCATGAATTCACGTTACATTATTAACTTCCCAGTGGGAAGTTATAGTAATGGTTCCGATTTTGTGAATCCCGAAATTTGATATATTTCCACATTTCAAGGTCCCCAGAGTCGAATACAATAGTTTTTAAGTGGACGTCTGTTTGTGTATGTATGTGCGTATGTGCGTTCGGAATTATTTTTCGTCTCGATATCGACGTGAAACCAATTGCATTCGACGCGTAATTACGCAACTTAGAACTGATTAGATTTTCAGCAAAATCGGTCGAGCTGTTTTTTATGCAGAATCAAAAAACTGAAAAAAATGGTTAACTACCTGAATTTTGCAATTTATAAATTATACTATTTTTAATACAGAATTTTAAGGTCTTTTGAATAATATGATTACTGCATGTAAATTACTTGAACGCGGACAAACACACTAAGAAGCACTATACCTGCAGCAATTGAAAAAACTACAGCGAAAATTAAATTACCTAGAGACTGGGCAAATTTGATTAGAATGGTCCCGAGAAATATTATCATTGAAGTAGTAGAATTGGAACAAAAATATTTGCTAAATTTTGGAGTCATTTTAAATCCATCGCAAGATTAACACCAAAAAGAAAGCAGTGAATTGGTTGCAAATAAAATGGACGCAATACACAATTGAATTTCCCGCGAAAGTTTTTTACAAAAATTCGTTCAACTTAACTGTGGATTTCAAGATATTAGTTGTTTCTAGGACTACGAGAAGTACACGTGCAAAACATCACTTGGGTTAAAAGGAATATTAGCAAAAGATATCATATTGCAGTTATTACATCGTAGTCAGATCCCACTTCCAGAAAAAAGTAACAGATCTAAAGCCCTAATGCCGTATGTATCAGAAACAAGCAGATACTTCTACAATAGTCTTATTGATAAACCAGGGTTGTTTAAGGACGAATATTTGCCAGACGAACGTAGGAAGATGATGACTAGTATATTTAACATTCTGATTATTTTCTACAATAAAATTAAATATTTACAATATGTTGCATTGTCTATGTCAATAATTTTATCAGAAAACTTATTTCAAGAAATGACTTTGTCAATCAAAAGTTATAAAATACAATTATTTATTCTTTATTATACAGTGATAAGCCTAACATTAAGCACTTTTCAAAAATATAGGAAATGCAAAATCGTGTAAAATAAAGCATCAAAAAATTTCTCAAAATTACGACAAAACTAATTCGCATGTACTGAAAACCAACAGATTTTGACACATGCACTTCTTGTACCAAGCCACAGAATTTAGACTATACTCTGTGTCCCAGATTGGTGCTGCATGTATTGCTAAATATTTTGTTATAAATGCTACAAATTCTGTTAAATGGACAATGTTTCTCAGCATTCTATTACCATTTCAGAATTGCTATTACACTTTATCAATTGTTCTATGGGTACTTTTTTAAGGTCTCTACAGTAAAAAAAATAAAACAAAATAATATCTCTGTTTTCGAGATAATGACTCTAACTTTGTTTTTTCTTATGGACGCCATAGTAGATTTTTATTGCATTAAAATAGCATTTTTTATCCTCTTTTCAAAAATATATTACAACATAGTATTTTCTTTTAAATAAATACTAAAATAAACAAATCTTATAAATATTGTTGCTGCGCTCAATACGGTCTAGTAGGCGAGCTAAGAATTATTTGTTTCTCTAGAAATGTCAAAGTATACAAAGTTTGTTTAATTTGAACTGTTTGCGTTGTTGTTTCCATTGAATTTTATTCGATAATTATTTTGAATTCGCTATGGCTCTTCGTTATACAAATGAAGACAAATTTGATATGTTAGAAACCTACTTCGAAGCCCATAGAAATTTATGAAAATAAATATCCTGAACGGCATCAACCAAACCCAAGATATTTTAGGGATCTTGGACTAAATTTGATGGAAAGTTTTGAAAAACTCAGGAAACGTAAATATGAAGTTGAAAATCAGGAGAGAACGAATGCTGTGTTACAATACACTAACAATAACCCCACAGAATCGGTTAGAAAAATTGCCAATGAAACGTATATCCCTAAGTCATCCGCTCATCGAATACTGGGCGTTAATAAATACCATCCATACAAGCATATGATAGTGCAAGGTTTATCGCGAAATGATTTTCCCCGAAGAATAAGACATAATACTACTACTCATCACTGGGCTTAAGAAAATCCTCAAATCATGTCACAAAGACGATTTTAAACAAAATTTTGATTTAATGTTTGGTGCGGCGTAATAGGTAATTAAGAAATGACATTCGAATTTAAATATTAAAATATTGCAATTATTATTTTAAGGAAATCAGTTAATTGGACCATTCATTTTTAATTACAATTTAAATGCAGCACGATATCTTGAGCTCTTACAAGAACAAATAATGCCGGCTGTAAGAGCAGCTGTGGGGGACTTTGGATTAAATTTGGTTTGTGCACGATGGTTGTCCAGTTCATAATGCCGCCATTGTAAAGAATTATTTAGAAGAAAACTTTCCCAATAGATTAATTGCGAATAATGGTGACATTTTGTGGCCTGCTAAATCTCCTAACATAAATCCACTTGACTTCTTCTTGTAGGGACACATTAAGAACAAAGTTTATGCATTCGAAGCTCCCGAAAATGCTTTTGCTTCACTGAATAGAAATACATTAATGAGAGCAATACAATCTGAAAAATCATTGTCATTGTGCTGTGATCAAGGTGGTGGCCACATGGAACAATTTCTTTAAATTAGACAGTTCATTTATCTAAAATTAGTTTCTATAATCTTCGATTGAAAATTGTCCCAAAATGATCGCAAAATGTTTTTTTAATAAATTTAATCGATAATGCAATTGGCTGTCCATAGATTGAAGCATTCTATAGCTCATTGTAGTGTTGGTGAAAAAATGGAAAATCGGATGTTTTCGTGAACCGTAGCCTAACATTTTTTTTGAGTTACAGGTAACCAATATTTTTTTCTTATTTCAGTGTTCACTCAAAAGAAAATACATTTTGAAAAGAGGATAAAAAATGCTATTTAATGCTATAAAAATCCAATATGGCGTTAATAAGAAAAAACAAAGTTTAAGTCATTATCTCGAAAACGGAGAGAGATACTCTTTTGTTCTATTTTTTATTGTAAAGACCTTAAAAAAGTACCCATAGCCTGTCTAAACCAAAATACTGTATGTTCTCTAACAACCGATATACAGGGGCTTGTCAAAATGCACCAATTTGGTTTTTCGTGATTTTTTCAAATACGGAAAACAATTGATAAAATGTAATAGCAGTTCTGAAATAGTAATAGAATCCTGAGAAACTGTCCATTTGATCGAGTTTGTAGCTCTTATAACAGATTTAGCATTACATGCAGCACCAATTTGGGACACAGTGTGTATACAGTCTATTTAAGTTCACAGCATAGGGGAAACTTTTTTATGATTAATTTTACAAAAAAATGAGCCGACGCGGGACGCCTGGCAGATGTGACTAAAAATTTCAAATGAAAACAATTAGCTATATAAATTTAAAAAAACGATTATTTTTTTGACAACTGCTATTTGTCATCAGATATTTCTCAATTTTCAGTTATTACAGCCAAAAAATGCTTTGGTATTTTGGGTCGGACCAAAGACAGACGGTCGCGACGCCAACAGCCTGTTTGACCCTCACCCGCCACATTAGATATTTCACATAAAAAAATATCATTTGAAATTTGCGTTTCTTTTAGTTTTGTAGCGATTTTGTAGCGAGGCGTGGACCATGACTCTTAGAGAACAAGAACAACAAAGGTAGAAAGATAATGTAGAGAGACACGCCAATATGATGGAAATACGAAATTGGGAAGAAGTAGCAAGAGATAGGACTAGATGAAGGGCGGAGGTCGAGGAGGCTAAAACGCTTAAAGTGTTGTTTGGCCACGTTAAATAAGTAAGCATTTGTACCAGTAGGGCTCCAAGACTTTCCACCAATTGAACGTGTGTGTCAACCCAGTTAATTTTACTGAATTTAAAAAGCCTTGAATGATATTCCTCGGGATACTATTATTTATTAAATAATTTTTCAGCATGCTTTGAAAAATTATCCAATACCTAAAAAAAGCAGTTGACCCACTTGTTTATTAACAACTTTTATTATTTAATATTGTATTAATTTAAACATACACACATTTAAAATACAAAATTAGATGTGTTAAGAGCAAGCTTTGTGCCAAGAAAAAACATGCATTCAGAGCAATCGTAAACGGCTGGATTTATGGTTGCTTTTTATGTTTTACCACAAGCAGAATTTTTTTATGAAGAATAACTTTTTTTGTTTACTTAATAATCAAAAAGTTTCCCATTTGCTGCCAACTTAAGTACACACTGTATATATATTTTTTAGAACACGTTTTTTTGTGAATTTGGATCGTTTTTTTTATTCAAATAAATCACAAATCAAAATTAAAAGAAATAACCAAAGTCATAGCATAGGAAAGTCGTCTTTGGATTTAATATCAAATGTTTTGTTAGTGCTAACTTTCCAACACAAAGGAGAATCATTCGGGGTTCTATTTTCTCCACAGTTAAAATTCATCCATTTATTTGTAGGAGACAATGTATCAACAGATCTTGCTGTCTTCCTACCCAAACCATTTTTACCATTTTCAGATGAATTTATTATATTCCTAACATCAGAAAATAAATTTGGATCTGATGTATTGTTATTACATAACTCATTTGTAGATGACACTGGACCACACATTTTTTGCAGCAATTCCGGAGACATAAATCCGGATAACTAAAAAGAATAAGTAATTATATCAATTCCTATAATCATTTGATTTAAATTTATACCTTAAATTCGGGAGCTTCTGGATTTAACCTGTAATTTTTTGTTTTAGTATTTTCAATAACACTTTTATAATTTTTGTGACCGATTTTTGATTTCCCTGTTTCTGGCATTTTAGTTCCATTAACAGTGTTGGAGGTTTTTTGTATATCTTTCTTTTTTCCTTTACCCAAAATAACACTAAGGGGAGGCGGGTGTTCATTAATGGGAGAGGAATTGATCTCAGAAGTTATTCCAACAGGACTGGATGTACCAGAAGAAAAAATTGGTGCTGAATCAGTCACAGCATTGTTTGGTAAATACATAGGTGAACATCTTTCACTGACAGGTGTTTTGCACTGAAACTCTAGAAGTTTTGTATTTTTCATTTCTAATGCATCACAGAACTCATGTTCTTCATTAGGAGAAAGTGTCTGTTTTCTAAATGATTTCTCTATCAGTTCATTAGAATAACCTAGACCAGATACCTAGAAATACATTCAATGAAAAGCTAAACAAAAGCTAATACAAATTAATATATATATATATATATATATATATATATATATATATATATATATATATATATATATATATATATATATATATATATATATTCAATAGTCTTTTACCATTTAATTGATTAAATTATAATACAACCTACACTTTCATGTTAATTTTATATTTTTATGTTGAGCGGTGTGAATTCAAGATATATTTTAAAGTTTTACATTTAGTGTGTGTGAATCCAACATATGTTTCAAAGTTGTGTAGTTGACTTCAAAGCTTATTTATTGACCCCCAATTCAACTTACTTCTCTTATTTTCCTATAAATCTGTTGTTCATCTTCTCTAGTATCTTTAACTGGAATACCAGGTCTAAAAATAGTACTTAAGCCTCCTCGTCCCCTACCCGAACTAACATATGTAACATCCTCACTAGTAACATGTGTATCAAAAATACTACAATTATTTGTTGCGCCTATTCTTGCATTCCACTGCATTATTGAATTTGGAGGGGGTTCAGATATATTATCTTCCTGTTCACTTATTTCGGAAAATAACCAAAGAGTATTTTTTATGTCTTCCGCAGACTTCCATGCTGAAGTCATGTTTATTTAAATCTAAAACAATAATTGGGATTGGAAAATACATTTATTAAAACAAGTTCTGATGATTGTTCTAGTTGAGACATTACAAAATTATTGCATTTCAACTTCCTTTGTTTAGACTAGCAGTTGGTTAATCAATTTTTAAGAGAAAATTTGAAATTATAATGAGAGTATACAACTCTTGTAAATCATTGTTTTTGTAATCATCCTCCAAAATAGTGATAGAAATTATCAAAACAATTTTATTAAAATTATAATAACACTAAATTTAACAATAAAAATTTTTGCTGTTGAATAAATTTAAAAATAATAGTAAAAATAATAAAATTTCAATAACATTGTCAGTGACTCATTTAAAAAATATAGAGATAAGACCACAAAAAATGACAAAAATAGTGATTGGCATCAATGGATAGGCGAAATTGTATGGTGATAAATAAATAAGTATTTAGCCACTCTCCACCAAAGTTTTACGAATTAAAACATAAGTCACTGACAATGCTATTGAATTTTTAGTATAAACATGAATTACTTGAAACTCTTTTAAATGGTTTGTAAGTTGCATAGCTCTTTGTTTGAATTAAAACCAAAAAAGTATAAAAATAATGCAATCATTGTATATCTAAAATACTTAACTTCGTTTACCTAAGTACTGAAAGTTTCACTGAAAACTTTAAAAAAATGCTAAAAAAAATATTATTTTGGTAGTCTACTGTTATATGTAGACAGTGATACATATGCAGCTTAAAGGGATTACTTTACATTAATTGTCTCAATAATAAAACAGTTGCCAATATTGGATAACAGCTAGAAAATTATTTTATTTCATATATTTCAAACGAAATAATAATTTAGCTGTCTGGAATATTAAAAACTATAATCAATATGGTTGTGAGTACCATAAAAATTAAATTATAAATAATAAAATATACCTACTATACTTGAAATATTAAAATAGTCAAGTATTTACTAAAACCACAGACAACCTTTCACTTTTTACTCACTACCGAAAAAAGGTTTTAATAAAAAAAAAATTTAACCTTATTTTCTCTGCTAAATAGTTAAAACTCATTAAAGTTTGCAATTCATTCCATACAATTTACAAATAAATTATATAAAATTTTATAAGACCTTCTTATTTGAAAGCTGAATGATCTTTTCTTCTTTTTTAATATTTAATGTCAGTTTATTTATCTTTCATTTGCGTCAAAACTTATTTTACACAACCTTAGCTTTTTTTAATACGGGATTCTAACAACGTATACACTATACATGGAATATTTTATTTGCGTGATCAGCAATATTTTGTTTATAGCAATTTAAAAGTTTTTTAAACAATTGATTATACCGACTGTAAATGGCGCCCGAGGCTAGCATCGACATTGCGAATTTATCCAAGTATAAAATAAACATACACACTAAATAATAAAATGGTCATAAAATTTAAAAAACATTTTAAAGAAGGTGCCAAAAGTAATTAGAGTGGGGTAGAAAAGTAAGCAAGGAAAGAATATTCGATTATTTTAAAAAAATTTATAACAAAGAACAGTATAAAATCACAACAAAGTATTATCATAAGTTCACAAAGAATTAATCACTCTCAACGTTTAGATTACTACAGTATTTTAGGTTATATTTAATAAATTATTTTAGACTACGTAAATAGTTTCATATTAACTACTTAAGTCACCCAAAATTTTAAATAAAATATCAGCTTAGCACATTCACTCCGTTTACAATTGCTAAATTCATATCATACACCTTTGCTACGTTAGCGCCATTCTGGTCGGTTTTTGAACTGTTATCTACAGTTCACAAGTGGACACTTTTTCAACTTGTCCCCCATATGAGATGGTTCTCCTTACCTCTACTGTCCATAAATAATTTTTAAATAAAACAACTATGCAAATAAAAAATTGCTCAAGTCAACGTAAAAGGAAAAAAAATGCACAACATCCTTTGTCCTTTTTCTCAAAACTTTGGGCGTTCTTTCTAAAAACGGTATTCTGCTACAGTAACGCCATCTTAAATCAATTCACTTTAGGGACATTTTCTTATCACAGAGAATGTTCTTATCTCTACACTTCATACTGCTTGTTCTGGTCAAAGAGGTTAAATAGGAGGTAGTCTGATCACATCGTATAAAACACATAAAGATAATATGATTGATACAGTAATATAAATGAATCAATAATAATACTGTATTATCTCTATGATAAAACAACCAACAGTAAAGGTGCAATTTTATGGTGACGTTGACGTGTTTAGATTTGACGCTTTAATTTTTCGATTTGGCATTCATGTCAAAACTCTATCACATGACCGCATTTGACGCTAAAAGCCAGCATCAAGCATCACCATGAAATCGCACCTTTACGCAATTTGTTATTTATTTGACAGGCTGTTATCAGTAATCTATTTCTCAGTTCATCCGTATTATCAGGTTTTGTCTTGTACGGTATTCAAAATTGTATAACAGATCTACATTTATGTATAAGGCCTACTTAGTATTACTAATTAAGTAATTACTAAAATCAACTATATACAGTAAAATCCGAGAAACATGAGCTCTTCTCAGGTGAAGTGGCATGACACCTAATGATTTTGACTTGTGCATCAAATTAGATAGTGTATGTATGCAACTTTCTTGCAAATTGATTAACTTTTATTTTTCCGCTGCAAAAGATTCATGCAATAGTTTTATTTAGGTCCCTAGAAATACAGTAAACAAAAAACATTAACTGCTTTCTTCTTAAAAATGAGTAAATAATAACCAAAACGCCTCAGGTGTGGACAACTTTAGTGTCTGCGTATTAAAAACTCCGGAAATCATGTAATTTTGATGTGATGTTATAAATCTCTGCATAAATTTGATGTTAGGTCGTTTCGCATTTTTGACACTAACGAAAACAATTAAAATTCCCTCCATCCGCTTTTCGCTGAAACTGGTCAAATTGTCAAATATGCTTCCGAGGTTTCTGTGATTATTAATTAGTATCATTAAGAAAAAGAAACTCTCTGCTTTGGTGTCGTGTCGTCTATAACAATTAAGAGAATTTTTTTTTTCACGTTTACAAAAATCGATTTATATGGGTAATTTTTGTAATCGAACTATTAAAAATCGATTTTTATTGTTAAGAAAATCGATTTTTAATACGATTATTAGTGAAAAATAATCGATTAATATAAAAATCGATTAATTTTTCACATCCCTTACCAAAAACACCATTTTTTAAAAAAGCTCGTATCGTTTGGCTTCTTGTGCGTTTTGTTGATTTTCATTATAAAAATTGAAAAAGTGAGTTTTTGTTAAAAGTAAGTTTATAACTTTTAAAGCTTATGAAGTATTTTTTTTTAAATTTTCCAAACTACTAAAATTTAGCCCGATTTTAGATTTTTTGAATAATATTACAGTATCACTCCTTTTATAAAAAAATAAAACACTATTTGGTTGAATTTAATTTCGTGTATTAGTTTGATAAAACTTGTCTTAAATATAGCGGCATAGAATTTTCTAAAAAAGCAGCGATCGGTGATACCAGATTTAGTCAGTGGGTTTTACTTTATCTCTAGTGATACCAAATGCTATGCTCAACAAATATTTTAGTTTCCAAAGTGAACAATATTGTTTTTTTTTATTGACTTGCTTTAAATTTGTATTTTGTAAAATGTTAAATTAGGTAGAACTAGATTTACATTACTGCCTAATATTAAAAATACAAACTATGGTCAACATTAATCGTTCTCACCGATTTTTAATTTGAATTTAGAGCCGCTAACAGCTTTCGTACTAGCCTATCGTTCTATTTACCCTTGTGGTCAGAGAGTCGCTGAGAAAATTGAAAAATAATTCTTTAATGTGACAATAGTAAAGAATTCATTCATTTACTTGCGGACATTATGCACACCAACTTAACTGTTTAAGGTTATGTCGGTGTCGGTGATTATGCATGGCAAGTTAAGTTTAACATTATAAAAACAACATAGATAACTTGTTATCCCAAATTATTGGATTCAGAATTGCCAGATTGCCACAAATCTGAGAAAAGCAAAGTAAAACATCAAAGTGTGGAGGGTAGAGGTAAGGAGAGTCATCTCATATGGTAGAAAACTCAAAAAAGTGTCCAGATGGAAGCTATAAATAACAGTTCAAAAACCTTCCAGCATGGCGCTGGTGTAGACAAAGGGTATGGTATGAATTTAGCAATTATAAACGAATTGAAGTATGCCGAGTTAAATTTTTTTATATTATTGTCGACTAAAGTAGTTACTTATTAAAAATTTCAACTACTTGCGTAGTACAAAGAAATGTAAATATAACCTTAAAGATTTATTGTGAAAATACGTGTAGCTACAGTGATTTTATTTCATGAACTGTGAACAGTACGTTTATTGTTTTTTACTACAATCCTACTCTAATAATATTTGGCGCTTCATTTAAAATTTACCCTGACGCTAATGTGTCGCCACCCTAATTTAATGCATTTGGATGGACGCTTTTTCATGTACACAGATGATTCTCCTTATCTCTACCATCCATACATTAAAGATAATATCTCAGTCCATATTATCGTATAATGTTTACCAACCTTTACATTATCTAATGATGTCAATATTTTGTAAATTTACAGAGTGTTTATTGTTATTAAACATATTTTAAAATTTCCATGGGTATTTTTAAATGTGAACAATTTCTAGTTTCGTTGATCGAGTTAGGGAACTTAAAACGTCAACTTCAACTTTTATCAATTTACTGTTGGTACTTACAGAATCTGAAATCTGAATTGCCAACTTCCATTTTTGTGGTGTAAACAGTCGGTAAACACCTAAGGAACTGTGACATTTCCGAGATCCGTGTAAAATAAAAAAGTGATTAATTCTAAATTGAGCGTCATCAAATTATCATGGATAAACAATTATTTGTAGTTTTTTCAGTAACAACTTGAAATTCGTCGCTAAAGTGATTATATCATTCTTAAAAACTTACAATATTTGGAATGGCTTTTGTGAGTTTTGTGTGTTGCGTCAGTGGTTATTTTTTCTGTTGTTATTAATTGTTTGAAAACTAATTGAATGGTTTAATATTGTACGTATTACGAGTTTTTAAGTATTAGTTCATGAATATTTTATTTTTAATGATAAATAAAGCCGGAGGGATCAATTCTATATTTGGAATTGGAAGACAACCCAGAAGTAGGTATCTACCTACTCAATTCCAATATCTTGTAACCTGTAAATGTAATGTTACAAAATAGTTTTATTGTAATAATTTTATATATAAAAAATCTTTTGATAAATTCGTAAGTAAATAATTACTAAGTAGAGACAACTTGTAATTAATTTGTGGTTTTCATTTCTTAGTTAAATAAATTAAAGTAAAAGTCAGTTTGAAAATGGGACCCAGAGATTTAACTAATAACAAATAAAATGTTAATAGTTAAAAGATGTAAGATGGGATATGTCTATACAAATTTATATTACCTTATTTTTAATTATGTGTGAAATAATTGGTAGCTGTAACTAAGAAAGTCTATATTTTATTTAAACTTCTATAAACCAATATAACTGTGTCTTGTGACTATTTATTTCTCAATAAATAATATATTTGTGTTCTACTATGTCATATTATTTTAAAAGATTAAAAAAAAAACAGTTGTATTTTTTTAAAGGAGATACCTATTATATATTAGATACATTTTTATACCAAAATATTTTTTAAACTTACAATTAATAAACATCTTTTTGCCAACATCTTATTGACATCTTTACAAATCAATTTTATAAAATTGTTACTTTTTACAGAATTCTCACTAATATTTAGGCTGGAGTGCCCATTTAAAAATGTTGGGCAGCCCTAGTGGGCCGGGTGTGCCAGCTCAAAGAGGATTATGGCCCCTAGGTGCAGTGCAAGCACCTACCATAACTACATTTTCTAATGATGGTAAGTGTTACTATAACATTGAATCTTTTCAAATTAATTGGAAAAAAATAGTTTTTTGAGCCAACTGAGTATGTTATTTAAATTATTAAAATGTAAGTAGATCCAAGTTGTTATAACCCCAAAATAAATTTAGGTTTACCTTATTTCCTTCTTATATAGTTTAAATTATGTAAAAAGACCAAAACCCCATTTAAAACTCTGTATGACAGATTTGGCTACTATTTAGTACAAGTGGTTAGAATATTTGAACCCCTATTCATCAAATTTGCTGATTAGTTTTGTAGAATTTCATTTTAGTTTTTATTTATTTTTGTGTTAATAGATCTTTTATATTTTAATACTATTATGGCTGAAAAATAATCAAAATATTAATTTTAAACTATTAGCTAATATGTTACTAAAAAATCTTTTTTAACACCCAAGATTATTAGTGACGTATTATAAACAATTGCATGTTCGCAAGACGTATACCCCTCAATTATAATACTAAATTCACTCTGCCAACTGTATTCTTGTAGTGACCACTCACTGTGGGGGGACTAAGATAGGATTACCAAATCCCTCTGGTTGGTAAAATTATGTTGTACTCTTGTATACACAAATCAATGGAATGGTTATATGTAAGCAAGCTTCACATAAAAAAATGATTATTTTATTTAAATGAACTCCTGGAATCAAAACTTTCTGGAGCCATCTAGTTGTTATTAAATTGTTAACATATTGGTGGTAAGACTGAAAAATTTCACAGTTGGATGTTTTCAGATATAAACAACAGGCAGTAAAAAAAGAACACTTGTCATTGCATGAAACTATTTTGTTTATGTCAATACAGGTGGCACACTCGTAGTGCGTTTTTACATTAGTAGTGAAAAAATAGTTGTTTTTAACGACACTATTTATTACACATTTTTGAAAAACCTCCTAAGACAATAAGGCATTTTTACGTTTATTTTTATTCCATTTAAAATTTTTGAACTAAGTACAAATTGTAACTAATGGAGCTGAAAATAATTACTCTGTAGTTACTGTATCCATTGCTTTTTTTAATTTATGTAGGTGGTAATTAAATTTAAGAACTTGTATCATACACATAAAATATATCACCTGAAAAAGATGGGCAAAACAGAGAGTGATAGTTGCCGCTACTGTGAGAACTTCGCTGAAACTGCAGAACATTTGCTTTGCGAATGCCTAGCGCTTTTCTGCAAGAGGCTCAAGTTTCTGAAAGGGGCCTTCCTATAGCCCTCCGATGTCAGAAACTTAGCCCCCAGGAAACTGATAAACTTTACTCGAAGTCTCGGAATCCTGGGCCTCGAATAGATTAAGGGTTATGCACAAAAGATCTGATACGTCGAAGTGCTTGAGAGGCAGCATAGCCTTCACGACCCACTCTACAATCTACACATAAAATAATTAACATAAATTCAACTCCTCTTTTATATTTTTGGATAAATATACACTTTTTTAAAAAAAACCTATTTAACTGTAATCAGAAAGAAAAATAGTACCCATGGCTTTGTTTTGCTATTGATATGATAATAATAAGGAACTTTATTGAACTGAAATAACTTCAATCCAACAGGCTATTGACCGAAGTTCTTCTACTTGTTAGAAATCATTCATATATATGACATTATAGACAGTTATACAGAAATATTTTGATAAAGGTAAAAAAAGAAATTAATGTTCTTGTTGTATTTTCTCATGGGTGGTAGTGCGAGGGTATTGATATAAGGGTTGTGCTTCAGAGTCTCTTCTCATTGCAAATTTCTCCACAAGTTCGACATTTTTGGCCTTTGAACAGAATCTATGGAAGAGATAATCCAGGCGATCTACAATTGGCATTACATCTGTTAGCTCATATAGGAGGTTATTTGGAGTATTGTGTAGGGGATTATTAGGGTGACGAATTCTTGTGATTGTCCAAGTGCTGATGTTTCAGCAACTTCTTCTTCTTCTTGGCTTTTGCTTTACAGTTGAGGAAGACGATGTGTTCATACTTTATCATCAGTCTACAAATTAGTTTGTAAATGCTACTGGCTGTTTCCACATCGATACCCTTATTTTGGTATGTGAGTCCTCTAAAGTGCTTGGCTCTGGATATCATGCTCTTCTTCTGTTCTTGGAGATGCGTGTTGAAATTAAGTTTGATATCCATCGTGATTCCCAAGTATTTGGTTGTTCTCGTTGGGCTGAGTAGTTGTTGCTGCATGGTAACTGTAGGAGATGTTTGAGTGAGATGATGATTGAATATCATCAAGTGAGATTTGGTAGGGTTTGGCTTCAATCTCCATTTATTGAACCAATGGCATGTAGCGTCGGTAAATCTTTGTAGGTTGTCCATAGCTCCTTCAATATATTTATCATGAGAAACCAACACTGCGTCGTCCGCAAACTGGAGTATATAACCCAGGTGGGAGAAATGGTCTGGGTTGGGAAATCGATGATTATAAATGTTTGCACAGTAAAGATTATAAAGGAGGGGGAAAGAGGTTACATAAAAGTTAATACAAATTTTTACAGTATCATTGATATTTCTATTCAGTTATAAAATTTTAGTGTTTGTATGATATTTGACCAAATGCCTCATGTTGGGTTATCGGAAGTAAAGAGCGGAAGAATTATTACTTTGGTAGAGCAGAGAATGTCACAAAGAAAAGCTACAAGAATCGTGGGAGTTGGACTAGTTGAAATATATTTACTAAGAAGAAAATACATTGTTTTAAAAAATTTAGATGCCATTTAAACATAAGATTTTTTATTAATATTATGTGTATTGAATTATGTGATTTTTATGCCTCACAACTAAGTATTAGTTTACTTGAATTTAAAACTGCAGAATTTAATATTTGTTGTAGGTCTTAATAAATATGGAGTGTATTCTTTATTCCCGGGGGGACCAGCATTTGGTAGCACATTGTACTCACATTCGAGTACAAGCAGTACCACAGGACGGTTTGCTACTGGACAATACCAACAACCATCAGAAAATATTTTCCACACCTCTTATAAAGGTAAATTTAGTTATGTCCAAATTTGAAATAAATTAGTCATTAATAAAATGGATTGGCATTCAGTAAATCATCAGCATTATAAAATATAATCTCAGATGTTTGCTGTTCCCATAAGATTATATCATTTACCAGATACGAGGTCTAACAATAAAGATTTAGTACTTGTTGCCTTAGAAACACAATAAAAATTAAAACGTCACATAATATGTAATATATTTCTTTTAAAAATCAGCTTTCGAATTAGTCTTGTCCCGTTTTGCTAGGTTTTAACTTTTTTATGTAATAATAATAAAAAAAGGGAATTTGCATAGTTTTGAAGAAAGGCCAGGTCAAGAGTACCAACAACCGATGAGCATGTATGAGAGTATGAGGAAGCAAAAGATGTGTGTAAGAACCGTAGCAAGTGGAAAGAAGTGGTCTATGCCTACCCCTACAGGAAAAAGGCGTGACTATATGTATGTATGTAATTTGCATAAGCGTCGCGCCGAAAAATGCCAAGTGAAAAAATCGAGCAACGCGTCAATTTAAAATTCCTAGTAAGAAACCGCTCGAATGCTAACAAATGTTGAGAATTACATGTCCCATTCAGCAATTTTAATGTGCCATAAGAGGTTTGTAAAAGTACGAGAATTAATGTGAGAAATACAAAGGATCGACGTTTGAGTATAAAAATTTTAGCAGATATGGACAACATTAACACGTAAAAATATATTGCACGACAATATGATCATGAAAAGGGTTTGTGCAAAGGTAGTTCCAAAAAATGAACAATAGGAGAAACATATACAACAGTATGTAGAAAAGCAGGGAGAGTATATTGTACTATTTTGAAAATAATGTAGCTTGCCAAACCTCGTATATCATTACCCATAGTTTTAATGCAGATGTGCAAAACTATCCAAACCAACATAACAATTAGCACTTGTGTGAGTTTTGAATTTTTGTGTAAACTTATGTAATAATACAGTTTCATAAATGCTTTTAATGTAAAACATTAATGCCGCGGGTGAGAGCTAAAACTGTTGTTGCCATGGCGACAGTCAGTCTTCCGTCCGACCCAAAATACTTTGGCTGTAGTAACTAAAAAATGGGATCTTAACGAAAAATAAAGAAAATTACTGATGACATATGACAGTTGTCAAAAACAATGCTTTTTTTTTAATTTATTGTTTTTATTTGAAATTGTTAGTCACAAATTTATGATACTTTAGCACTCACATTTAAAATATCAAAGAAATGTATGGAGAAAATGTAGCATATTTATATTAAGTGATATTCAGCTCTAGCACTTAGTTTTTTAGTATATTTCAATTTGAGTATGTATCTCGATGTTTTTTTTTAAATTTCAAGTAAGAAAATATAATTGAAAGTAATGACAACAATAAAATATGGGTGACAGTAATAGTTAAGAATATGAAAGTGAGAACGTAAAATTATCAAGTTATTCTAGTCAGAAGTAATGTAATTTTATTTTTATAATTAAGGTGTGCATTTATGTGTGTACATGAGAGCATGTATATTTTTAATTTTATTTAAATATTTTGTTCTTGATTTTGCCATACCCTTTCTTGCAAATTTTCCACTATACAAAATAGTTTCAATGTTTCACATCTGCCAGACGTCCCGCGACGGCTTATTTTTTTTAGTTTCAGATTCATTATTTTCTACAACAAGTTATACTTTTGGGGCTCCCACGCCTCCACCTGGTTCTCCATATTCTCCAATCCCAGTTGGCCAACTGGAACTGTTGGCTAAAGGTTTTAATTCCAACTTACTTCAACCAATAGATGCAAGCATTTCCTTTCAGCAAAGTCCGAAAAAAATCCAAGATAAACATTGCGAAAAATGTTGTTATTTTAAATCTCAAATGTGCAGTTGTCAGGTATATTTATTTGGATAAATATGTTGGATTTTCTTTAATAATAAGTATATTCTAGGTCACAATTCCTGATCATAATAAGTTCATGGATCCCATTAACTGCTGTACGAGGACGAATTCATTAAAATGGAACGAGATTAATCTAAAAAAGGAACCAATAGGACAACTATCAGAAATTAGTACAAATAGTGCTTCCATGATTAAATTAGAGGTTATGTCGCCGACACAACAAACTCCAGAAATTATTGGGAATAATTTAATCGGTTTAACTGGTACGTAATGTAAAACTAGTTAATCTTAATGTTATTTATTTAAAATTCCCAATTTTGGTTACTTTTTTTTAATGAAATCTGATTGACACCATCTTAGTCTATTGCAGTACTTACATTTTTTCATTTATGATGTAGGTACGACTTTTAAATAGATTTTCTCCAAATATTTTTTGTCATCATCTGTTACTTTTTTTAACTCTGATGCTAATTCCGAAATGTTTAAACTTAAAACTTTGACTATTGAAAATATTACATATTTTTTCAAGGTTAGTGGTAACAATATTTCAAATTTTTCATAATGATGTGCTACACAAAGACTGATCATAAAATTAAAACTATTTATTGATTTAAATAATATTAAAACAAGTATTAAATAATAAACGGTCCTTACTCATTTAATGGATTTTAAAATATAATTCTCATGCAGTTGCTTTTGTAGATACTTCTAGATCGGGAAGTACAATGACCTTAAATTCAGCCATGGCAAGTAATTTAGTGGATAATACTATGGTACAATGTTCAGAAGACAAAATGTCAGGAATTGGAACACGGCGTTTGGATGATGCTTCTTATCTGTCCTCTCCTACCGTTTGGCAGTATTCTCGTATGTTCATTTTTATTTTCATTTTATTTTCGTTCATATTATAATGTGAAATTTTCTACGTTTATACTCTAAACACATCTTAACCATCATACCGCAATAACATCTCCATTCTAAAACTAAATCCGAGACTTCCGAGAGGCCTTTTAAGTAAACAAATGCACGCACTATGCACCTGATCACGCTTTATTTTGAAATACTGCGAACACAATTTTAGATTTGTAGAAATGAATTTTTATTGATAAGGACAGCTTCCAATGAAATCAGTCGGAGTAGGAAGAAATGTCAAAAACACACGACGGTTGCCGAATAACCCTGCTTCAAGATAAACTAAGAAGAACGCGGGGATTTTTTTAAGCGGGAATATGTAATCATGTAGAACAGATTATTAGGTGTGGTTTAGTTTTATTTTCAGTTAGTAGTTCTATGAGTGCGTGGGTGTATGGTTGTTTTTTGTTACCGTTATATTTTTCTTTTTAAAATGGGTAGACCGCAAAATAAGAACTACTCTGCGGAAACAAAAGAGGTAATTGCTAATGTAATAAAATTTATGAAAAATGAGGCAAAACATGACTTGCAAGTTCTAATTAAAAGTTATTGTCAAAGGGTATTGGTTGCGATAGGATTATCGAGAAACGTGTTTTACAGAGTCCACAATGAGGCTAAAAGAGTAAAGACAGGTAAGCAATCTTGTATATCATCTCCAAAAACATCTAATGTAAGTTTCAAATTACCATAAAGGAGCGGCAATGTGTATATAAAGGTGCTCAAAAATATGAGATTGAGTTGATTGAAAGAGACCATATACGAGATGAGAAAGAAGATGAGGGTCGGCGTGTTACTTCTATAGTAAATACACGAAAACCCAGAGGAAGAAATATCGGATGATGAATTGTCCTGTTATGAAGACATATTGTTCGATAACAGTATATTTGCTATACAATCGACCTCCCGCAGTTCTGCCAAGGACTTCTACAATAGTTTTAAAGAAGAGTTATCGGAATAAATGATTCGCTTGTTTATGGGTATTTTTTATTTTTATTTAAAGCACAATTTAATCTTTCAAAATACTGTGTTACTGTTTTCGTTTTTTAGAATTTATTTTATTATCAGAGTTATTTTTTTTTTGTTAAGTTTTTTAGAATGTTTTATTTGTTATTTACCTGTGATAAATTGTTTATTTCTCTGATACTATCAAAATTCCAACATGTTCATCCCACACTAACATTCTTTATCCCGTTCCCATGGCGAAGGATAGTGACGATATAAAATGTTAATAATTAAGAAAGAAAGTAACTTTTTATTCTGTCACTAGCGAAAAAATGAACCCTTAATGATCTCGAAATTATCAATTTATATATTTTTTCATTTACTTTCAATTTTAATACATTTTCCGCTACATAAATATTTGGTAACTTTTACAAAATATTTACGATACACCACTGGTACCCAATTCGGTATGATTCGTCGCTGCACATGGAAAATGGTGGGGACACTTCATATGCCCTTCTCATTAAAATATCATCTCTATAAAATAAAGCCAGTGAGTATTATAGAGTTTTAAAATATACATACATACATATATCCACGCCTCTTTCCTGTACTGGTAGGTAGAGACCACTTCTCTCCACTTGCTTCGGTTCTTACACACATCTTTTGCTTCCTCTACTTTCATCAGTGTTCTCATACATGCTCGTCGGTTGTTGGTAATCTTGACCTGGCCTTTCTTCAGAACAATGTTGATCTGATCGAAATATGTTCGCCGAGGTCGACCTCTACCGACTTGTCCATTCAAACTCGCCTTATAAAATTGTTTCGTCAATCTTCCTTCATCGATCCTTTCTACGTGTCCAAACCATCTAAGCATTCCTTTATCTATCTTTGTAACCACATCTTCTTTTACACCACCTTGTTCTCTTTTCTCACTATTCTTTACTTTATCCAACCGAGTCACTCCAGCTGTACTTCTCAGACTACTCATCTCCACAGCATTAATCCTATTTTCATGCTTCTTCTGCCAAACCCAACATTCTCTACCATACATAAGTGTAGCAACAATCTTCTATGCACAGCTAGACGTGCCTTTTTTGACACTTTCTGGGTGTTCATAAAGTTATCACCCTTCGCTCAATGTCACTGTCATACTTTCCATCTCTCGTAAATTCTGAACCCAGGTATACAAACTCATTTACTTGTTCCACTCTTTCCCCCTTAATCAGAACTTCTCTGTTTGTCATGCTTTCTTCTCTTTCAAAAACCATTACTTTCATTTTGCTTACATTTATTAAAATATAGCGATATTTTTGTGGGAAAACCACATGTTTGAGTCTTCGGAAAAAAATTATTCATTCAGAGTCACTTCTACTACTAATGTCCCCCATCGTTATCACAAGAGGTTCAACTTCTTCGTCCGTAATATTGTCTAACTTCCACATGTCAAGTTCTACTTTTTGTTTGACGCGTTCTACACATTTCTTTCATTTCTGTCCCCTTTTCTTGGGCGGAATAAAAGTTTTATCATTACAAATTTCATCTGCCTCATCAGTGCTGGACATCTTTAACGTTTTTTAGGTGTTATTAAAGCACAAACTACAAACACTTCGTTTTTACACCTGACTTATTTCCTGAGAACTGGAGCTTTATTTTTAAGGGCCGAAATAGAATTTTACATATTTATTGAAAAAAATAATAACTCAATATTTATGCATACAACTTGACGCTCATCGGTTCTAGAAGGAATGTTTTATTGATGAGTATGGCTGGGTTTTTAATGCGGGTCTTGAATTTCTATCCAATAAGAGATTATGTCATTCACATTTTGTGAAGAAATACGTGAGAGTGCATAAAATATAATCTAAGCACTTTTTAGTAGACTAAACAGAGAGTGATTAGATAATTCATGAACATAAACTGCCATTACGAACCTGTGACAAGTTCTTTCTATCGTCATCGATTGACGACTACGAAGTCGAGAACGCACATATTACGCAAGTATATATGTTTTGACGGCCGGCTGCTTGGATTTGGTTTTAGTATAATATGTATTATTTAAATTAAGCATGCTACACAAAGTTACACAATACCATATATTTTTATTTATAGCTCCAGTTGCGCCAGTTCCAGTAGAACCATTGGTACCTTTACCTGTACCAGTACCTCCTGTAGGATTACAAGTTGTTCGGGATCCTAATACTGGAGGGTTGCTTCTTCTCTCAACAAATGGAATGGGTATTTATCCGATTGTTTGTTTATTTTATCACACTAAGAGTTTATTTTTACTGCCTTGGTAAAAGTGTTAGTGACATTAAAATAAAACTGAGTTCTCAATTTACTTATTAGATAAAATCTATTAAACATCAAAGTTACATATATTACATATGGTGTAGTTACTTTTAAGTAAGTCTTGTTTTTCGTGACTGGAATTTGAAGGACCAGAACTGCTCTACCTCTCTAGTCAACTGGTGGGATATGAGTATTCGACCCGATAAAAATGTATACTACTTTAAGTAATTGAAATCAGGTCCTTTATATTCCTAAAACAAAACAATTTAATGTTTAAACAAATTGTTAACGCTTGTTTGGAAATTTAAAGTATAAATTAGTTTTTAATGTGAAACTTTAATGCCGCAAATGAGAGTTAAAGCGGCTGTTGGCATCTTCCGTCCGACCCAAAATAACTTGGCAAACCTCTGCTGTAACTAAACTAACTAATTAACTAAAAAACGAGATAACGATAAATGAAGAAAATTACTGATGAAAAATGAAAGTTGCCAAAACCAATGGGTACTTTCAATTTTTATAAGTTATTGTTTTAGTTTGAAATTGATAGTCACAAATTTACAATACTTTAGCTATTTCTCTCTTTCGCTCTCTCTCTCTTTCTCGCTCTCTCTCTCTCTCTCTTGCTCTCTCTCTCCTTTCCAATCCTTCACCCAGCACACTCACATTTAAAATATCAAAGAATAATATGTAGCATATTTATATTAAGTTATATTTAGCAGCAGTATTTAGTTTTTTTAGTAAACCAAGCATATTTTCTATACAAAACAGTTTCGATGTTTCACATCTGCCAGGCGTCCCGCGACGGCTAACTTTTTTTTTAATTAGGAAAAAGGGAAAATAAATTTTATTATAATTACATTTTAAAACTATTTAATAGATAAACCTAAATATAGGAGAATTTAATCTAAAACTTTTAGGAATATAAACAGTAAGATATACTTGATTTTAGATTAGTTGCAGCAAACAGTTGTTTGGTCTGGATATCTTCGTATTTAGTTTTTTTAGTAAATCGAGCATAGTTTCTATACAAAACAGTTCGATGTTTCACATAAGCTAGGCGCCCCGCGACGGCTCATTTTTTTTTAATTAGGAAAAAGGGAAAATAAATTATATTATAATTACATTTTAAAACTATTTAATAGATAAACCTAAATATAGGAGAATTTAATCTGAAACTTTTAGGAATATAAACAGTAATATATACTTGTTTTTAGATTCGTTGCAGCAAGCTGTTGTTTGGTCTGGATATCCTCAACATTCTCCAATGTTATTGCCGTCTCTTCCACCCGTCCCATCGCCGTCATTTCAATTGGTACCTTCGACTCCTTCCCATTGTTTTTCCGGGACAACCTTCCATCAACAAACTCAAGCACATAGCACTAGATTGGTAGCTCTTACAACTGATAACAAAAGAAAGATACCGTTGTCCATTCCAACCACAACTTTAATTAAAATCGAAACAGACCAAGCTAAAACCTTGCAGCCTGTGAGTTCTACTGCTACCAGCACAGCTACAGTGATTACCGATGTGACACCTCTCATTACTACTCACGTAATATATCAACATCCCACGAATTTTATCGTTTCGCAAAGCTCTGCTACAGAACCAGGTAGATTAAGTTTAATAAGACATCTCGTACAATTTAAATAATTTTGTTGTAAACATTTAATAAATTTTACTTTAAAATTTGATTACTTTCAATCTATTTTAAAAATTTATATTTAATGACGTTAAAAAATATTTTATTTTCCAAACAAACAATTTCAGTAATTTTATGTAACAAAAATTGGTTTCAGTCGTAACACAAACATCCTGTAAATCTCAAGCAACTTCCCCAGTAACTTGTTTGACGCCACCTCCAGAGTTCCAATCCAGAGAACTTAAAGTATCTGCTGTACAAGACGCTAGCAATCAGACCGATTCGGTTGTTTGTGCCGAGGAAAATCATGTAACACCTGTGATTTCAGAAGTACTAGAAAAAGTCACACCCATAGAGATGCCTGATAATGCTTTAAAAATTTCCGTTGTTGAAAAAGAAACGCAAATACAGGAAACTGTTCATGAACTGGAGGTATGTAATTGCAAATCAAAGACAAAATATGTGTAAACTCCGACATAATATCTGAAGCCGTGCGCTGCGCAAAGTTGAGAAAGAGAACATGCGATAACATAATTTATATTTTTCTTATGTCTGTTGTTTAAGTTAATCGAGTATTTGAATGGTAGGCTAAAAATATTTTGTCTCGTTAATGACGCTATCAAAACAATTTATTTAGATTTACAGTTTTTAAAGAATTTGTTAGAAGATAAACATTTTTGTGCAGTACAGTACTTGCGATAGATGTTCGTTAAAAGTAAGCTTATAGTAGATAGATAGATTTATTTCGTTCTACAGAGTTGTTTTCACTCGCCTGAGAAGTTAGTCATACATAGCTTTAAACATAAACATTAAAATAGGCAAATTATATAAAGTCACAAACATATATTGTTACGGATTGCGGCCAACGGGGCCCGTCCCTGTCCGATTTTTGCCTTGAAGCGATGGTAAGTCGATCACAAAAAGAAAGGAATGATTTATAGCCACGGGCGGCAAGAATTTTCGCGTTAATTCCTCGTTCTTCCAGTATAGAATGTTTGTGTCGAGAAGAAAAATGGCGCATTTTATTCAAGATGTGGATGGGCAAGTCGGTAGAGGTCGACCTCGGCGAAAATATCTCGATCAGATCGACATTGTTTTGAAAAAAGGCCAGGTCAAGAGTACCAACAACCGACGAGCATGTATGAGAGCACTGATGAAAGTAGAAGAAAGGAAAGATGTGTTTAAAAATCGTAGCAAGTAGAAGGAAGTGGACTCTTCCTACCCCTACGGGAAAAAGGCGTGATTATATGTATGTATGTGGATTTTTTGTGTTTCAGATCAATGACGTTCAATCTAAGGAACCTACTAAACTAGTTCTCTCTGGACTAGAGTTGTTGTCTAATAGTATAGATCAATTTGAATCAGCCCAGCATAATGCAGATATAATAGAAGAAAACGAAACTCCACTGAAAGCAGCAGCAGTTCCCTTGGAGGGTCTTGATTTGTTGTGTGCACTAGCCGAGCAACGAATTTTGGAAGAGAATAAAAAACCTAGCTTATCTTCTGAAAACATTCTTAAAAAACGCAAAAAGAACAAGCGAAAATCAAAAAAATATTCAAATGATGAGCCCAAACGAAAGAAACTCAAAAGTGGCAAACATTACCATGAGCAGAAGAAACATAAGAAATTTAAAAAAATTGATTTAGACAGAGAGTGCGGGTGTCAAACTAATTACGAATTATCCGAATCACTAGAAACTGAAGAAATAAAGACACCTTCAGAAGTAAAAACAGCTTGTAAGGACGGAAGTCAATCACTGTTAAATAAAGGTATGTATGAATGAGTTAAGCAATTCAATAGCAAATATTATAATTTCAATTGTGTCTACAGCGGCACAATGATGGTGGCAATCATAGCCCACTATGCAATCGCCCATCCCATTATGGTCAATTGTGTAGAGGAGACATAATACACATTTGTACTTTGTAAGTCAATTTACTTCTATCTTTAAATAAATTATTTCTTATGTTTTAGAAGAAGAAATATGGTCGAGTTATAATTCAATGGAGCAGGAGACGGATATAAATATTAATATAAACGTTAAAGTTCCACAAATACCTACATATAAAGATAAAAAGCTTGACGAATCAAATTTAATAGAACCGAGAAAGATTAAATATTTAAAAAAGCATTTTCGATCAAAATCTGTCGATTTTGACAGAAGTATAATAAAGTCGCCGATATTTGACAGTAAAACCGATAAAACTGTCGTAAATTTACTAAAAACTCCTGTTTTAAATGAAACGCCCAAGTTTGACTTTCAACACAAAATTAATCAGACAGATTTTGATTCGTCCCCCGAAAAACATTCTGCGTCTAAAAAACGGAAAGTAGGAAGACCAAGAAAGCTACTACCATTTTCAAATGAGCACATCACAACTGAAACAATTGTAGCAAAGAAACCTAAGAGTAGTTTTATTGGATATTTTCTTGCGGCAAAGGAGAAATTTAGGCTGCAGAGTAAAAGTTACAATGACGGATCACTTCCTAGGTAATTACTTAACTTAAAACGAGGTAATATATACATATAAAATGCTTTGTCCTGAATGACTGACTGACGGATTAACGCACACCCTAAATTGCTGATCGTAGAGACCTGAAACTTGGAGGGTACGTTCTTTGTATGACGTAGGCATCCGATAAGAAAGAATTTTCCGAAATTCTATCCCTGAGGGGGTGAAAAACGGGGGCAAAGTTTGTATGGGACAACGTGATTCCTTGGTCCAATTTACTTCAAATTTTGCATAAACATTCTTTAACAGAATTGATGGAAGATGTGTTTCGTATTTTATTGAAACTCATTGCCTAACGGGGTTAAAAAGGGGTAGAAAGTTATTTTGGGGGTTCATTTGCATCGAAGTTGATATCAATACTCCTTAGTGCTTTTGAATTAAATTACATTTTATTTTGACACATGTTTGAACACTCAATCCAATTTTATTCAAAAAACGTTGAACTCACATAAAAGCACTTGGTGCAATGCAAATTGCACCAAAACCCCACTCTCAATATACCCAAACAAAGTAATATGGCAGAAGTACTCCGCAAAACAAAATTAATTGTTTTTGGGATGAGAGTACTATGGCTCATAAAGGGGGTTTCGAAGCCCTAAATAGATCTTTATAAGATGTTGGGAATAATAATCGTCAAATGGGAGGAGTTACTGTATTGTTAGCAGGCGATTTACGGCAGACTTTACCAGTAGTGCCCAGAGGAACACGAGCGGACGAAGTTAAAGCGTGCGTGAAGCGGTCTCATTTGTGACAACACTAAGCCTTACCAAAAATTTGAGAGTGCATCTCAGGGGAGATGTTACTGCCGGACAGTTCTCAGACTTATTGCTTAAAATAGGAAATGGTTATTACCCGGAACTGGATAATAATATAATTCTTCCTACAGAGTTAGGTACAATTATTTCCACTGTAGAAAAACTTTTAGCTAAAATGTACCCAAACATTAATAATATTCACGATAAACCTGCAGAATGGTTATATGAGCTTGCCATCCTAACACTAAAAAATAAACAAGCCTGTCATAAATGAAATACTTTTGAGATCATTCGAAGGGGTCAAATATCAATATAAATCCGCCGACTCAGTGATAAACACCGACTCACATATTAAAATTGAGAGTTGGCGCGCCAATTATGTTGCTGCACAATATAAATCCACCAAAATTATGCAATGGCACTAGATTGCAAGTGAAAACATTGCATTGCAATGTAATCGAGGCAACTATACTGATAGGTTGTTCTCGAGGAGAGTCTGTATTTATTCCTAGGATTCCCATAACACTATCAAATTGGGGTAATTTCCAATTCAAGAGAGTGCAGTTTCCATCAAAGTCTGCTTCGCCATAACCATAAACAAATCTCAAGGTCAAACTCTTAAGATAGCAGGAGTAGACTTGAGAGAAAGCTGCTTCTCCCATGGCCAGTTGTAAGTGGCATGCTTCAGAGTAAGCGCACAGAGTAGCCTGGTGATTCTAGCACCCAAAGGAGAAACAAAAAATATTGTTTACAAAGAAATACTGCGGTAGGTGTAGTATTTTGATTTCGTTGTAAAAAAATAATACCCCCGTTTCACTTTCACCAGATCAAATGCCGAGCTTCGTGTTCATAAAATATAACAAAATTTTATTTTATTTTCATGTTTATTTAATAAATAAGTATTTAAACATTTTAACATTACAATTTATATGTTATAACAAAATTAATAACGTAAAAAACCAATTAAAAATGCTATTAGAACCATTTTCGACTTCTACGCGGACGAAGTCGCATGCAAAAGCTAGTGTTCAGTATATAATTCTAAAATTTACCGTACCCAGCACTAGATAGTATGTCTGAGGGTTTAATAAGTTATTACTGTTTTTGAGCAGAGCTTATCGACATTGACAGTTGTAACAACACAATTATAAAATTGTAACATAATTTAAACACCTAAAACCGGTAAACAAAAACTTAATATAATCAATAATTGTACTACTCCCTTCTCCAGTTTTATATGTTTACTCTTTAATATGTATAGCCATCTTTTATGTATTTGTCGAAGCGCAAAAATTATAAATATAAACTGATGCTGGCGTATCAATAATAAAAAAATTAGATAGGCAATTTTTAATCGTGTTTTCAAAATAATTTGATTTTATTGAGTCTATGTTATCCCATATCTCAATCCTTGATAAAAACTATTCAAAATCTAGATCAGCTACCATTTTCCCATTGCTTTGGGCTATATTTCACCGAGACACCATGGTGGCGCAACCAGTCGCAATCAGATTAAAAAAAAGTGGAGGAGTTTTGGTTGAAAATGCTGCTTGTGAGGGAGACTTTTCCAAAGTACATTTAATTACAATAAATGTAAGAAATCACTTTATAGTGAATCGGTTAATTCACCGCTACTTGCCTCGCACAGCATAAATGGGGAAAGGTTATAAATTGAATGTCACTGGTCTTTCAATGAATCCCAATATTTACAAAAAACCTTCAACAACAACCCAAACAAAATTGTAACATAATTTTAAGTAATGATCGATCATTTTGGCAACGTTGTCTGATAATTCTCTTTTTTGCCTCTGGCAACATTGGAGGTTATTTATGTAAATGCACAATAAAAATAATGTTAATAATCAGAAACTTCACACAACCAAACTTATTTAGTTGACGTTACTTTCACACAGGATATACATATTACTCATCCAATATTTTATTATGATTCAAAGTTAAAGTAAGACCAAACTTGGGAGTATTGCTCCCATAATTAGGACACTGCGCAAAGTGAAATATTCGCCTTATCACCGATCTATGCCTGACAAAAGCACCTTTCATTGTAGAACGGTCGTGGATCGTTCTATTTATTACAAATACTCTCATGGATAATGCTGTGAGTATCTCCTTAAATCTTTTTCTGGCTGTACCGATTAGAAACATATAGTGGTGGAGAGTGGGGTTTTGCTATCTTCGCTTCAACCATAGTGGTTTTCATATCTCCTTAGGTTTAGGTGGGGTCTTTTATTCTATGGATTTTTTTCTTTTATATTTTTGATTACAGTTCAAATAAAACAACTTATTTTTATCACTTTTTTATTGTAACAAAAACTTAACAACGAAAAACAGAAAAAGTCAATTATTATTTCGAGTCCAAAAAGAGCACTTTTGGAAATTCATGAGAGAGAGAGAGAGATATTTTATTTTTACTTATTAACTGGTCGAGATTACGAGAATACCGTACTTAATTTTTACACAATGGTGTTTTTTATATTGAGAATAAAAGTAGGTACATTATTTCGTGCACACATACATATGGTCACGCCTTTTTTCAGTAAGGGTAGACACTTGCTAAGGTTCTAGCACACGTCCTTCGCTTCTTCTACTTTAATCAACGTTTTCATATATGCTCGTCGGTTGCTGGTACTCTTGACCTGGCCTTTCTTCAAAACAATTTCGATCTGATCAAGATACGTTCGCATAGGTCAACCTCTAGCGACGTTAGTTTAGAGACATTTTAAAAACGTTTGCTTTCGAGAGTGAAACATCAACGACTTCTTTCGAGAAAGAAACATCAACAATTGGTTTTGATAGAAATAAATAATCTGTATTTTATCAGCGCACATGTGTTTATATTAATTGAGGGTTGTATCTTAATATTAAACACATCAGCGTTAAATTTTTCGGCACCACATTTTTGGGCAACAAGATAACAATTTAAATGTGGCACTATCTAAGAATTTCGATTTCTCTTGAAATAGGGTGCGAACGAGTGGTACAACAAATTTTTTATTTTAATTGTAGGTATGAAGATGAAACGATCAATATTAAACCGAAAAAATCAAAACGTATTTCCAGTGATATTAAAACTTCCAAAATAAAACCGAAGCTAAAAGCTGAACCAACATTTAAACCTGCAGAAGAAACTGAATCGGCACTGGATGAAGAAGAGGAAGACAGTGTCGTCGACGATGTAGAAATAAGTAAAATTAAAGTAATTAAAAATTTTAAATTTATATTAATTTTCAAACAAAATTGGTCATGTTATTAATAAGTACTAATTATATCACGTCATTGATGCCATTAGTTATTTAGATTAAATGTTATTAAAGATTATATCAAATGATTGTGCTTACTAATGACCAATTCTTTTTTATTTCTACACATTTTAAAATATGATATAGCAGGATATTAAAATTAAAAAGTAATTGAGCAATAAGATTTAAAAAAGCGTCTTCACAAAATACTACATTATAATAAAATTAGATCCGATTTATTTCTAGTTGTAATTCTATTGGTGTTGAAATAAAAAATAGCTAATATTTATTATTTTAATTCAGGACAAACTCAATTTATTGAACTAAAATGTAACTAATTAACTTCTAATTTATTGCTGACGCAAGTAAATGTTTTTAGAAAACGGTCAGCATTACTGAAGAATGCGAAGAGGAAAACGACATGACAACAAAAAAGAACTGTGAATGCATTTTAACAGCTGAATTGTTAAAAGTCGACAAATTAAGAGTTTTAACTGCGATGGGCGGATTATTTTATGCTGGTCATTTAAACGCCATTGAACCTCCAGATGTATATTCAATAGTTTTGGACGGAGAAAGAGGGAACAAACCCCATATTATGTCGAGGGAAGAGATATTAAGAGACGCTGTAAGTTACTTAAAATATTGATTTTAGTTGTCTGGATATTGAGGTAATACATGCATATATTATTTAATTATGGTTGATTTAACTGAATTGCGATTGAATTATTTTGTTGAAAAAAGTTGTGTATTTGTAAATCATGGAAACTCTTATGGGCGTTCAACACTGCTAACGTCGCAAACTTACACATCTAGAGTCGATTTCGTCTCTGTCTCATTTCTAAAAGCATCGTGAAATCTGTTCCGAGGTTTGATCGTGCTATAGTAAAGTCAAGTTGTGTTTTTTTTGTTAAGTTAGCTTTAGTAACTGTAAAATTGTTGCTAAATGTTTATGCATTTAGTCCGGGATTCGTATATGGGGCATTAACAATATTCAACCCGTGGACCCTAGTCTAGAGGAGTAAACCTCGAAAAAAGAATCCGCAAGAATCAGCCGTGCTCATAAGATGAATGACAGTGTGTCTCAAACGGTGACCCCCGGATTTTCGATATTTCGTTAATATTATTTCATTATATTGTTTTGGGGTTAATGATATTTATTTATACTGAAATGGATCAGTTATCAGTTAGTTTTATTGTTTATTGTTATTTAGTATCCTAGCACTTATTCTAAGGTATAGTTGAATGAACCGATGTTTTCTGTGTCAACTTTCGCACCGTTGCCGGTTAATTAGATGCACGCAGTATTGTAAGCTTAAATTCCATGATATTTTCTGTAACCTCTAAACTAGTATGCCAAATAAAGAATGTTCTTTGCTTTTAAACTTATTATGAATTTACAATGAAAAATTACACATTATGTTAAAAAATGTTAAATAAAAAAATGCCCAAAATACTTAAATGATTTCCGAAAGGCTCCTCCACTACAGCCAAAAGGAATAATTTTTAATTCTCTCTAATCACATCTGACACAAAACAGCGCTGTTGGTAGTACTATCGTAGTAACGTTAAATCTTAAGATAAATATAGTTCAGTATGCATGGCACAAAAATTTAAGATCTCTGTATATAAAGTAACCTTCCCAACAAGTTAAATTCTCGATTAAAAATCGCAATATTTTTTTAGCATAAAAGTTTACAAACCTTGTATTTTAGATTGTGGAGGTTTCGCCTCGAAGTACCGGCGAATTGTTAGTTGGAACAAGAGTTTGTGCTTATTGGAGTCAACAGTATCGTTGTTTGTATCCTGGAAGCATCGCAGAACCTACTTCACCAAATCCAGAACTCGACAGTAAATTTGTTCTAGTTGAGTTTGACGACGGCGATAGTGGCCGAATAGATTTGAAAGACATCAGATTGTTGCCTTTAGATTATCCCGTGATCGGTAAGATATATTTGTTGATTTTAAAGTTATTCTGTTAGTATGGCACAGTTTCTCAAATTATTTCGCCTTATTTTTTAAGTTGAGTAGTTTTAATAGTTAATAGTTTCAGAAACTTTAATGAAGCATTAAATAATCATTATTATAAACTCCTGGACAAAATTAACGCAACAATATGAAATTATCCAAAAAATTAATTTATATTTTTCTTATGTCTGGTTATTAAGTTTATCGAGTATTTGAATAGTAGTCTAAGCATATTTTGTCTCGTTAATGACAGCTATCAGAACAATTCGTTTAGATTTACAGTTTTCAAGAATTGTTAAAAGATAAACAATTTTGTGCAGTACAGTACCTGCGATAGATTTTCGTTAAAAGTAAGCTCATAAATTGTTCCTTTTTTGAAAGTAATACGTTTTTTTTGTGATAGACAGTTTAATTTTTATCCCCGAAAAATTAGAAAAATGAATTAAGCAAGGAATTTTATTGAACAAGAGGTAGTGCGGGGTTCGGTTTATTGATAAGGTATATTGTCTAAGTTAAGTTGCCACTTTATTGGGCAAAAATCGTTCCACAATAAGTCGTATGGTAAGAGATGCTTAAATGAGGTAGGAAATTATTCTAGAAGGCCAGGGGCAAGGGCAAAAACGATGCACTAACGAACGAAATAAACGTTTTATTAATTTACTAGCTTTTGCCCGCGCGTAGAAGTCGAAAATGGTTCTAATAGGATTTTTAATTGGTTTTTTACGTTATTAATTTTGTTATAACATATAAATTATTTTGTTAAAATGTTTGAATACTCATAAAATATAATAATCTTTATTATAGCGTAGGGATTTAAAGGTTAAATAAACAAAAAAATAAGATAACATTTTGTTATATTTTATGAACACGAAGCTCGGCCTTTGATCTGGTGAAAGTGACACGGGGGTATTATCTTTTTGCAACGAAATCGAAATACTACACCTACCTCAGTATTTCTTTAAAAACAATATTTTTTGTTTTTCCTTCAGGTGCTAGAACCACCAGGCTACCTTGTGCGCTTACTCTGGAGCATGCCACATACAACTGGCCGTGGGAGAAGCAGCTTTCTCCCAAGTCTCTTTCCACTACCTTAAGAGTTTGAACTTTGTTTATGTTTATGGCGAAGCAGACTTTGATAGGAAACTGTACTCTCTTGAATTGGAAGGGGTAATTTGATGGTGTTAGGAGAATCCTAAGAATAAATACAGACTCCACGAGAACAACCTGTCAGTATAGCTGGATTAAACAGTAGGAGACTATCCACTGCACCCTTGCTTATTAGAGAGAACATATTTTCAGGTTGCCTGTGGGTAATTGGAAATAAGTTTTATTTACAGATGAAACTAGGGTTAGCCTTAAACATCCAGAAGGTCGTAAACGAGTCTGGCGAAGACCAGGAGAGAGGTTTGCTCCTTGCAATATCTTTGCGCAAGGATTTCATTCGGCAGTGGCTCTGTAATGTTCTGGGGTGGTATATGCTTTAACGATCGCACATAATTAGTTCCTGTCCGTACGAGATCCATGAATGCTAATTACTATCTTAATAATATTGTAATAGAACATTTTATGCCTTTCGGTTCCTTTTTGGAACCCAATTTTGTTATTAAGTCTTAAAAATAATTTCTTCTTATAAAACAGTATTAAAGCTAATTCACTTTTAAAGTATCTAAATACATTTTTTCTAACTTTCAATGTAACCAATATCCATTAAAAAATTATTAAGATTAATTCATTATAGCAATTTGTATGATTTAATATTTTGTTGCGTTAATTTTGTCCAGGAGTATAGTTGCGTTTTTACTAAATTGCAAATATTTTTGCTGTTGCTTATTTTTAGTATGTTGACTGTTCACAATCATGATTATTAATTTCAGAATACGATTTAAATCCTTTGCTGAGCCTTACCAAACGAAAAAAGAAGCCTTCCAAAAATGTCGTTAAAGATAATTTTTCAGGTGATATAAAAGCAATAATTGAGCCTTTATGCGAATCAAACTCTAAAGTTCAACGACATGATGAAAATGAAGCAGGCAATAATCAACTTAAAGAAAATCATTATCTAAAAAAAAAACTATTGAAAAAAAAGAAACGTGAAAAATTGCATAATAAGCTAGTACAAGAAAAAAAAAAGCGAAAGAAGCACAAGTGTTATGATAAAAAGTGTAAGGATCGTAAACATCACAAAAAACACAGGAAACATAAAAAACATGGCAAAGATAAATTAAATGGTGATGTGAGTAGTGCACAAAATAATTTTAATCTTGTGACCACTACTCAACCAGATTTTATTGAAGAAAAAGCAGTATTTACGGATAAAATTGATGTGAAAGATTTTGAAAAATGTAAAGATACCAGTATTATAGATAACCCAGTGTTAGTTACAAATAGTATTGAAGTTTCTAATAAAAAAGTAAGTTATACTAACGCTCAACTTTTTATCTATATTTTTTTTTATTTGTTAACAAAACACGTTTTTCCAGAAAACTTCTAAACTTCGTGATAGACAAGAATCGTGTGAGAGTAGAAGTAAAATGAGTGCCTTCTTACCTGCAAGGCAGCTTTGGGGATGGGAGGGCAAGGACTACAAACGTCAACGTACGAAAGGAAGATCCAGAAAGTTCTTCTACAAATCAATTCAACGCGGGAAAGAAATTATAACGGTAATTGTTTACTTTATATAAATATATAAAAAATTCAAACAAAACTATTCATTGTTAGTAAGCGCAATATAATATACAGAAAAACTGTTTCTTTCGAAGTCTTTATTTATTATATATTATAAAGAAGTCAAATGTGTGCTCACTGTGATTTGACTTCCGTAGTTATTATATTTAGCAACGCCGCGTAAAAGCAAAAGAGATAGTATGTTTACTACACTCTGTTTCACTCAAAATATTTAATAAAATGTCAGAGTCAAACTTATTATATATCATACGAAAAAATATATTTCATTAGAAAGGCAAAAGAGTCACGGAAAAAAAATACACAAAAAATTTAAAACAAGTTGCCTCAGCAAATCAATTAAAAAACAAACATGGAAATTTCGTGTCAAATAATCCTACATCAAAAGCAAACAGTGCAGTAAAAGTAAGAACTGATACAGAGGATGGATGTCGATGGTCGTCGAATTATATACTTGAAAACATTAGGTAAAAGCCCAGAGCCCAGAACCCTTCTGTGGACTCTCCAAGGCCCACTTGGGAAACTTGGCCCGACGCTGGGAAACAGATGAAATAAAATCTCACTGGCATAAAGTGCCAGGACAAAGACAAGCGAAAAGACTAGTAAGCCTTCCGCCAAGGAAAGCTAAGCAGCTTCTCGAGTTGGACAAGAAAGACTTGAAACTGGTGACGGGACTCCTCACTGAACACTGCCCTCTGAGGTATCACCTGAAAAAGATGGGCAAAACAGATAGTGATAGTTGCCGCTACTGCGAGAACTTCGCTGAAACTGCAGAACATTTGCTTTGCGAATGCCCAGCGCTTTTCTGCAAAAGGCTCAAGTTTCTGGAAGGGTACTTTTTGGGAAATCAAATAAAAACTGTGATATTTCATAAGCATCAATTGTAAAGGCAAAAATTGTTTTATATTAATATTATTTTTCAGGTTCTCTGCAGCTCTTTAAAAATTTAAATGGTTCATTATCTTATTACAATGTACTAATATGTCAAATTTCCTTAAGTTCTGAACAGTAATTCTATGACCGAGGGTACTACCCTTATGTATTAACTGCTAGTGCCACGTCGTTAAAATTTCCAAGCCATGTTTCGCCTCGTTTTTCATAAATTTAATTAGTAATTACTTCCTTTTTTATACCGTTCGGATTACCCATTTTGAATAAAAAAAAATACAAGAGCAGCAAAAAACATACACTCAATCAAACTAAATTTTAACCTATACATTATCACACCTATCCGCTAAAATTTAGGTGCATACTTCTTTGTATACATCAAGCAGGTTTTTTGGTAATCGTCGTGTTTTGTAATCCCACTCCGTTAAATTTAATCACGTGGTGTAATTCAATTCTACACGTGACTATAGTAATCAGTCACCAAATGATTTTTTATTATATTATTTAGGAAGTTTTCTTCCATGTAATTGGTTTTCGGTTAAAAAAAAATTTTTGTTACTTATTAGTCGAGGTGGTATCTGTTTTGGATTAAGTGAGTTTAAAAACGTGGGCATAACTTTATTTTAAACAAAATGTAAAAATTTTTCCATTTTTTCCTCCTATTCTTTCATATGTGTCCGTAACTATTCATTTTAGAGAAAAATCGAAGAGGAAAAAAGTTTTGTAATTCAATTTTAATGCCTTCTTTATACAATCGGCCATGATGGGTGATTACATAGTGGGCCATGATTGCCACCATAATTGTATCCACACAATCATGCATCCCAAATTTGTTAATTGTCATCTGTCCAACATGGATGTTAACTACACATCAAAATAGAACAAGTTAGGCACTTGAAATTACTCATACAAATTATACGTAGGTTGGTGTACAACAAATGTATAAATGGTATATGACAAATAGCACGCATCCTCACTGTTTCATAAAGAAATATGAACTGAGTGATCGGCGATAGTGACGGCGATTATGCCCTTTACACAATCGTGATCACCTGTAATCGCCCATCATAGCCCATTGTGTAGAGGGCCCATAAGATGTAGCTGGTTGCGAATCAAAAAATTATTTCAAAAATGTTAAAAATCACTAAAACAATTCGAATCCTTTTATTGTATCCAGGACTTTTATGCTTGACTCAAGAAAACTTCTTAATGTGATGAATTACCATTCGAAATTTCATCAAAAACATTCACCCAAACATGGGCATTTTGAAACAGATACCGCCTGGTCTATGTCTTTAGTTGAGATGTGCATATGATTATTATTATTAAAAAGGCTATGATCTAAAATGTTTTGCAAAAAAAACTTATTTAAATCGACACAAAGTATCAACTTGTTAAAAAGCACAGCGGTTTTCATTTAAGACATTTGAATAGTTTTTAATTCACAAATATCATTTTACATTGTTTTAGGTTGGAGATTCGGCTGTATTTTTATCCACAGGTCGACCAGATAGACCCTACATAGGCAAAATAGAGGCAATGTGGGAGTTATGTGGAACAATGATTGTAAAAGTAAAATGGTTTTATCACCCTGAAGAAACAATTGGTTGTCCACAAAATCTGAAATATCCCGTAAGTTTTCATATTTTTCATACTGTCAAAAATTGTTACAAAGTAAGTTATCTATCCTCTTTGATGTGTATAAAATGTTCGCATAATAAAGTGAACTAATATTAAAAAGATATACTAACTTTGCGTTTTGGAATGAAAGCACCCCACTCTTTTAGAACAGTGACATTAATTTTCTCGTCAGTAATTTTATTCCTATGTTAAGAATTATTTTTTACTTTTTAGTTTGATTAACTCTAAAAGCATGTTTTTTAGTTTTTTTAAACTATAATTTATTTTTCGTTTTTTAGTTCGATTTTTTTTACTCACTAAAAAAATTATGTATTAAATGGTAAAAGGAATATAAGAATGCATCGGCCGAGAATCGAACCCGCGTGGCAGGCGAGCATTCTACCACTGAACCGTTACGTGACGATTCCTACTAAATAGCACTACCCATAAACCGCGTTAATGAACTTCGTTCCAAAAAGAATAAGGAATGACTTTTCCACATATTTTTTTGAATAAAAGCACGTCCGTCATACTAGTGGAACCTTGTCAATAAAAATTTTAGTATATTGTAGTACTTAATTTACATAAAAAATTAACACATCAAGTAATTTTAGGGAGCGCTCTTTGAATCTCCTCACATTGATGAAAATGACGTTCAGACAATCTCCCACAAGTGCGAAGTCGTACCCCTACAAGAATACACAGACCGTATTGGGGACGATCCTAAAAGTTATGCAGCCATTTATGATAACAACGACATCTATTATTTGGCAGGTTACTACGATCCAACCACTCATTCGATGAAAATCGAACCCGGCATACCATTTACAAAAACTAATTAATAAACAAGATTTTATTTTTCTCATTTGGATAACAAAATTATTCGTTTTTAAAAGTGTTGTTGGTAAAATGTGTAAAATTATTTTTAATTTTTAGCATTTTAACCTTGTCGACAAAATTAACTGTATTTCAACCATCAGAAAGTGACATACAAAACACCAGAAATCCCATTCAAAAACAAATATTTTTATTATCCACAATTCTAAAGGAATATTTTTATAATAAAAATACAATATATTATGTAAATATTGTCTTTAAATTTTAACAATACTTTAGCTAAATATCTTATAGTCTAGATGCACCAGAATGGTAACTTTATTTTTTTAAACTGTTAATTTTTTTATTGGTATGTTTTTTAATTGTTTGGTGTTACATAGGATTCTTTGGATGTTTTGTTTTAACATTTTAAAATCATTTAAAACATCTAAAAGCCAACATTTGATTAATTGTAATGTGATTTCCAGACTTAAAATGGCATTGTTTTTAACTTTTAGTCTCTAATCACCGTTTCACAACAAAATTATAGTCTTCCTACATAATTCATAATCAAAATGTTCCATTTATTTACAGGCAGGGTTACCAGATGTGCTAAAAAAATTCCAGAAACCATGATTCAAACGGTTTTTGGCTTCCTTTTTACGTTTCCGAACCGAAGGGTAAATAAACAGTATTGCCGTAGCAAAACTAACTTTTCCAAACCGAGGGCTCTTTTCTATTTAATATAGTTCTAAAAAAAAATACCTGAAAAATTCATCGACCTAGCTCCCCTTCTGAAGTTATCGTGCGAAAAGTACAAAATGCGGTAAATTTGAGGATCACCTTGTACGGCAGCTACCTGAAGGAATGTACCATTATGGCCCATCTTTGAACTCAGACTGGTCCTTCGGGCAAAACTTCTACCCTGTAAGTTTTAGTGACCTACCGCCTCTCTGTCTCAAGATATCGTGCCCACAAGATTTTCTAACACACACACACACACACACAGACAAAATTTGAAACAACCGTCACGCTGAAAATGGTGCCATTCGACACGTGGGGCCATAAAACGTCAGCGTACATGATTGTGGCGATTTTGACTTTTGAGGGCAAACCAATACTGTTCCTTTTTTACCCTTCGGTTCGGAAAAATAAAAAGGAAAAGTATTGGTTTACCACCAAAAATCAAAATCGCCAAAACCATGTGTGCTGCACGTTTCATGACCCCACGCGTCGAATGGCACCATTTTCAGCGTAACGGTTGTTTCAAATTTTGTCTGTGTCTGTGTGTGTTGGAAAATCTTGTGGGCACGATATCTTGAGACAGAGAGGCGGTAGGTCACTAAAACTTACAGTGTAGAAGTTTTGCCCAAAGGACAAGACCGAGTTTAAAGATGGGCCATAACGGTACATTCCTTCAGGTATCTGCCATACAAGGTGATCCTCAAACTTACCGCATTTTGTACTTTTCGCACGATAACTTCAGAAGGAGAGCTAGGGCGATGAATTTTTCAGGTATTTTTTTTTTCTTTTTTACTTTTCTGAACTGAAGTGTAACTATATTAAATAGAAAAGAGCCCTCTGTTTGGAAAAATTAGTTTTGCTACGGCAATTTAGTACTAGACATACCAAAAAAGCTGGCCCAACTCGTGAATATGACCGTGGCCGGTTCCAAGGCAATCGTAAGAGTTGACAATGAATACACAGACGGCTTTAACATCACATTGGGAGTAAGGCAAGGCGACGCACTATCTTACATACTATTTGATCTAGTTTTAGAAGCAGTCATTAGGAAATTAGATGTGACTGGCTACATCGGCATGAAGAACCTACAAATATTCGCATATGCGGACGATATAGCAATAATAAGTAGGCGCAAGGACGAACTTGAGAGGACTGTTGCCAAACTAAAAAAAAATGAAGCTATCCCAAAAGGTCTCCGAATAAATGAAGAAAGACAAAATGCATGGAAGTAACAAAAAGAGTAATTAATAGAGAAAATTTTAAATGTGTAAACTATGAATTCGAGCACGTAGGAAAATTCTCTTATTTGGGGTCCCAAATGAATCAATCAAACTCTATCAATAGCGAAATTCAGGCAAGAGTTATCAGTGGAAATCGTTGTTATTTCTTGGGGCAGATTTTTGGACCAGTGCAAAACGAAGATGGAACATTGCGATCAAGAATGAATTTTAAACTAGACAACTTGTTAGAGAGCGCAGACATTGTAAAATTCATTAAAAGCCAAAGACTGTCTTGGACAGGGCATGTAATGAGGATGGATGAAAGCAGAACACCAAGAAAAATCCTTGAGTGGAAAGCAGTGGATAGAAGAAACAGAGGAAGACCGAGAAAAAGATGGATAAATGAAGTAGAGTGCGACCTAAAAACAATGAAAATTAAGGGCTGGAAGAATTTGAGTAGAAACAGGACCGAATGCAAGAAAATTACTGAACTGAAAAGACGAAAATCCACAGTGTGCTATAACGTCGTTAAATGAATGAATGAACTAAATAAGATATTTTCCTACTACTTATGGCAAGCTTCCAGTTTTCGGTTTCTATCTCTATATCTGTTACTATAACGTTGTAAGAAAATTTAATTTCGTTAAAATTTTAAAAAGTACCGGTCGCTCCGTTGTTCTGTATTCTTTTCATTTTTCCATATATTTAATACTCCTATATTGCTAGTAGGGGTTTGAAAAAGGATGACAACCCAACGGGCAGACATACATACATCTGTCTCTGTCATTTAGACCTGAAATGCTATGCGCATGCCCGAGAATGAAGCGTTACCGCTAAGCAATAAAGCATACAACAAAATATTTACTATAACTGCAATATAAGCTTTCCGACTACAGTCACAATGCTGCGCACAACGGATATGAATAAGTGAGATAGAAGAATACAGTTGCTGTCTCTCTTGGTGGCAACACTTCCACTTACGGGCTCTAGCAATATAGGAGTATTAAATATATGCATTTTTCACCCACACAAAACACTAAAGGTTACACACTAACTGCAGTCAAAATAAATTGCAGTTCTTATAAAGCGTGTTGTCTTAGTTTTTTAAACTATTATTTATTTTTCATTTTTTCGCGTTATTTAGAGTTTTTAGAGTTTTGTTTTATGTAACCTAAGACTAATTAGGTATTTGTAAAAACAGTTTACCGGCACCGACATTAAAACATCGACATGACCAGGTGATACAGACTAAATCTGTTTGTGGCTAATATTTTTTTCCTTAAAACCACCAAACATTTAAAAAACTTACGATTTGTTTTGTTTGTATGTATACGATCAACAGAGTATTATTAGTGTCCTGTTATATTTTAACTGCGTCTTCAGTTCTACCTATCTTTATTGGAACATACATATCTCACTTAATATAGTGTGAAAAACTGTTGTAACTAATTTTAATCTAATGATTATTGTAAAAAAAGTAAACTTATGCAAATTATTTTTATTTTTAAATATAAATAAGTACTTGCACTTTATCAAAGGTACAACACATGGTACATAAATACATACATATAGTCACGCCTTTTTTCCGTATAAGTAGGCAGAGACCACTTCCTTCCACTTGCTACGGTTCTTACACACATCTTTTGCTTCCTCTACTTTCATGAGTGCTCTCATGCATGCTCGTCGGTTGTTGGTACTCTTGACCTGGCCTTTCTTCAAAACAATGTTGATCTGATCGAGATATGTTCGCCGAGATCGACCTCTACCGACTTGTCCATTCACACTCGCATTATAAATTTGTTTCGTCAATCTTCCTTCATCCATCCTTTCTACGTGTCTAAACCATCTAAGCATTTCTTTATCTATCTTTGTATCTTTTACACCACAGCGTTCTCTTATCTCACTATTTTTTACTTTATCCAACTGAGTCACTCCGGCTATACTTCTCAGACTACTCATCTCCGCAGCATTAATCCTATTTTCATGCTTCTTCTGCCAAACCCAACATTCACTGCCATACATAAGTGTAGGAACCAACACACCTCTATGCACAGCCAGACGTGCCTTTTTTGACACTTTCTGGCTGTTCATAAAGCTATACAGTGCCCCATTCATTTGTTTTCCTGCCAACACCCTTCGCACAATGTCACTGTCATACTTTTCATCTCTCGTAAACTTTGAACTCAAGTACACAAATTCATTTACTTGTTCCACTCTTTTTCCCTCAATCGAAACTTCACAGTTTGTCATGCTTTCTTCTCTTTCAAAAACCATTACTTTCATTTTGCTTACATATACACATAAGGCCTGTTCATTTGTCATGCTCACGCTGCTCCATAAATTAAATAAATGTGCAGATTGATATGATTTTCGTGATACAAATCCACGAAGAGCATTTACTAACTGCTGAATTCAAAGGAAAACAAAACCCCCACCAAAACAATTTTCATTTCTTTAAGTAAATAATTTTTCAACTCAGAATTTGTATCAATTATACTAAATTTTCTATTGATTTTTAATGTCTGATTTTTGAAATTCTGCTAGATCAAACTGATATGATTTTTCTGCTCTACCTAAATTGGTGGAGCAAATAAATCCTGCTTTATCTGGTATATAGCAACTTGCTCCTGTCAAACGAACGGTCTCTGATCAATTTCTTATATCAAATGAACAGTCGAATACTGCTCAAATCAGTTTTGAGCAGCGTGAGCTTGACAAACGAACAGGCCTATAGTATATTAACCAAAATAGCAAATAGGTGAGAATAGCAGAAAAGTGAAAAATTTCAATGGGTAGGTAGATTTGAAATACACAGTATTTTTTGTAATCTATTTAGATATAGAGGAGTTGCAGCTTAATCCTCTTATCGCTATTTAAATATATTTTTGATATTTTATCTCTTTTCAGATTAAGTTTGGTAAACTTTTATTGTATATAAACATTAATATTTAGGATTAAAATATGTTCGTTCCAACTCTCAACTTCTTTATCGCCTTGAAGCGGTATTCGGTTTTGTTCGGATCTAATTTATGCGCTTGTGTCAACTTTGTATTCCCTTAAATAATACTAAAAAATGTTGAAACGGTTTTAGGGCCGTTTTATGGATTCGACCAAAAACCGAACTGCTTATCGGTAAATACAAAATAATTGAGAGAAAGAGCTGATAAAAGTTCCTAATGCGAACCATTTAGAAACTGGTTTACGAGAGATCCCAAGATTAGTTGGAGCGGTCCGATAAACCGTCCTTGGAACGCGTTTTTTTTTTATTACACATGACCGTTCACTGTATGGTTTTTTGAGTAGTTGGAACGAACCTATGTAGTAAATAATTCTCCTCAAAATGCCATTTTTATTTCAATGTTTTAAAGGTGCATTACTGACTATGCTCGATCTCTTACTAGCGACCTTATACGAAAACTTGTTTTAATAAAATGTTTGCAATAAGGTGTATTTTTTTATTAATAGTAGAGATCAGAGCGAGTCGGTAGAACACCGTAATTCTAGAAGTAATACAAGTACGTTAGGTAGCCAAAAAAAATAGTTTTTCTTTAATTGTAGAAAGTAAAAACATGACAGTAAATATTAAAATCTTTAAATGCTTTTTATATCTCGGTAGCATTTAGAGAATCTATCAGGATGTTAGTTCATTGATCAATATGCAAAAAAAACACGATATGTTAAGATTCCAGTTTACTTGACGATTTTTAACGTACTAATTTAGTTGTTCCATTCAAAACTGAAATGGTTCCTTGTACATTTTCAGTTTGATATTATATCAGGAATTGTAAGTTTCAAATTCGAAAAAGAATTCTAAATGTTTGGATAACACTTAAAACCTAATTTTAATATTAAGTTAAACATAAAATTTCATCAAATTTTAGTTAATTTGAATATACTTGATTTGAGAATAGTAGCGTTTTTGATGACTTAAATTTAGAATCATTTTAAAATAAAACTTGTCCCTGAGCAATGCTATTGAATACAAATGGAAAGCAAATATATTATTTATTCTAAATATAAGTAGAAAAAACATATTTTCAAGCTGCTTTCTTAAATTTGCTTGAAAATCGTGTTGGATATGTAACAATAATAAATTGATCGATGAGCTCATCGCTTAAAATGTAAATATATTTTTATGTCATTTTAATATTTTACTCATAATTTTAATTATGAAATTATAAATTTTATCTATGCGGTGCATAAATTAATAAGCAATGAAACATAATATATCAGATGTAACAGTACGATGCCTTGCAAAATCTTCCAGTCTCTTTTTGGACAATTCGGATTAGAACCTTCGGAAATTGTGTGTCTCTAAAAATTGAAACATTGTAAAAATCATTAAAGTTGAAGAAACATGATATTTTGGTTACATTTTGATGTTGTTCGATTAGTGTAAACTTGCAATTTTACCCATTAATTTAACATGACTTACTTTCTCGTATTTATCAAAAAATATTTATAAAATTCTAGGAAAATATTCGTATAATTAATACAAAACAAAATCTGATGCGCGCTACACAATTTGATAACGTCACAGCTACACACCGTTGCTAAATTGTAGAAAGTTGTGTTTTCGGTTGAAAATCTTGCCAATTTAAATATGAAACTTATTTTTTTTCTATTATTATTATTATTTAACAATAGCGTCGGGCCTGACAAAAGCCCTTGGGTACTTCGACCTTAAGATCTTTTGTGCCATCCCTTAGGTCATTTATTGTGTGTCAACTGGGTCCATCAGTGATCTTACGTTTCTAAGATCTTTATAGGTAGGAGTTGCCTTGCCGAACTATCTTACTCTTTTTTTGTGATAGTGTTTCGCATTCTATCAAAAGATGGTTCTTTAACCTCGCCGCAGAATCTGCAGGAATCACTTGCCAGTTGCTTCAGGCAACCGTAGCATTCCTTGACTAACTTGGTTTTTTTTTGTGACGTTAGCCACAGCCAATTTTTTTTTCTAATAAGAGTAATATTACAAAAGTTTAACGTGAA
The DNA here is from genome assembly GCA_950111635.1 of Agelastica alni. NCBI lineage: Eukaryota > Metazoa > Arthropoda > Insecta > Coleoptera > Chrysomelidae > Agelastica > Agelastica alni. The sequence continues at coordinate 24,598,258 of OX467713.1, read as the reverse complement.
ACAAGTACCTACCGATTCTGTTCTGTTCTACAAGAACAGAATAGAATCCGGGTTCATCATCACACACACGCCGGGCGCCGGTCTTTCTTGATTCTCGCTCAGTCGCTCTTCTGACCGGCCAGAATCTGATCGGCGATGCAGGCCGATTGCTTGCTGACCGGGCATTCTTGACGGTTCGGGTCGGTAGGTATTGACGAGTGGTACATTTTGTATTGCATTCTAGCCTATGTTTCGAGTCGCACGGAAATGTGTCATGTAGCATGTTATTTCATTTAATATTGGATGCATTGTTTTTACGATTATTAAGGTACTATAACTACAAGACAGAAATAATAGTCAGTGACTCATTCAAAGCTTCGTGGCGGGCGAAGTGAAGAAGGGAAGAGAGAAGATAATTCCAGTGGCGGGTACAATTTCTATTTAAATGAAATTGTTATTTAGGGATTTTTACTTTATTAACAACAGCCTTGATTTTATTTAGGGTTGGCAATTGGTTTCTAAAAAAAAACTGTACACTTTCTGGCGAATCACATTATATTGGATCATCTAGAATAACTTTCTATCTCTTGTTTCGTTTTTTTCCCTCTTTTTACCAACTTTAAGTGATCTTAAAACTGTCCGAGAACACATTTTTGTTAAATTTCCGCACAATTCTACTGCGTCTTCCGCACACAAATCCGGATTTCTAGCCCGAATACTTTCATACAAAGTGTTTACCAATGTATGTTCACCCGCAATTAAATGTCTTTTCACTTTTTTGGCAGTACTTGTCGAAGCTTCTCCCTGTTTCATTTTACAAATTCAAATTTGAAATAATTATTTAATATAAAACTACCCACAAGCACGACCGACCAACAAACCTTGACTCGATAACGTAATGGACCGTTCAGTGTTGCTACCTCCGCGCGGCCATCAAAAAATTTTAGTACAAAATTACATGCATTGACCGCGAATCTCCATTAAAATAAGAGGCTGGTTTCAAATGCTCCGCAAGCTCCGATACTTGGGCCGCAGTACATTTGACAACGGTGATCATTTTGTGCCAACATGTTGTGTCCGCATTTAAAACAAGCGGCACTTGGAGAGCATTCGATAATTGTTTGTAATATTATAGCCGCTCTTGTATTGTTGATTCACAAAGCTTTGAATGAGTCACTGACTATTATTTCCGTCTTGAAGTATAATATAAGCAAGGTTCATTTTGTCAATTTATCCTATTTGTAAATATACAGAGTGGGCCACAGAAAACAGTCCACCCCGATATTTGGCAGTATTCATTAGAATTTAAGGAAATGCTGAAACACGTCGATTATTGTTCCAAGGGGGACACGTTTTTACGATACAGATATCTCATTTGAAAACCCCCTCCCTTTTACTTCCCCAACCCTTATATAAAATAGGGAGTGTACCATGTGTGGCACATCATTAGAAAGTCATTTAGATGGAGTATATGATCATTCATGATTTTTTTTCGATATTTATACCGTCTTTGCAAAAAAAGTCTTATTTTATTTAAATTGCAACACATCTTAAAAATAAAACGCAACGCCTACGTTTGTAATGTGTCAATTTTTCCGTCATAGTTCTTTGTTTTAATAACTACTGACCCTATTTGACGAAATTTTCTAACTAACTTTAATACATGTGAGTGATAAAGTTGCTTGTCTTCACGAAGCTGATTAAATAAATTCGATGTACTTCTTGCACACTTCCCGTTTTAAAAAAAATATGGAAATAATCTCAACTCGTTCTGCAATTGAAGTATTAAGTATGAAGTATTCAAAAAATACCTAAATTGATTTGCTGGCATCAATGTTAACAAACTGTCTTAGTATCAAATTACTAGTTCTTACAAAATTCGTTTTGTTGTAATTTTGATGTGACAGAAAAAATTGACACATTATCAGAACAGGCGTTGCGTTTCAATTTTAAGAGGTGTTGCACTTTAAATTAATAAAGACTTTTTTGCAAAGACAGTGTAAATATCGAAAAAAAATCATCATGGATCGTATGCCTGAATACTCCATCTAAATGCCTTTCTAATGATGTGCCACACATGGTACATTCCGTATTTTAAATTAAGGGGTTGGGGAAGTGGAAGGGAGGGGATTGACAAATGAGATATTTGTATCGTAAAAATGTGTCCCCCTTGGATCAAAAATCGACGTGTTTCAGCAATTTTCTTCTGAATACTGCCAATTATCGGGGTGGACTATTTTCTGAAGCCCACTCTGTATAGTACATCATAAACAGGTAAGGAGAGATGTGTTCAAAGTAGGTACTTTAGATAATTTGCTCGCGTCGATGTACGTTGATCAAACTGAATATTTTAATAGGTGCTTTGTAACATAAACGTCATTGATAACGTGCATTGGATTATATTTGGTATTTACTGTAATCATTGAAATTGTCGTATTATAAAAAACTGCAAGCTTACAATAATCAGATTGTATTAACACGTTGAGCATCAGCGCGGTCCATAGGACCGCAAATGAACCTCTCTCGCAGCACGACGAAGTTTATTTTAAACTTTCTCCACAGCCCAAGTGACCGCATTTAAATGTGTTTTACAGTTGGATTGGACCGACGTGGGTCCTTGAAACATTGCCTTAAACTTGGGCCGTTTGATTTTTTTTCATGACCTACTTCATTTTAAAACCAAAAAACTTACTTTTTATTTTTTTTCGTTTGAAATGAAATAGTGAAATTTAAATTCTCCAGAACCAAATAATATGCATCGTATATTTTTGTACACTTACATAAAAGTATAGGGATAAGAAAACAAAAACAAAATTTTATTTTGCTTTTTCATATTGCAAGTAGTGTGTAATTTCAAAGAAAAATAAGGAAGATTTATTTATAAAAAAAATACAAAAAAACCAGGTTCATTGTGTACGGTCAATGGGACCGCTCTGTGCACTGAAGAACGTTTATCTGTAAACTTTCCCCCGGGCCCAGAGCGGGCCTACGGACCGCACACAAAAAAGTGATTTTTTCGCTCACTTTTAATTTCAAATAAATTTTTTCATTATTTTACCTTGAAATTATAGCCCATGTGGGAAGTAAAAACAAAAAAAAAATATTAGGCCAGTGGGAAAGTTTAACGATTTTGGTTGGGGCTTAACGTGTTAAACCGCTTTTAAATATTAGTTTTTATCGCAATCATTCTTAAAATCATCTATTCATAAATTAAATGTGAAAATTGTGCTAAGAAAAGCCCACAGAAAATGACTTATGTAATCATAAAATTACAAAATATTGTCTTGGATAATATTGTTATATCATGAATTTTCAATTTATTTTAAAATATTTATGCTTTTATCCCAGTGAATTTTTGTTTTATTAGTTTTTTATCATAACTTTTATTTAGTTTTCGTAAGTAATTTAGAGGTATAATTTTTTTCATTTTAATATTAAGTTACCGATCGGTAAAACTCTTAAAAAATTAATATCTTTGACGTAGGTTTTACATTCAAGAAGGATTATCAATTATTTGGGGTTTTATATTTATATATATATATATATATATACAACAACAGCTAGCATATTTTTTTCTAAATTTTATATCGAAGGTAATTTAAAATGTATTTAACCAAGTTTACTACGAAGTTAACACCATAAATATTGTAAATAGCATTTTTTTTATTGCAAACCCATTTTCGAATTTTCTCGATATAAAATTTCTTAAAATAATTTGACCTCAAGTTCAAAAATTAATCACTATTATTGTCTTATTGACATATTCACTTCTTACATCAATTATTGCTTTTTTTCTTAGCAAGTTCCACAATAAACACTTATTTCGTACCATTAACAAACATTAAAAATTTGAGTTGGATTTTTCACGGCAATATCCTCCAAACTTTTTGTTACATATTCAACTAAACATGTATGTCGCGCAGTTTATTAACAATCTTCACAAATTAGATGAACAAATGACAAAGTAGTTATCATTTTTCTTGCAATATATTCAATTAAATGTAAATAGTTTTATGATAAACACCACTATGGCAATAATGAATTTCAGCAATGAAAATAATAAATATCGAAGTTTTCATTTTATTTTTGCTTTGTGCAGTTTTAAGTATATTGGCATATTAAAAATAAAATGTAATAAAGGATTTACCCTTTGTTTTATAACATATATTTATTCTATAGAATATATTTATATAAAATTTATAACCATATAAACTTATAAAGCAGGAACCTATATATTTTAGTATACGTTATTATTTTATTTTTGTACATGTACATTTTAATTTTTAAAAGATTCGTGTAGAATGGTGCTAACTTGAAAATATTGCAGTGATATTAAAAACAATGTAAATATTACGCTTAGAGACTTGTAAATATGGCTCTTTATAAATAAAAACCAAAAAAGCAAAATTTGTTTGTTTTCTAGTATATAACACAATGACCTCTTCTGTACTTTGTCACAAAAATATTGAATTTAATGAAAACGTGTGAAATAATATTTTATTAGCATATACTTATGGAAAAAAGTAATGAGTCTGGATTTTTTAAGAATACAGGTGCTGGGAATATCGATCAGTATTGTCGTTTAATGCTAAGCAATACGCCATCTGACGGAATAAACTTGCATCAATATCACGTGATGAACAAGTGTGATTGCTTTGTGTTTATATACCCTGAAGCTTGCATTTGTGCGAAGATTATACATAGTTGTTTAATAGTGACTAATAATTTAGTAATAGTGAAAATGACCAGCAGAGTAAATTGTTGTGAACACGGATGTAACTCAGTGTGTAAAAAACCCAATTTGAGTTTTCATTATTTCCCAAATGAGGGTCAAAGAGTTGAGCATATTAGAGAATCGGGAATGGTGACTATGGTTGATGGGATTGTCAGATAATCCTTAATTTCCTCAATATTCTTGGCTGGTAATGCAAGTTTGTCATACAAAGTCTCCGGTGAACTTGTAGATTCTGGTCTTTTGGAAATATCCAATGCTTTAATAGATTCCTTCAAGGTTTTAACTACTGTTAAAATTTCTGCTAGCATACTGGTAAGCAAATTTTGTTTCCTCATACACTCTTTACCAAAATTTGCGAAATTTCCTGCAAGCTGCCTCAAAGCTAAATCTGAAAAAATATCCATATAAATAAGAAGTGAATATCAATATAAATATTAAATTAGATGAGAAATACTCATTCATGTATGTGAAATAGCTTTTTTTTAAAAAAAATACAAGTAAAAAACACACCACCATCAGAAGTGCTTCTAGTGAAATTGAAGGAAGGAACAGGATTAGTCTTTTCATTATTGGGTTTCTCGTCGATTCCTGAAAAAAAAACTAAGTTGAAAATACAGGAGTTTTATGGATTTGATCTATTTGGACTTACTCAAAGGAACTAATTTTTTTTTGGTAGAGGAGGATCTGGTTTCAATTCTTCTTATGAATTAATGATCTATCATTTTATTTGTGATTATTTATAGTAACTTCAATGACACAGAGAAAGCAAGATGATTTTTATGGTTTTTTCATTGAGACTGTCAGTTTTACATAAAATGATGTGGCCAGCCTTAAAAACCTCTATACCTTCCTTAATTGGTGGAACACGTTCACCCACATAATACAATATATCCGAAATTGAAATTTCCACTTTTATAGGTATTGCAACAAGAATTTCAGGGACAACAGAACTGAAAAACTTCGAAAACAAACCAAAATTGATACCTGACACACCTGGTATTTAATGGCATTTAACAAGAATCCAGCGACAATAAAACTGAAACGTCGAAAACAAATCTTAAATCCAGCTTCAATCCAATAGTTTAACACAAAAAAATCAACTCAAATCTCTGATGAGGTAACTAAAATTCCCTTCAATAAAAACTTTGATACAAGTGATCAAATGACAGAATAATTGTTGTTCACACCTCGATCCAACATTTTGTCATTGACAGCGCCATCTCGCATTACGTGATTTTTTTCTATTTAAAGCCCCACGCATCTTTTAAAACGGAAACATTAGTTTGACATATGCACCCTCCATTCCGGTTAACACCTATCTGACACTATGCTCCTTCCTGATGTTTTATATGTCAAAGCTATTTCACTTTGACATATCTAAAACAGCTAAGTTCAGATCTAATCTCACGCCTATCAGTGCCACTTTTATATACTACATTTTGGTAGACACTTTTTAAATAAAAGTCTCATATAAGATTGTTCTCCTAATGTCTACCTTCCTCACCTCAAGACCACTTTTTGACGGACAGAATAAAAAGAAGCCATGAAGTCACCCATCTGTTGCTAACGTTGACGTCAGGTGACGCGAAACGATAAGGTTGCCCCTACTAAATTTTGTTCAACGCGCCTAAAGAAGTTTTTACTTCAATAACATTTCAATTATGCGATAATTTTTATGAGTGTAGTTATAGGTATACAAAAATACATCTAATTAAGTTGTGTATAGAAACATTTTTGGTAATAAAAGTCGAATTAATTTTATTCAGTTTATTCGTATAGAAAGTGCATATACATAAAGATACATGTAAATATGATATCTAAAATTACACAAACACATATAAGACTGTAAAAAGCAAATATTATTCCAAAATATTAAATTTATTTACCAAAATTTTCAATGGCAAACAATATTTTCTATATTATATTAACTTGTTTCTGAATATTCTTTTCCATTTATTTGAAAAGTAACTAGTAATTCAAAATACGGAACAATTACATTTAAAAATTTTTTTTTTCTTATTTCTTTAAAATTATAAATTTTATTAATTATCATGTTAACATACTTTTAAATTTACAGTTATACAAGTTGTGCAAATTATAATAAAGTTATTATCACTTTGGTAATGTTTATAGAATGACTCTGAGCCCAATTTGGAAGTAGTACTTTTTGTAATTTTTTTATAAAAAGCTACCCATTTTTTTGTATTAAAAAAGTTCTTTAACGTTAGGGAATTTTCTGATGATATTTTACATTCCAATCTTTACTCTAAAACTTTCAAACATAAAAAATTCTATTTCTTACTTCAAAAAGTAGGTACTTGCTAGTAAGTAAAAAAAATATTAAATCTAATTGCGTTTGTGAGTTCTGTTTTACAGTGTTGTGAATGAAAAATCGGCTTTAGAGCTTATAGCTCTGAAACGAAAGTTTCAAGATACATAGTTGGTAAAGGTACACTCTTTATAGTGTTTAAATGCCCCAATTAAACACTTTTTTTTTATTTCCATTTAAAAACCAGTTTATTGCAATAATAAATAGGTAACAAAAATAAATACAAAGCCAGTTATATTTATTTTGGTCACCAACGAATTGATATTATCAACACAAATAACCAATTAACCATCATAACTCTAAATTACATCGTTAGTTAGTTATTGTAAACACGCTACCTAAATGAAATATTTCTTTGGTACATAATTTTAGTCATGATTTTATGTCGTCTCTATTTACTCACGCTTTTGTTAAATTTTAGATATACGAGATGTAGATCCTAATTTTTTAACATTTTTTTTAATTAATATTACATTACTTCAATAAAAAGAATAGGTGTTTTCACTACAGGGTTGCCAGGTCGGCTAACCAAAAATCCCCAAATTGACATGGAAAAATGCTAATGTTATTTAAGTAATATGGACTTAAGAAAGTCTACAATCTTCCAAATTAACATTTTTAATAAGTTACACTAATATAAGTATGAAAAATATATTAACATTCCTTAAATCTTTGAGGGGTACGGGTACAAAAACTGTACCCAGAAAGAAACATCTGTCAAATGGCAGTGGTACAAAATCTGAACTATTCATTCTAAAATTTTTAGCAAAAGGAGCAAAGGTATGATTTGTCAACCACCATTAGATTTGTGCTTCTCTTTTCTGCTTTTACAGACCCTTTGGAAGTGGCGCTATATGGCGACTGTGACAGTGAAGTTAAATATTAGTGAAAATGAGTCAAATTATATTAATTTGAAAGATATATTTAGAATATCTTAAACATCTGACTATCAATTATGTTAGATTAATGTTATATGACTAATAAATTATTTTATAATTTTGCTTTTTGTTGATTTGTTGTGGTTCAAAAAGTGTACCAATACTCAAAAATATGGATTTTTTACTATTTAAATTGATAAATATGACATATAAAGAGCTTATGAATAGGAATTTTGTTGATAAATTCGATCAGAATTTAAATTTGTATAAGGAAGCAGAAAAACTCAAATTGTGGCATAGGTATAGACCTATTAAATAGGTCTATATGGGCATAGGAAATTTTTTTTCCTAGACGCGGCAGTTGTAAATGCTTTCGTGCTATGTAAGGAACTTCATTTGCCTAAAATGTCTATGAAAGACTTTGGGAGAAGTGTATTACAAGCCCTAGTTCCAAATAAAATTGTCCTGACAGACAAAAAACAACTGAGTACCGAAAAGGCCTTACTTATTTCAAAAATAGCTGCAGCTCGTGTACATATTCTTCTTCTTCTTCTTTAGGTGCCCTGTCCTCCTCGGACGTTGGCAATCATCAGCGCTATCTGAACCTTGTCTACAGCTCGGCGGAACAATGTGGTAGTGCTCACTCCATACCATTGTCTTAAGTTTTTTAGCCAGGATATCTTTCTTCTACCCGGGCCTCTTCGTCCTTCGATCTTCCCTTCTATAATAAGCTTTAAAAGTCGATACTTGTCATTCCTTAAGATGTGACCAAAATACTCCAGTTTGCGCTTTTTTAGTGTAAACAGAACTTCCAGCTGCTTGTCGAGGCGTTGAAGTACCTCGTTGTTACGCACTCTTTCTACCCAGGAGATTCTTAATAGCCTTCTGTACGTCCACATTTCAAAGGCCTCCAATTTTTTGCACATCGCATCTGTCAAAGTCCAAGCTTCCATTCCATAAAACAGTATGCTAAACACGTAACAGCGAAGCACTCGGACGCGCAGAGGCAAGCTTAAATTTCTGCTACAAAGTACTTTACGCATTTTCAGGAACGAAGCACGAGCTTGTTCTATTCATATTGTACATATTGAGAGTACATATTGAGAGAGCAAATCAACGTATCAAAATTTTGAATGGAAAACTGCAGTGGTCATTAATTCCAATGATCCATCATATTTTCTGTATTGCTTGTGCTGTTATGAATCTATCAAGCCCAATTTTAGCAGATAAGTTTTTATGCTGATTTTTTCCACCACACAAACTTCACAAAGTTCTCATTAAGGGAGAAAGAGTGGAACAAGTAAATGAATTTGTGTACTTGGGTTCAAAGTTTAAGAGAGATGGTAAGTATGACAGTGACATTGAGCGAAGGTTGTTGGCAGGAAAACAAATGAATGGAGCACTGCATAGCTTTATGAGCGGCCAGAAAGTGTCCAAAAAAGCACGTCTGGCTGTGCATAGAGGTGTGTCGGTTCCTACACTTATGTATGGGTTGGATTTGGCAGAAGAAGCATGAAAATAGGATTAATGCTGCGGAGATGAGTAGTCTGAGAAGTATAGCCGGAGTGACTCGGTTGGATAAAATAAGGAATAGTGAGATAAGAGAACGCTGTGGTGTAAAAGAAGATGTGGTTACAAAGTAAGTAAAGGAATGCTTAGATGGACATGTAGAAAGGATGGATGAAGGAAGTTTGACGAAACAAATTTATAAGGCGAGTGTGAATGGACAAGTCCGTAGAGGTCGACCTCGGCGAACATATCTCGATATCAGATCAACATTGTTTTGAAGAAAGGCTAGGTCAAGAGTGCCACAGCCGACGAGCATGTATGAGAGCACTGATGAAAGTAGAAGAATCAAAAGATGTGTGTAAGAACCGTAGGGAGTGGAAGGAAGTGGTCTCTGCCTGCCCCTACGGGAAAAAGGCGTGACTATATGTATTTATGTAGGTGAGTGATACTGTTTACTGACTTTTTATAGTTCGACATTTGTCCACACTTTCGCCTCGATCTTAAAACGTAATACCGATAGGGACGTTTGCTAGTTAAGCAGTTAAGCATGCACAGTAAGCAATTATTCACGTTTGTGTTTACGGCAGCTCTACGTATGTGTAGTATTTCCAATCCATTTAAAAAACTTGATTTTACGAGCGCACTGCGATATTCCGGTAATAAGCTATACTGAGTAATACCGATAAATTTAGCAAAACACATCGGCCGCCTCTTTTTATATGCTACGGGTAGCTCAGCTTATTTTTAAATATAAAAGTCGCTTATACACATTTATCAAATCATCGGTCGACTATCTAGCTTGCAGGGGTTCACTTGAAAAGGAATTGGAGTTTTATATATAGACGTTTCAAAACATTAGCGCGCGCGGGGCTCAGGAGATTTTTATTGTTTGCGTTTTATTTTTTTTGTGATATTTGTGAAATGGCTTTTTGGAGACCGTTTGATGTAAATGATGAATCTAATGAGTTGCCTAATATTGACGATATTTACAATAATATTGAAATTTCTGATAATAATATAATTCAAAGTAATGATAATATCCAAATAAATGATGAAATACATCTTAATAATGAAATTTGATTTAATGAGAGACAAATATGGGAATTTAAAAATTGAGATTTGAATATTCAAGTTCAACAATTAATTTTAAATATATATTCATGCTTAAAAGCTGAAAATGACAGTTCAGCTTAAGAAGTAACAATTAAAACAATATGCAACCTAACGAAAATTATTTATTCTACAATTTATTTAGTAATTAAACGAGGCGTTGTGACTGAACAAGATAAAAAACGAGAATGTATCGTCAGCCGTCGGATAGATGATGCATCTAAAGATGTGATTCGACAAACGCTTTACAATACGTACAAAGAAAATCAAGTCCCAACATTAGAAATTATATTTAACAAATTGCAAGATTTTAACGATTTTAAATATAAATTTTAGAAACTCAAATGGTCTCCAAAAAGCCATTTCACAAATATCACAAAAAAAAATAAAACTCCAACTCCTTTTCAAGTGAATACCTTCAAACTAGATAGTCGACTCATGATTTAATGAATGCGTATTAATCATCATCAGCCTCTCGACGTCCACTGCTGGACATAAGCCTCCTAAAGTGTTTTCCATTCTTCTCTATTTCGCGCGGTTCCAATCCGAATAACCACAAACTGGATTGAATGCGTATTAGCGACGTTAATATTCAAAAATAAGCTGTGATACCCGTAGCTTATAAAAAGAGGCGACCGATATGTTTTGCTAAATTTATCAGTATTACTCAGTATAACATAAAGCGCTTATTACCGGAATATCGCAGTGCCCTGGTAAAATCATCATTTTTAAACTAAGATTGGAAATACTATACATAGATAATTAATTAAAAAAGTTCTGATTTAATAATATTCATAATTTAATAATATAAGTCAAAAACTTGTAAAATTTGCTTTTTACAAAGTTTACAATTGAAAAATATGGAATAACAAAAAAAAACACAATTACAAATGTTTGATATAATTGTTGTAAAGCAGTATAAAATCCGATCACAAAAAACATTATTAAGAGAAAAAATGTGCTCTTTAGTTAGAAAATTATATGTTTTAGTATTCTTTGAACGAACATTTTTTATTTATCAGCCGTACCTATATTATCTATATTTTAAGTCTGAAATATGAATTTAATAAGCGTTGAAAATTCTTATAGAAGTAGAAATACATCATAGATGCAAGATTATTTTCAGCATTCCCGTTTTATTGTTCCAATAGATATACACTTTGAGTTTGAATTATTTATTTTAAAAAATCATCAAGATTTTTTTTTCCGTTTATATCTTCAGGCTAGAAAAATAATTTAAATCTATTTCTTTAATTTATTTTTAATTAACGACATTATTGAGTCTGAAGAGATTTCAAGCACTTTAAAAAAATTTCTTATTTTGGCGTAGCTGTAGTTATTTTTCCTAACCAATACAATAGCCATGACGATGAAACTAGGAAATTTTGAATCCCCACTTTAAACTTAATAAATTGTCAGGTGACAAACTCTCTAGTACCATGTCATTTTTTTTTTAATAGATACGCTCTGAAGATGGCTGTATAAGCCAAAACTAGTTGCGAATAAGTATCTATAACTAATAAAGTGTTAGATTAAGTGTTTCATTACAAATAAAATGGATCAAAATGTCCTCAAAGTGTTCACATTGACAACATTTTACTTATAATTTAATTGTGGCATTAAAATTTTCATCGGAATAATAAAATTGGAATACCTAGCCCTACTACATAATATAAAACTTATAGCCATATATATATACACAACAGAACAATAAAATTTGGTCATGTGCACGTAAATATTATTTTTTTATATTTATTTAATATATCATCCCATTAACTTGCACTTAACGTTAATAATAATTCACAATTATAATTACTTTTTGATTTTTATATCGATCAGTCCAAACTTAGGTACGATAAATTTCCTAGGATAATTTTACCGACCATAGGATTTTGGTAGTCCCATCTCTACTTCCCCCACTCTTCAGTGAGTGCCACTACAAGAATACAGTTGGCCGAGTAAATTTAGTATTTAGTATTGTTTACAAAATTATCTGTAAATCTTGCTTTTTAAAAAAGACTGATTGATAATAGATATTTATACTAATAGCCTAAATTTAATATTGTGGTTTCTTTTTCAGCCAAAATGGTATTTAAATATTAAATATGTTGCGCCGTAAAGGCTATCAGAAAATAAATTCAGAATACTGGAATGGCGTGGAGGAATAAAATGTAATCAAAAACACAATAATTATAAAAAACACGTTCTTTTACTAAAATTTGGTGTCACTGACAAAACGTCAAACAAAAACATAACCAGGAGGCTAGACATACACTATCAGTTTCTCATTGGTCAACCATTCCCGGCTCTTGTTTGGCTCAAAATGTCACTAAAACGTGACGCAATGGTACAGTAATTGGCCAGATGTGAAAGAGCTCAGGGTGCATCAGTAGTAGTTTTGAGGTTAGAAAAACTGTCTATTGGCAACACATTTATTTACAAAAAAATTAAAACTACCTAAACTAAAACGTAACAACAAGCGAATTAGGAGTTCAAATATGTAAAGTTCTCTTCATGTTTGCACAAAAGTGGATACATTTTTTTCTTTAACTCAGTAAACTTTCATCGTTTCTTTTCGTTCATAGACATAGAGGTGGAATTGGGCTCTGCAACAGCTGTTATATTTAGATTCCTATGGTCGTTAAAATTATGTCGTACTCTTTTTATGAATATCTAAGATACAAGATTTATAACTATTTTTTGATACGTACACATTTTGATTTTTATTTTTCTACCAGTCCACAATAAAATTTAAACTTAAAATATTTTACTCAGCACAATAAATTGCTGCAAAATATGAATGTATTAAAATAAATTATTACTTTATTATTCCTTTGCCTTTGCATTCTCAAATTCTTTTGTTTGTAGGACAATTTGGCAAGTATTCTAGAAATCGTTACATGCGCTAGCTGTACAACAGGAGGAGATGCTTTGAATTACGATTGTGTCAGAATTTTGGAACAGATTAGTTACATTTTACGAGTATACTCGGTCAGTAGTATCTGAAGCTGCGAAGGTTAAATGCGCAGTAGCAAAATACCATAAAGGGGAGAAAGCTCAGTTCGTTCAAATACGTCGAAGTAAATACTTGGATCTTAAAGCATTGATGTGTAGTCAAGCCTCTTTAGACTTTGCATAATACTGTTAGTTATAGAAATAGAATTAGCGTTAATTTAATCAAATAGTATAGATAATCAGTTTAATTTAAGTTGTACATTATTTTTTATCTCAACTGACAAAACAAAATGTATGACGACATTAAAAGAACCACTTAGATGTAAACTTGAAATAAATGGAGAAGTAATCAAACAGGAAATGTAGTTCAAATACCTGGCTATAGAAATTACAAGTCATGGAAACGTAGAAGAGGAAGTACGAAAGCAAGTAGCTAAAGCCAGCAAAGTAGCCGGGTGTCTAAACGACGTAATTTGACGTAATCAACACCTAAAACAAGAAACAAAAACAAGGATTTACAAAACGGCAATAAGACTTATCATGACTCTTATACAGCAGAAAAAAGACCAGATACATCCAAAATAAAACAATTTCTAGAAACAACGGAGATGAAGATACTAAGGAGAAATACAGGGAAGACTTTGATGGATAGAGAAAGGAGTGAGAACATTGGACAAATGTGCAAAACGGAGAGTATCAATGATTGGGTATCGAAGAGAAAACAAGAATACTTAAAACAATAAAGTAACAGTGTTTTTTTTTATTTTCAAATTGATTGTTGTATTAAAAATTAAAATTTCATAATTTGTAAATTAAAATCATTGAATAAATGACCTAGTAAAAGTAGGCAGTCAGCTCGAGGCCACTTTTTGACAGACAAAAAGAAGAAGAAGAAGGAGCTATATTTTTTTGACCACTGCTGTCACCTTCTACATCGATAACACTATGGAGGATAAAGATAAGAAGAACAATCCTATAGCGCTAAGGTTTTGAGAAAACAACTTTTTACTGCGTAACTGTTTTATTTAAAAATTATTGCGTATCTATTTCTCTTCGACATACTTTATTTCATCTAAAACAGTAACGTTCAGATCTAACCTCACGACTACCATCCTTATATACCAGATTTTGGTGGACACTTTTACAATAAAAGTCCCATATAAGATTGTACTCATTATCTCTTCTACCCTCCATATTAAAATCATTAAATAATAAAAGTGAGCTGTCAGCTCGAGGCCACAATTTGACAGACAGATAAAAAAAGAAGAAGCCATGACGTCACCCTGACGCTTGATGTACCTATCTATTAATTCTCATTATCTATAGGTACAATGTGTCCCAGATTCGCTTCTCTATACAGGGATCTCGGCTCCTATTATACCTTCAGCAAAGGTTAAATGGAGAAAATTTCAGAGGAAGCTTAGTGCATTCGATAACCGGCTTCAGATTTACGATCGGTTAATTGGTTTTGGAAATATCGGCGAAAAACCGAAAATGGTTTTTCGCCAGTAAATCCGAAACGATTGATTTAACGGCTCTCAAAATGTGACATTATTGCGACACTTTTTCAAGACAAATACGATAGCGTGTTTGACATTTCTTAATCGTCTTTTGTTATTCCGCAATCCACCTTAACTTTCATTTTTCTTTTGACCACCCTATTGGATTTTTCGATTTTTGGAGAGTGTATAATTTTCAGTCTAGTGATGTCTCACATATGCATAAAAGATTGGAGTATAATCGAAATATCACATTCCTTAAAGTTAGGTCCTAATTTTTCGTAAGGAGGCCATGATTTATTTATCAGAAGATTGGGTTTTTATAAGTTTCACATTATTTATATCTGAGAAGCCTCTGACTTTGACGTTAAATAATTCAAAAGTTGATCATACTTTCATGCTTCTGCCAAACCCAACATTCACTTCCATTCATAAGTGTAGGGACCAGCAGCCAGTCGTACTTTTTTGACACGTTCTGGCTGCTCATAAAGTTATGCGGGACGCCACTCATTTGTTTTCCTACCAACACACATCGTTCAATATCACAGTCATACTCTCCGTCTCTCGTAAACGTTTAACCCAAGTATACAAATTAATTATTTTGTTTCACTATTTCTCCTTTTATCAGCACATTATACTCTTATGTTTTCACTTATAATACCACTAGAGCTTCAATTATTACTGGAAATTTTTTCTAGAACACGAATTTTCTAAAAAATATTCGTGATCGAGAAAAAAATTTATTTTTTTATTGAAGCTAGAGTGGTATTCAGCAAGAAAATATTAATTAAATTAAATATTATTAAAAAAATACTAGGATAATGACGGTTTTACCTCAATTAGTTCATAGTAGTTAAACGTATAGAAATCCATGAAATTCATGTGAAACCTAGTAATTCTAACTTTTGACGTTACCTAACTATAAATTATCTAAATAAATTCGTTGTGATGTAGAGTTTATAACAATGGAGCGATTCGCGCAATACGTTTTATGCAAGTTTTGTAATGAAGTTGGTGAAATTAAAATGTATCATAGGAACCTAAAATGTTTAAGGTATTTATTAGAAGAATGCGGTCCAGAAATATATTCACCGAATTTGTTTGGAATTATCAAACATCATTTGCTTCTGGTGTGTAAAAAATATGAAGCTCTTCCAATTACAGCAGAATAAGATTGTTTCAAAGTACTACATAATATTTTATGAAACAAAGACAATTTATACATTTTAGTTAATGTTCGCTTTTGAATTCTTCATTGAAGAAAGAAGACGAAGCTTGGAATTTCACATTTCACACATTTAGATGCTTTAGTTAAAAATGGATATTTGTGTTAAAATATAAGAACTAACGTAGCAACAATATGTGTTTCTGTAAATTTTAAATTTTCAAGTACATATTATATTGTAAACTGTTAATAAATGATATTTACTTATTAACTTATATAATAAATTCGCCGTAGGCCGTAGGCGGAGGTCTGTTGCCTATAAGCAACAAGCTTGAGATAGACGTTATAAAATTTTTGAGCCTTCATCAATGTTCGAGGGTTATTCGGATAGAAAATTTTTTGCTGATCGTGACATATTGAAATATTTGAATTGTCAAAATCGAATTGAAAGGAAATGTAGGTATGTATCCATAGCAATATGACATGATTTAGTGAAAAGAACCCATGGGCTCTTTTCAGTATAATTTTGTTTTGATTGGTTGTGTTCGATCAGATGACCACAAATTGAATGCTTTTATTGGATATCAACTCGAGCAAAAAATTTTCAATTTAATTTATAATCTGCTAACACAATGAAGCCATGGTACTCGTTTTATTGCAAGCCATGAAACTACGTCTTCCATGGAAAGCAGTCTGAAGATAGCTGTCAATTTAGTTCTAACAAAACAAAGTCTGCCAATCCTTTACAAAATGGCAAAAGAGAAAGGTCACCGCTTTAAGTTCAAAATGAATATTGCAAGGAAATTTTAAAAATTTTAATCGGAAGATATTTAATTTATTCAATATGTTACTAATTTTTTAATTGTAAATGAAAATATACTACAACACAACTATACGTGAATAAGTTTCTGTTGTGAAATAATTTTGCTGTTATGTGATAGCCGTAGAAAAAGTACAGTATTTATCTCACATGAAATATTTATTTCCCTCCCGTGTATGATTTGCAGCATGAGCCACAGGCGAGTGCTGCAAACATCATACTCATGGGAAATGAATATCATTCCGTGCTTGTTATACTCGTTGAATTTTGAACGTATTAGTTTAGTAAACAATTCAGTCTGAATTTTCAAAATTATGATTTATTTATTATCAGTAATAAAGAGGATATTGAAAGAAAGTAACATTTTAAAGCCATTAAGTGGAAAATAAATAAAGAAACTTGACTAAAATATAATTTTCCTGTCATGTAAGGGTAATAAAATGATAGCATACAAATAAAGTAAATTATAGATTTTGAATAATAAATATTCAGAAACGTACTACATCATATTTAATGGCCTATAATTTTTTTTATCATCGTTTCTTACAGTCAATCACCATTTCATTATTTATTATCAAAAAACATTAAAATCATAAACGTGGTAGATACTCTAAATACATTTAAATTAGTCTTTCCACAACAGCTTAAAGATTATTTTTTTAAATTCATATTTTTACGAACCGGCCCTGTTGTCCGTCGCGACAGCACGTCGATCACCATTGGGGAACTACCGGCGCGGCGATTGGAACAAAAGAAAAGACCGGCAAATTCTAAAATACTGCGTTCCGAAATGGTAAAAGGATTATTCGGGAACTTTCCAGAAAAAAGTCCCATAGTTTCGAATGGAGGCGTGTCTTCTATAACGATGATTTGGAAATATAAAAAGGACAGCGGTCGCGAAGAAGTAGTGCTGGTACACATTTTGTACAGCATATACGCTTTTACCAACAATTCTGACAGTTTCACGTTGTCCTCTACATACCATTTGTATCAACGCTACCATAACCATAGGATCTAGAGGTATTATGGCCTGGTAAATAAACACTAAGAACAGTAAACCGTCACTACCCACAATAACGAATAGGTTTAAGAGAAAAAAATTAACACTTGACTGATAAATAAGCAACGAAATATGAATGTTTAATTGGAACTAATTTTTGTTGTTTAGCAAACGTTGCGATTTGAAAGAAGTCGCGTAAGCTACGAGAGGATCAAACCTTTGAGTTGGTAAAATAATTGTATCGATATAAAGTCGGTCCGAGCGTTGCACATTAGTTTCAGTATAAATAAAGTTATCAAATTCTAAGACACATAAGTGAGTAAAACTTGCGGCTACAAGCTAACATAACATTTATTTAGATAGGTACCACCCTTCTCTTTAGGCATCTATTTCGTGAAATTTTGGGTGTTGACTTGTGAAAAGTCGCTAGTTATTTCATTGAAGTATTTTTTTTATTTTATCTATCACACTTTTTTATTGACTTTTTCTCATTATTCATTTAGTCTTTTTTAATTCTTGTTATATTTAAGGGTTAGGGATAGTCAGAATAAAAAAAATCGATTTTTTTTGCATTTTCTTAAAGAGTGATGTTTCAAAAATATTACCTGTAACTTTCAAGACAATTAAACGAATAGTTTTCGAGATGTCTCACATTTAAGACTAGTTTACATTAGTAAAGTAAACGGTAGAGTAAAGAGGCAAGTAAAGAAAATCATATCAACTCGACCAATGGAAGCAAATTCGTCATATTAAATGTTGCATTATAAGCACAAGTAGAAAGAAAAGGACGAGTCGAGTGCTAACCCCAGTTACTCGACGTAATTTACATGACCGAGTTACTCTACCAATGTAAACATCAATAAAAAGAACTAGGGAAAGTCGAGAAACTGCACCGAGTCACTGGGCCCAGTTTACTATGCCGAATTACTCTATCAATGTAAACTAGCGACAAAATTTTACAGTGTGAGCACAAGCAGAAAAAAATAGGACAAGTCGAGTGCTAACCCAAGTTACTCGACGCAATTTACATGACCGAGTTACTCTACCAATGTAAACATCAATAAAAAGAACTAGGGAAAGTCGAGAAACTGCACCGAGTCACTGGGCCCAGTTTACTATGCCGAATTACTCTATCAATGTAAACTAGCGACAAAATTTTGCAGTGTGAGCACAAGCAGAAAAAAATAGGACAAGTCGAGTGCTAACCCAAGTTACTCGACGCAATTTACATGACCGAGTTACTCTACCAATGTAAACATCAATAAAAAGAACTAGGGAAAGTCGAGAAACTGCACCGAGTCACTGGGCCCAGTTTACTATGCCGAATTACTCTATCAATGTAAACTAGCGACAAAATTTTGCAGTGTGAGCACAAGCAGAAAAAAATAGGACAAGTCGAGTGCTAACCCAAGTTACTCGACGCAATTTACATGACCGAGTTACTCTACCAATGTAAACATCAATAAAAAGAACTAGGGAAAGTCGAGAAACTGCACCGAGTCACTGGACCCAGTTTACTATGCCGAATTACTCTATCAATGTAAACTAGCGACAAAATTTTGCAGTGTGAGCACAAGCAGAAAAAAATAGGACAAGTCGAGTGCTAACCCAAGTTACTCGACGCAATTTACATGACCGAGTTACTCTACCAATGTAAACATCAATAAAAAGAACTAGGGAAAGTCGAGAAACTGCACCGAGTCACTGGGCCCAGTTTACTATGCCGAATTACTCTATCAATGTAAACTAGCGACAAAATTTTGCAGTGTGAGCACAAGCAGAAAAAAATAGGACAAGTCGCGTTCTAACCCAAGTTACTCGACGCAATTCACTTGACCAAGTTACTCTACCAATGTAAACATTAATAAAAAGAACTAGGGAAAGTCGAGAAACTGCACCGAGTCACTGGGCCCAGTTTACTATGCCGAATTACTCTATCAATGTAAACTAGCGACAAAATTTTGCAGTGTGAGCACAAGCAGAAAAAAATAGGACAATTCGCGTTCTAACCCAAGTTACTCGACGCAATTCACTTGACCAAGTTACTCTACCAATGTAAACATCAATAAAAAGAACTAGGGAAAGTCGAGAAACTGCACCGAGTCACTGGGCCCAGTTTACTATGCCGAATTACTCTATCAATGTAAACTAGCGACAAAATTTTGCAGTGTGAGCACAAGCAGAAAAAAATAGGACAAGTCGCGTTCTAACCCAAGTTACTCGACGCAATTCACTTGACCAAGTTACTCTACCAATGTAAACATCAATAAAAAGAACTAGGGAAAGTCGAGAAACTGCACCGAGTCACTGGGCCCAGTTTCCTATGCCGAATTACTCTATCAATGTAAACTAGCGACAAAATTTTGCAGTGTGAGCACAAGCAGAAAAAAATAGGACAAGTCGAGTGCTAACCCAAGTTACTCGACGCAATTTACATGACCGAGTTACTCTACCAATGTAAACATCAATAAAAAGAACTAGGGAAAGTCGAGAAACTGCACCGAGTCACTGGGCCCAGTTTACTATGCCGAATTACTCTATCAATGTAAACTAGCCTTTACTGACGGGCTCTCTAATGACCTTCGATGGTAGATATCTGGTGACAACAGCTAATACGGAATAAAACTTTGAACGCGTTTTTCTCGAAACTATGTTTTTAAAGTAGGTGACCACTGTAATTAAAAAACCACTTGACGGATTTAAATGAAATTTATACAGCTTATTGATAACATCAAAAATTTGCCTTTAATCGATGAATCTTTTTTAAACTTTATTTTTAACAATAAATTAGTACCTTTTTCCTTGAAAATCCGCGAGCAAACTTTCAGAAGCTGCCATTTTGTTTATTTAATGAAGGCATTGATTGAGGAGTATTTTAACTATTAAACTACTGTTTTTTTTGTTTGATTTATTTTAAATAAACCACTAAAATGTTCTGATGGTCACCGCAAAACACTCTTTGTAGAACGAGGTCAACAAAGATGGAGATAACTTCGTCTAGAAATGATTTTTTTTTATTTTGGTCAATTAAAGTTATAAAATAGTATAGTTACACTGTATTATTAGTTTTATTAAATAAAATGACCACCCCTAACTCCTTAAGAGTTGTGTCCGATTCTTTCTGCTCGTTTTATCTCGTTGTCATTTTGTATGGTTTGCGTTTTAAGATCTTTTTAAAAAAAGGAATTTTTTTAAAATACTTTTTCGTAATTCATCAACTTTTTTAAATGTTTATTGCTTGGTTAATAAATCTCATTTGATCAATAAATTATTTGAATAATTGTCAAATTTACCTTATGATATTCGTTAGGTGGGTTACTAATAACAAAAAAAATTACACCATACCTAATATTATGTATATTGGTCCAAATCAGATATGTCTGGATTTTGTATGGATATTCTTGTATGTTAATTAAACTTTTAAAGCAGTTAATTGTGCATTAAAAATAATCAACATCATTCATCCAGTTGTTATCAAAGTCATCTCTTGTTTTACTTACTAAATTTTAACTTTATTTTTTTAAATTTTAAATAACGAGTTTAAAAAAGTCATTAAAATTTTCTATATTTCTTCGTTCCACTAGCAGTGTCTTCGTAGTTAAGCCTAACCCTTCCAACAATGCAATCGAGAGGTATTAGATTAGATTAGATTTCCAATTGAAATATACATAAAGCCTCAGAGGCTAAGGTGAGGCTGATCGTAGACCAGCATCCAAGGAAGAAAAACAAAATTTTCGCCTTAAAAGTGTGCATGTTAATCTAGGAGCATTAACTTGTTCGTACAAATGCAAGTGAAGGATCGCGGTGAAGAATGATGAGAGTCAATCTCTGGTCAAAATAAGATTGTGGTGCCATCTTGCAGGTCTTCATGAATTTGAAATAGAATGATAAATGTTAGTTCGTCCTATTTTCAGTGCCCATTCATTCAGTGTTCGTTTTTTTGCGTTTGTTAAAAATTGGTCGGGTTAGAGGAGCCCACACAGCTTTTAAGCTAATTGCATTGAAATGGAATCAACTAATCTCTTGGTTACCCCAATAGAAGTTCAAATTTAAGAGAGGCTGGAAAAATACAATGAAGTATCAAGAAGAACTGCCAACGACAACTCATGACCCGATGGCAGAACAAGCGGAACCAAGGGAGGTATGAACGCTGGACGTAGAGTCTCATACCCGATATAAAAAAAGGCTCGACAGACCATACGGGGAAGTCGATTATTACCTCACCAAAGCACTATCTATCTGGCTGTTTCAGGAAATATCTCTTTGAACGAGGTAGAGTTGAATCGGAAGAATGTGTCTATTGTAAAGAAGCGGGCAATGCTGTACATACACTCTTCATGTGTACCAAATGGGAAGAGACGCGAACACAGTTTGAAAGAATAAACAATATGACATTCGATGCAACTAATATAATGGAATGCCTATTAGATTCCAAAGAAATATGACGAAAAGCAAATAAATTGATAAAGTTCATTTTAGAAACAAAGGAGAGACAAATCAAAAATCAGTAAGTGATAGATAGCCTTTACATTGAAGTAATGCGCGAGCGGATGCCAGTGTGAAGAACGAGGAAAGTGGAGAGCTTTTAGCCGGTAGGAATCCGACACTCCGGAAAGACCGGGGTCTTGGGTAAGATTTTTTATCCTTTGACAAAAAAAGTCTCCTGGCTATGCTTTACCGAGCTTAAACTTTAAAACTTAACAAGCCTCTTATTAAGTTTCCAGCCCGTGCCGCATCAGTCTGGGCCCACTGTCCATCAAGGCTTCAAAACGTTTATGCACAAACTTTTTACCAAGGACTTGTTTTTGACGGCACAAATGATCAAAATGACGTAGAATTTGTGGACGATCCACATTTAACGTGAAGGTAATATCATTGTCCAGCAGTTTTTTTTTACATTTGTAATACATTTTTCTTTAGGTTTACTTATTACCAGGTGTTTTTTAATGAATTGGTCATTTGTACTTGACAAAATAGAGACTTTGAAGTGTTATGGCTCATTTACACGTACCGTTGTACTCGATCGGGCAAATTGCGCGCGCAATTTCGTTTACTGGCACGCGAGTTCAGTTTAAAATTTATCTGCGACCTAGATCAATCTCAGATTCATTTGAAAATAAGATATAAGTAATGCTAGTGGCTTGCTAGAGAGGATTTATTAAAGAAAGAGACCTGTCAAAGGTCGAGTGCCGATTTATACCGAATTGGTTATCACCCAACCAAACCTTTAATTTTTTTAACATGATTACATATTTCCGCTTAAGCATGTACGCGCGAACTTCCTTGTTTATTCCGGTTATCCGTCATGTTTTTTTTTTGACGTTTCAATCTACTCCCTCCTATTTAACCGGTGGTCCATAAAAATAATAATTCGTCCCTAGTGGCCTGCTACTCGGCCGAGTACATTGGCATTGGTAAATGAACCTTTAAAATTTTAATGTTACATAATCGTGATAGATTGATCGTTATTCCCCGCGATCCTTCAAATGTGAACGCTCTGCTAAAAGATAGAATAGAAAACTCTTATTTCCTGCCCAGCGAGTCTGTTTGCCGTTAGGAGTATTGTTAAAGTTATACAAATAGAATACAATCACAGTTCGTCAAATTAATAATGTCTAGAATTAAAACTATGCTGCCTTCCGTTGGCCACTAACTCCCTTATTTCTGAAGGAGTACCGGGGCTTATACTGGCAGTTGTTGTAGTAGACATCGTTTCCTTGTAGTCAAAATGTCGATTGGTATCGAAATCTTTCTCGTTTATCTCCTCCTCGAGTATTTTTTCAAGGTAAGTATCTCCGTCCGGTTGGGGTATTTTATTGTGAGTGGGAACGATGTCGTTCAAGCCTCTCATCTTGTCTTCTCTTTGCTTCTCGAGAAGTTTTCTGTGATTTTTGGTGGCGAGACATCCGGTCTCTACGTCTCTCTCGAGTCTGTGCCCGCTTCTCGATCTAGTTAGTTGACGCGATACGTAATCTTCCAGATCGTTCTCCTCTTTTCTGCTAATAATTCGATTTAAAATAATAAAGAACAATCCTATTATCAGTACAAAGATTCCCGTAAGAACTAACTCGTTCCACCAACCTCCTCCTCTCCAGGTGACTATATCGTCAGGAAGGAGACCGGAACCGATGAGAAACATTCCGAGGACCATGAAGCAAACGCCCAAATGAAGCATGCCTATCGAGGTAGCAAGAGTGTTGTCGTTTGGCGGGTGAAAGCTGCTTCTTTTCGGGTGATGTTCAATGCTCTCTGTGCTGTCCGTTCTGGAAGACATTCTTCGTTCGGCCGCTCTTTTCTTTGCCTGCTCTCGATGTCGTCTTTGGCGTTTGATAGCCAAAGCTGAATGAAGACCTGCTGAGCCGTGCATCTGAAATGTATAATAATAAAAAGTAAATTATTATAATCTACATACATGGAAATACTCTAGGGATATTCTATTCTAAGCTGGACTAAATTGAGATTTTGCAGTTGATAAATCAAAAGAACTCCATTTTGACAAAGTTTATGTAGCCATAACCATTTTTTTTTAAATATTTGAAAATAACCTAAAATAGCCAAGTGGTTTGTCCTACTCAATTATTTATAACTGCTCCTCTACATGGATGAATGAATGAATATAACTTTATTTAGCATTAATTGCTTTTATACAGTGTGGAACAGCCAAATGGAATAAATTCGATAACGAATAAATGAGAACGTGTTGGGAAAAACGCATGGACACGTCGATTTGTATTTTTAGATGCGCATTTTTTTCAAAAAAAAATAATTGTATAGGGTGTGTCATGTGACAGTGGCCGATACCAACTTTCTTATTTTAAATACAACCCTCTGTATATTATTTATTTTTTAAATTCATCAGAAAATTCTAGACATAATTCATGTACAATGTCCCATACCTATCTTCAACTGTTTCGGAATTATTAAGTGTTTTCAGATGTATTACAAAAATAAACATTAAAAAAAGAAAATTATTTTATTTCAGAAACTCGCTACATTACACTCAATACATTGCCGCTATTGGTCTAATGAGAATCCTCACTGGATGAGAGAGGAACATACGCAATATCCTGAAAAAGTTAATGTTTGGGCAGGAATTGTTGGAAATCATATCGTAGGTCTTTTTTTCATTGATGGCAACTTGAATGGAGATAAATATTTAGAACTGCTCCAAAATAATGTCGTGCCAACTTTGACAAACTTATATCCTGATCCAGCAAACCCACAAGTTCCTGCCAATATACTATGTTTTCAGCAAGATGAAGCACCGCCCCATTACCAAATCAATGTCCGGCAGTACCTGAACCAAAATTTTCCAAATCGGTGGATAGGGAGGCGCGGATCGATAGAATGGCCAGCACGATCTCCTTATCTGACGCCATTAGACTTCTTTTTGTGGGGATATGTCAAAAGTATTGTATACAAAACTAAACCACTCGACTTACATTGACTTAAAAAGACGAATCACGCTTGCGATTAGATCAGTCACGCCTGAGATGTTGAGTAACGTTAGAAGACATTTCTATACCAGATTAGCATGTTGACAAGACGTTCGCGGCGAATATTTTGAACATCTCTTACATTGAAATTAATGTTTTTTGTTTTTTTTTTTACATTATTTGTAAAATAAAATAATTTTCTTTTTTTAATGTTAATTTTTGTAATACATCTGAAAACACTTAATATTTCCGAAACAGTTGAAGATAGGTATGGGACATTGTACATGAATTATGTCTAGAATTTTCTGAAGAATTTAAAAAATAAATAATATACAGAGGGTTGTATTTAAAATAAGAAAGTTGGTATCGGCCACTGTCACATGACACACCCTATATAATTATTTTTTTTTGAAAAAAATGCGCATCTAAAAATACAAATCGACGTGTCCAAGCGTTTTTCCCAACACGCTCTCATTTATTCGTTATCGAATTTATTCCATTTGGCTGTTCCACACTGTATAATCATACATGAATCTTACATTTAATATTTGACACAAAAAATATACTTTAAAATACATTTTCTAGTTTTAAAAATTTTACTTTTCCTAATGCCTTAACAAACAGAGGTAAATCATTATATAACCTTCAATGAAAAGGGTTTTGTTCCAAAGCATTAGTGTTAAAACCTGTATGTGGAATTGATCATTGAACCTTAAATTATAATGTATCATATCTGCCCTTTTGATGATGTATTCTTGTAAGTAAGAAGGAGTTTGCATATTAACAATTAAAAATTAGTATTAATGTAGACTCTACAATCAGTTGGGAGATATTTAGAAATTTCAAGGTCATCAGCATATCATTTATTGAAGTTAACCCGCTACAACGTAGTAAAATTCGCATTGATTTAATAAATGACTTCTGTAGGTAAAGACACAGATTACGGATACATGCTAAAGTTGAGGGAGAAAGTCTTACGTCGAGAGAGATAAACATTCAAACCAATTTAAATGTCCTCGTGTGTATATACCTTACTTTCGTGTGCGTTCACAATGTTCGGACGTGAGCCTTGATCACACAGGAACGTTATTAAATAATTTAAGCAACCATAGTGGCAGCTAGTGGCAACAATGCAATTAAACCCATTTAAATGTCCAAACATAAATCAGAAAATCCTTTGATATTTCGCCGCGTTTCGCATCTGTACGAAAAAACCTACGGCTCTGCTAGTTTCATATAAACCTAGCAGAGACACACCTTGAAAAACTGTTTTTTCATATTTAATATAGGTCATGATCTGTTACTCTTTTATTACTAATTTCTAACCATATTTTTTTTTTATTTTTTTTCATTTTTTTGTATGAACTATTATAGCCGTTGGTTTATTTTAATGAAGTGTAATAAATTCGCCAATTTGGTAATAAATTAGTAATAAACCATGGACCGAATGCAATTTTTATACACGGATACTTCGAGTTTTGGTTCTGTTAGGTTGAGATCGAAAAAACGGAATCCATGATTTTTTCTTTAAAATGGGGAGTAAAAAATTCGTGGAAAATGGTAAGTAATTAGTAATAAAAGAGCAACAAATTATGACCTATATCAAATATGAAAAAAAACATCTTTAAAGGTGTGGCTCAGCTAGTTGGCCGTTGGTTTTTTCATTTTAATAAAGTGTAATAAATTAGTCAATGTGCTAATAAATTACTGCACTATTGTGATTTTGAAATAAGCAAATGCCTCTGCTAGGTTTATTGGGGTCATTTTTATACAATTTTAAACCTTCTAATCTCTTGTTTCTCCTGTCTTTCACAAAGAAACAATCGAAAAATGATTTTTCTAGGGGCATTAAAATATGATTCGCCATACTAATGAAAATTAACAAATTTAAATAGCAATCTCAATATAATGTAATTGAAAATGAATTGCATTTCATTTTTCTTACAGATGTAAAAAAACTTTATATTTTTTTATTTTGCTGCAGATTTTTAATTTCCTTGGCAACTAAATCTCAACTACTTTAAACAGCCTCGTTGCGACGAACGAAGTTCCAAAACATTCAAGCAAAAATCAATACGCCAATTTTCCACTGAAATATTGATTGAAAAGTTAATATTACTGGTCTATTTTATCCATTACCTACTTATTGCATTGAAATGCATATTCGTAATAAACACAAGAAAATATTCCAAGGCTATTAAATTATATTTAAATTTTAATAAGTTGGTTCACTGAATCTATTGTAATTTTAACCCACATTGTAACACTCTATTTTTCGATGTTTTTAGGTCATTTAGTAAAAAAAATCTTACCAAAAACATAAGAAAACAAATATTTGTTGAGTGTTCTATATTTAAATGGTGTCAAATAGCTAGTGAAAAAAATGTGTTATAACTCGACAAGCGTAAGGTGTCACTTGGAAATGCGCGACCGAAAGAGAGACGCAAGCTGCCCGACAAAATATAGAAAAAGGATCGATGCCGCGATTGTCTCTTGGCGCATCTGTGGTTCAAGTGACTCCTTACGCTTGTCGAGTTATAGTACTGAATCAATATTGGGATACATCCTGACTCAAGACGTGTAAGAGTGTGGAGAGTACCGGGCAATGAAGCACGATTTCAAAATGTTCATTCTTATACAGTAACAGAAATATTTTTTAAGGGTGTGAATACACAAAATGTTGTCAGGGACGCATCGACACAAGGTCACGTAATCCATGTAGTTAGAACAAGGTCACATGACATCAGTGGCATCGACCTTGGGGGGTTGAGTGGTGGGGGGATGCATTAATCGGATAAAAAAAATACTGACGTGTTTTTTTTAAATTTAAGCATAATCAAGTTATTTGGACTGGCTGGTTTTAAAATGAAAGCACTGTAGAATAAATACTACGACCAATTGTGCTACCATATGCCGGATCTATTAAAGAAAATTTCAAAGTGACATATGGTAATGCGGCAAAAGTGGCTAGTTTTCTTGATGATAAGGGTATCGAAGTATTGCCGTATCCTGCGCAATCATCGGGTCCAAATGCATTAGAGCATGTATGGGACATGCTTTAAAGAAGAGTTTTAAGAGATGGCAGGAATGTTCAAAACCGACCAACAATTATTTGAGGCTTTAAAGGGAGCGTATATAGCTATACCTAAACAAGAAATAGATTAATTAGAGTAAACCCGATATAGATGTCCCACTTATTGAAAGGGTCTCCTAAATTTAAAACTATCAAATTGCCATGACTAATTCCTATGAATATAGCTACTTTAATCTTTTATATTTTATTATAACTTGTTTTTGTTGGCCTAAAAATAACTGTTTTTGCAGAACTATTTTTTTGAAGACAGATACCTACCTTTATGGGTAGATGCCCCACCATCAAAATGCTAAAAAGGATAGATGCATGTTGTGTAGGATAGATGGTATATAGAATAAAATAAGGAAAATACATAGGTAGTTTTAAACTGTTTTATTGGTAATTTTAAGGAAATAATTCTATTATGACCCGCACAACTACTATTAAACTTATCATTTGCCCAACAACAAATTAACATTTAAGTTTTAACGTGTACTTATTTAAAATTAAGTGCAATTTATTAAAAATTGTCAAAAAATGAACACAATATTAAGATAAATTATAATTCATTTAGGTTGAGCTGAAAAGTGCTGTCAGTTTTCTTGGGCAATAATTTTTAAAAATTTTGCAGATCTCGTGCTACCACTTCTGACACAATATTGAGCTGTTTATTAACCAAATGGCCCTTTACTGAATGGAATCTAGAAGACGAAGAGAAGCTTTTGATTTTGGAAGCTTGTTTCATTCCGTAGTAGCCCTGTAAAAGAAGGATTCTTGATGGAGATTGGTCGTTGTAGTGTCAATCTTGAGAGTAAATGGGTGAGACTGATCAGCGTGCCGAGTTCTTCGGCCGAATGTGGCCAATGGTGGTACAAGAGTTTTTATTTTTCTGGAGCATCTGCCGTGGAAATATCTGTAAAGTAATGACTGGTCTGCAACTCTTCTAGAGGGTGAAGGGTATCTGTGAGAGTTGAGCTGTTTATCAATCGAATGGTCCTTTTCTGAATGGAATCTAAAAGACGAAGAGAATGCCTTGGTGCTGAACCCCAAATGTGCGAGCAATACTCCAATAGAGGTCGGATTTGAGCCTTGTACGTCGTCAACAGTTGATCAGGAGTAAAAAACTTTCTAGCTTTCCACAGAAGACCCAGCCTCTGGCTTGCTGACTTTGCGATGTTAGCAACATGGTCATGCCAAGACATATTATTAGACACCGTGACTCCCACTTGACTTGATTCAAGGGTATTTCCGGACATTGTGATGGAATGATTTGAGGAATTCACTTTCTTGTAAAACATGGCGCTTCGTGTTTCCTTGGCGTTGAACTGAACAAGATTGTTGGTTCTCCACTCGACGATTGCTGTTCTATATCTTGGGTTACTTCATTTGTTTTCTTAAATCTTTCTTTTTTTTGGTAATTTAAGTCTTGTTTATCCTCTCTTACTTAGTTTTTATTTGTTTTTTTGTCCCTCTTAGCAGTATCCCTCTTTTCTTTCATATTTTTTCTTGAATTCTGAGTATCTGCTAATTGCATAGCCTTCTTAGCCATGGTCAAAGAAATTTGTGATGTTGGTGATGTTTTGACTAGTATTTTTAAAGGTGTTTATTTTTCTGCTATGCTTTTTAGAAACTATGCAAGTGTATCATCATCAATATCATCAATGCTAATATCCTTTAAAACCTTGGGATCTATCAAAATACTAGCAGATTGAATGGAGTCGATATCGGATTAGGTGGTGTTTTATTTTGGTCTGCTTCAGTAAAATTTTCTCTTCCATTGACAAACTCCGGTTTACAATCCATTGAAAAAGAATTCTGAGATAGGGGTGTTTGTGTTCTTCGTTCGACTTCAATAGGTTCAAGAGGTTCTATTCTACATTTTCTCTTTCATTGAAATGCCAAAATGCCGCAAATTCTATTTTTTTTTTATATGGATAGACGCCTCTTTATTTCTTAAATAAAATAAATACAAAAGAGCAATTCATAACACCCAAGTATGTAGTTAATGAACCAGTGTATTAAAATAATAACTACTACTACTTAAAAAGTTATGCCACAGTAAATACTTACGTCTGATACATTTGTCGCGTTCGCTGCGGATAAATCACACGCACAAGCGAGACACTTATGTCACACGGGATGACCTGCGGGAGACTGAGTGAGGTGTGTGGTACGGTATAGTTGGAGTAATCATTATAGTAAAAATTATCTAAGGGTCTATCCTCTTTAGTTTAGTACAGGAGCTAACTAACGAATGTGGACATGTTTTTCCTTGTTTTCATAAGAAAATCCCAAATAGAATGAGTACTTATTTTGATTACTAAAATTGTACCTACATTTTTTTATTAACGTAGGTAATATGCGTTAGTTAGGTTGCTGTCACCGATAATTTTTTGTTTATCACAATCAAAAAACTAGTTATTTAGTAATAAGTTATACCCGTATTAGATCTTTCACATAACCTTTTAGAACCAATAAGAGTAAACAATTGCTACGTATGATTTAGTACTAAACAGTTATTTAATGTCAATAAAAAGATAAATCTACAATTATAGATACACTAAAATCTCTTTATTTAGGATTCCCTTATTCGCGTTTTCACTATTCGCGGGTTACAAAATTGTGACCAAGTTCCTGTATCTGCTATTAAAAATTTCTTTATTAGCGGTTCCAGTCGGTATCTTAAAAGGATTCGCATTCGGACAACCTGACAGTGTTTTGGCGTGCAAATAAGAAAGCGTGGATTACAAGTGCTATTTTTTCTGACTGGTTCCGGAATTGTTTTGTTTCCGGTGTTGACTTATTTGAAAAAAAATAATTTAGACTTTAAGACCGACCTAGTTTTGGACAATGCTTTAAGTCATCCTCGTAAGTCTAAAACTGTGTATCCAAATATAAAGGTAATATTTTTACCTTCAAAATCATACTGGACATCATGGAATGTGATCCTGATATGAATGAGATGCAATGATGAAATTTTTTTAACATTTCAAGATATATTGATATTATAATTGAAACGCCGAATTTGCGTTCACTGGACCAGAACCAGTTTTTGGAGTCACTGCAAGTGCCGCCAAAACAATCATTTTGGACTGGGCGGAGAGTAAAATACTCACGTACTGGTCCGATATACCAGGGTTGACTCACTCGAAGGCGTTCTTACCTAAACCCTCGAGAAACACAACTAAGCAGATCCTAGAATCGAGCAGGACTGATCTACGAATTCTAACGGGACTGCTTACAGGACACTGTCGTCCAAGATACCACCTCGGAAAGATAGGTCTGAATCAACAAACGAACTGTCGGTTTTGCTGCGTGGAGGACAAAACTGCTGAACATATACTATGTTTATGCCCCGGCCTGGGAAGAATAAGGTTCAACATATTTGGTTATACCAACCTAAAACCTACTGATTTAAAGAAAATTTCACCCTATACAACCATGAACTTCATGAGAAGGGCTGGATTGTGCGGTGAACTGTAACCTCTAGGGGTGAGCCACAATAGACTTACTAAAGGTCGCAGTGGAGGGGCGACCTACGCCCCACTCACATGGTACCTACCCTATCATAAATGAATAATTGGAAGAACTTAAACCATACACATTGAAATCATGTTGGAAAAATCTATGGCCAGGTCTGACAGATTCTGTGCAAATTCAAACTTGTACCGCAAACATTGCTCAAGTTGCTAATGAGTAGGACGAGGGGGCATTGAGCAAATAGAATTTAGCGACATTCAAGTGTTGCTTGAATCGCAAGACAAAGATTTGACCAAAACTGATTTGGAGAAAATGTTGAATCCGCATTTCATTAAAGAAAAGGCTTTCAAGAGCACTGAAAAGGTGAACTTTAATATATATTGTTAAAAACTTTAATCAAATTGATTTTATTTTTTATTTTGGAATCCTGGAACGTAACTCTTATAATCCCTTACAAATTCATTTCATATTTACGGTTTCTATGTTCGCAACATCATTACACCGCAAATAAGGAGCTTTTACTGTACCTGTATAAAATAAAAAACTCGGGGCAAAACGAATGATGTGAGACACACTTATTTAATATTTGTCCAAATTTTTCAATACTCCTTCCATATTCTTTGCTTCACTATCACTATCGCCGTTTAATTCAATAATAAATTGATTTTTACCAGTAATATAGAATTGACCAATCTTCATGTACTCCTCTTCAAGCCTAATAACTTTTTGAATTCTGTTCACCCAGTCTTCTTTGATAATATTAGCTACTTCTTGTCTAATCAGGCAAATCACCTTCTTGATAAATTTTGGAAATATATTGTTACGCCTAATGCTCTGTTTTAATTGTCCTTTGAACTTCTTTGAAATTTTAATGAGCTGCCGTGTATGATAGGAAGCGTTGTCAAGAACTATAACACTTATATATTTATCGATTTACAGCGTTCTCCGTCGCTTTCCGACACCTAACCGCCACAGATCTCTGTCGCCACACATATTATCTGTTAGCTCTCTCCTTTCCATTTCTTTATTGATGCCTTCTCTTCAGCTTTTTCTGGGTCTTTCCCTTTTTCTTCTTCCCCGTGGTGACCATTCTAAAATCTGTTTTCGTAATCTTTCCTCGGTCATGCGTTGTACGTGGCCATACCAAATTAGCTGTTTTGTTCTAATATCATCTACTAAGGTGTGTTTTACATCCATTATTTGTCTAATTCTTTTATTTGTCACCTTCTTCAGTCTCGATCTTCCAGCTGACCTTCTCCAAAAATCCATCTCTGTAACTGTAAGTATCTTTTCTGTTTTCTCTTTGAGCTGCCATACTCCACTACCATATGTTACTATGCTTTTGACGATGGAATTATAGATCCTTTTTTTGTTTTCTTTCGAGATGCGCTGGTCCCAAAGAATACCATTAAGCATAGAGATTGCTTGTCTGCCCTGCATATTTTGTTCTTTTATGGCTTTGTCCAGTGTTCTGTCCTTAGTTATCTTTAGGCCTAGGTACTTATATTCTGAGCAACATTCAATTTCTCTTCCATCTTCCAGCACTATGTTTTGGTCATTTTCTCCTATACACATTTTTTTAATCTTTCCTATGTTGACTTCCAGACCCCATTTTCGGTATTCTTCTACTATAACACTATTTGGCTCTAAATTTGGATCAATGGGAATTCAAACCATTCTTCAAAGATGCTAGCTCTTGTGATAATCAACGTTACAGTCTTCCATTTTTTCCCACATAATTTTAAAGTATTATCCTCCACAAAGCATAATGATTAGCCTCAATTCTTTGTTTGCAGGCATTATCAGCATACATTTTTTTTAACCATCAGTCCATCCATTCCTAACTATATCGTGGGCTTCATACCACGTTTTGTCCAAATAGACAATCGGTCTGTTTTCTTATCGATACTTTGTTACTTGGCTCAAGTATATATTACGCAAATCCACTATTCTTCAGAGACCTTCACAATTTATTTATAGACTTCGAACAGGCGTACGATAGCGTCATGTTAGAACTGGGAATACCCGGTAAACTAGTGCGCATAACTAAAGCATGTATAGAGGGTTCACGAAGCAGCGTTAAGGTGGAGGGAGAATACAGCGAGGTATTTGCCATAAACACAGGTCTAAAACAGGGAGATGTACTCTCTACTGTTCTCTTTAACATTGCAATAGAGAAGGCAGCAAGAACAGCCCAAATATTTGGACCTCGGGGTCCAAGTCTGTTACTGGCGTATGCTGATGATATTGACGTTGTTGGGGGTAGTACGATTAACGTGAAAGAAAATTTTGTATGCATACAAAAGGAAGCTAATAAAATCGGGCTTCGTGTAAATGAAAATAAAACAAAATACATGCATGTCACAAGAAACCCTGCACGTGGTCGACTGCGTCAAAACGTAACAATCGGCGAATACCTTGGAGCAATATTAACAGCGGACAACAACATGCATGAGGAAATCAAACATCGCATTACACAAGGAAATAAGTGCTACTTCGCCTTACAATCCTTCTTCATGTCCAAGCACCTCTCTAGAACCTCAAAAATCATCTTATATAAGACCATCGTCAGACCTATTGTAACATATGCATGTGAAACATGGACCATGACCGTAAATGATACTCTAATTTTAGGACGTTTTGAGCGAAAAATATACGGTCCCTACCACGACCCAGAAACAGGCCATTACAGAATAAGAACTAACGCTGAACTAGCCATCATACAAGAAATAAAAGCAAATAGGCTGAAATGGGCTGGCCACATACAAAGGAGTCAGAACACAAGACTCATTAAATCTTTATGGGAGAAGGCCCCTCAAGGAAAGAGGCCGCTAGGAAGGCCTAAATTGAGATGGCGAGATAACATAAGGAAGGACCTCTCAACTCTGGGAATCGAAGAAGATAGATGGCAGGAAATTGCAGAAGACCGTAGCAGATGGAGGCAAGTAATACAGCAGCAAAAACCCACACTGGATTGTAAGACTACGGAAGAAGAAGACTATTCTTTTGCTCTCCATAATTGCTTCGCGTTTATTAATCGTCCTAAACTTCAAACTCAATTTCTTTATCCTATTCTGAAGCGTTTTATCACAATAATTTATAGGTACTACAACCGGCACAGTTTAACTTATTTCTTTTTATTTCAATTGTTAGTATTTTATTGTTTTTATACCACTCATATTTTGTTGTTTTCAATAATTTTACCAAACCAACATCTAAAGGTCTCGATAATCCTTTATCATTTCACTTTTTACGTTCGTAAGGTCCATTTTCGATTATCTTACGGAAGGCTGACATCGGAATTTCTGTTAAATCTATATTACGTTATAGCATATTTCACGAATATACGGCGGTTTCGGATTGTACATTTAGGAAGTACGAAAGTAAACTCCCCTAATATTTTTAAACAAATTTCGTAGGTAACGAATTTTATTTTATGAGAGAGTTCTTGTTAGGAAATTAAGGGTCAACAGGGTTTAAGTTTAAAAATAAGGACAACCGAAAGGCTTTGTGTGAAAAAGCTAGAATCGTGCACAAAACAATTGAATTTTTGAGAAATTATACTCAATGTAAACAAGAATGCTCTTCATGTGTTTACCTGGACAAAACTTGTATTTTTGCTAAAGGTGAAACAAAAATAATTTGGCAGGACGATAACAAAAAATCTATAAAACACACCGACGACGGTGAAGAAAAAAGACACATTATTGTGCATGCAGGTGAAAAGCATGGTCGCCTATCATTGTCAATTTAATCTTATTGAGTATATTTGGGGAATATGCAAAACTTATTACGACAATCACATTGGATTTAATAATTACAGTGATAAGGCTGTTTTGGAAACCTGGCAACAAGCACTTAATACTGCCACTCCTGAAATTTGGGAAAAATGTGTCACAAAATGTGAAAATTTAATAGAGATTATGATGACTATAAATCTGATGCTTGATAATACTTCATGATTAAACATATTTATTAGATTTGTACCGATAATTTATTTTTGCTGCATTCCCTTTTAACATAATTAAATATGTGCCTATTTATAACCAAAAAACTCATCGAGAGCTACATCAACGATTTCTGTTCACAATAAAGCAAATGATAAAAATAAAACGTCTCAACAAAGGCATAATAATAAACAACCCCCAATGCCATTTAAAAAATTTTGGGTAATTCTTTTCCCTTGCATGGGGTTGAAAGAGTGGAGTCAAAAATTAAAAATCGACGTATCTGAGCGTTTTCTAAAATGTTGACGAGGTTCCTGCAAATAGCTCTGTTTCGTTTTCCGTTGGCCACCCTGTAT
The DNA here is from genome assembly GCA_950111635.1 of Agelastica alni. Classification (NCBI taxonomy): domain Eukaryota; kingdom Metazoa; phylum Arthropoda; class Insecta; order Coleoptera; family Chrysomelidae; genus Agelastica; species Agelastica alni. Next base: position 24,561,987 of record OX467713.1, on the reverse strand, counting down.
CTGCGTTAATATAATAAATAATCGTTAACATAAAAAGATATTACCATTGTATTTAACTAAATACAATTATATTACCTAAAACAAAGATAACTTTAAAAAAAAATAAAATTTTATTTGTACCTAATTAATCAACAAACTTTAATAATAAATATTAAAAATTAATGTAATGATTATTGTGCTGCAAAATGTTTTAAAATAAAAATGACTGAGAGCTAATAAATTTTGCAAACACAAATACAGTGAGACAGGATTTAAAGAATCAATTTGCCCATCATCATATATTTGCAACATAATCCATCGGCTTTTCAGAGATATCATTTCAAGAGATAACGTATCAAATTTCGATAAGTATTTTTCTATTTGGAAACACGATACACAATAAACAAAAACAAAATCAATAACACCAACCTTGTTCTTTCTCTCTTTTTTTCAACTTTTGTTCACTTTTGGTGTGCAATCACTAAATTCAAGTAAATCATGTGACGATCCAGTTTTTAGCTCATCTTGAAATTAAACCTGTAACAAGCATATTAAAATGTAACACTTATTATTAACAGAAAATAATAATTATTTTTAAATTATAAAAGTAAAAAAATAACCCCAATCGTTCCGATTCCTTCAATTCGAGATTTTCCTTGCTGATAGTACAAGTCATATTAGCGTTATCTGAAGAGGAGTTGCAGGCGATGGTTAATGTTATGCATGATTCCCTGAAAATCAAAGGGATGAAAATAAATGTGAGCAAAATGAAAGTAATGGTTTTTGAAATAGAAGAAAGCATGACAAACTGTGAAGTTTCGATCGAGGGAAAAAGAGTGGAAGAGTGTGTCTGTGTGTCTGTGTGTCTGTGTGTCTGTGTCTGTGTCTGTGTCTGTGTCTGTGTGTCTGTGTCTGCGTGTGTTAGAAAATCTTGTGGACACGATATCTTTAGACATAGAGGCGGTAGGTCACTAAAACTTACAGGGTAGAAGTTTTGCGCCTGAAGGACAACACCGAGTTCGAAGATGGGCCATAACGGTACATTCCTTCACAGTTGCCATACAAGGTGATCCTCAAATTTACCGCATTTTGTACTTTTCGCACGATAATTTTAGAAGGAGAGCTAGGGCGATGAAACTTTCAGATTTTTTCTTTTTCTTTTTTTTTACTATTTCGAACCGAAGGGTAACTATATTAATTAGAAAAGAGCCCTCGGTTTGGAAAAGTTAGTTGTGCTACGGCAATACTGTTTATTATTTGTGTATTTTCTGACAAAAGATTAAAACGAATTTACATAAAATAAAATAAAATATCGCTATAGCTACTATTTGCATTGATTTAACCTAAGGTCAAATATTTACGTGACGGTAAATGCTTAAGAATTATTTACATCAATTCCAAATAAAAATATACCTACCTAATACACAATAAACGGAATGCTTTGTAAATAAATACAAGATATACATAAAAATGAAATGTGCAAGAAAGTGTGCTTGGTCATTTGTTGTTTATTTTATCATAAATTATTTATAGAGATTATATTTATATTAGATTTAATGGGAGGCTTTTTGTAAGTATGCACTTTGACCTGATAGGTCTATTGTGCCCTTCCTAGAGGTTATGGTTCACCGCACAATCCAGCCCTTCTCACGAAGTTCATGATTGTATGGGTTGAGATTTTCTTAAAATCGGAAGGTTCTAGGTTGGTATAACCAAATATGTTGATCCTTATTCTTCCCAGGCCGGGGCATGAATATAGTATATGTTCAGCAGTTTCGTCTTCCACGCATCAAAACCGACAGTCCGTTTGTTGATTCAGATCTATCTTTCCGAGGTGGTATCTTAGACGACACTG